>OX352763.1:112668512-113168586 GCA_947095585.1 Nephrocerus scutellatus | reverse complement strand
ACCGAGAACTGCGTGTGTTTCGGTTTCCCCGAAGCAAGTTATTTGTGGTTGAGAGGCGTTAAATTCAATTATATTGTGTTCTTTCCACTTTGTTATGCTGTCAAGATTAAAATTTAACGTAATTAACATACGTTGTTTTTTTTAAGTTCCACTTGCGAAGAAAAAGAGACGCTACCTGGGAACATGTATCAGAAGCTGCAAGTATTGTCGTCAACAAATGATTGTGTAGAATTATTGGAAGTAGCAGATAGAGGATCGGTAATGAAAATAAGAAAGAGTGTAGGAGACAAAACACAGCCCTGCGGTACACCGAAATTTATGCGGTGAATACCGGAGTTGAGGCTGTAAAAAACTCAGACTGAATGGTTGGAAGTATAGCTTGTAATCTATTGCAGCAGTTTTTTACCGAACCCATATGAGCATGCGTTTTTTCAAGATAGCATTCCAACTTTGATTTTACCAAATTGGTGAATAGACTGCTTCAATTCTTCGCTAAGATGAGCCATCACCAGTAGAACTAAGCCCACATGGAAACCATACTGTCAGACGTTAAGGAGTTTACGTCGGTCGGTACGAAGAGAGAATTGACGGTTCACCTTTTTTTTTGGTACAACGTACAAGCTGGATAAATGCTGTTTTTTCAGACTACTTGGGAAGATTCCAGAGGAATTTTTCCAACAGTCCAACGGATTTTTGTAGCTTTGTCAACTGTACGAGTACAAAAGTATATCCATACCATAGAGCATAGAGAATTTGACTCTACAAGTACAGGTGAGGGCAAAGCGCAGTCTCACATCGTCTAGTTCGCTAGATAGATGGCGTAGACCAGAGTTTACGGATGCAAAACTGGATGACATCGGCTCAAAGTCGGTGCAGAGATTTTTTGCGGGAGGACAGGACCGGACCCCGGTTGTAGAGCCAAATATGATGATGATGATGCTGCTGTACCTCCCGGTTACTGATAGCCTCTTTGGAACTTGAATCACACTAATTATCTTCCTTCAGTTGGATGCACTAAGTCGAGGAAGGGTAAAATTGTATCATAACGTCGTGGCTGATGTTTGCGATCGTATCCGCGGTCGCTATTAAGGAACAATAGTGAGCAACTAAATTACCTAAAGAAGTCCCGCTTTCTTGTAATCATTGCATTCATTTATTTAATCCTTTTATCCAGCGATGGGCATAGGGCGTCAACAAAGCCTACGCGCCATCTTGTTCGGAGTTTTGCAACGCGTTTGAGCTGCATTCCCAAATAGATTGATTCCTCCTCAACTGTCTTGCGCCAGGATTGCCTAGGGCGTCCCGCTTTTCTGCCTACCTGGGTGGCGAGCGGATTCTACTACATGGCATATTTTGCAATGGAGTTTTCGTCGCGTTGGAGATAAGATTGGGCTAAAAGATCTTCATGATGATTCTTAGACATTTGTTTACGAAAGTTTGCAACTTTACTGCAACCATACAACAGTACTGATTTTATCTTGTAGCGGAACAGTTGCAGCTTGGATCTTTAACTGAGAACAATGCTTCTTCAGACTTTTGGTACCATTTCGAACGTAGATTTTGTCTTCCCGATTTTGCTGCAAACATCCGCGTTCAGCTGAGACTACACTTCCTAAGTATAGAAGTTTTTCAACTGACTTGACTACCAGTTCAGCATTGTTGAGTTAGAAGTACTCATTTGTTTTGACCGTGTCTATATAAAACCCCACTTTGTTTGATTCAGCTTATAGATTTTTGGCCATCAGATGAAGGTATATTTTCCGACGTAAAAGAAGGCAAACATCGTCAGCGTAGTCGAGGTGTTTTAGATTGTCATAGCCCATCGAATTCCATTATTACCTTGCTTCATAATGCTTCACAAAGTACATCGCTGATAACCACTAAAAATAACAGCGGTAACAGTATGCACTCCTGACGTATTCCACTTTGGACTTCAAAGTGTAGGATGAGACACTTACTTCCCACGTATGTAGCTTTGATAATAGCTATAAGTTTTTATGGGATACCTCTCGCGCCCAACGCCAACAAGAGAGCATCTCGATTCAAGCTGTCGAAACCATCTCGAAGTCGAAAAATAGAAGATCTAGCGGACACTTGACACATTTTTCTATAAGGTGTTTATGTGATCGATACAAGAGGATCCAAAACGAAAACCAGCCTGCTCGCTGTCGGGAGATGAATCTAAATGTTCCCTAACGCGTTCTAATATGATTCTAGCTTCTATCTTGACTACGTCCGGTAGAACCCATATAAGCTCTTCAGTTTCCACAATACATCAGATTTTCTTTTTTTGTAGCTGTACGATCATTCCTCTTTTCTGCTTCTGGGGAAATTGTTCATACGCTATCTGTATCTATATATATGCATACGCTCTCTCTTTATGAGCGGGTGTAGTATTTTAGCCGATATGCTTGACGCCTCTTGGAATATTTCGGCAGGGATGCCATCAATACCAACCGCTTTGTTTTTCTTGAGGGACTTAATTGCTACAGTAATTTCAGTTTTCCGGACAATAGCAACCACAAACCATAATACACTGGCAAATTTGAAAGACCTCTAACTTAGCTTTAATGTAAGTAGAGACATACTGCACTACTACTTAACGATAAAATATTACTGCAACTCAACGAGTGTGTATCAACAACGAATAGTTCCATCATTTGCACTACTAACTATGACTTAAATGTACATTAATGTACGAGTGTACTAAGTGCACAACACATTTGCATTGTAATTTAAGTTTAAATTTTTGTTGCTTGCTATCCACGCAGTAACTGTAAGGATGTATCTCTCTGCAATGCGTAACACTTACAAACTTTTATTATTTTCTTTATGTTGCTTGGTGTGGTGACGGCGTTTCCTCTAAAACACTTCAAGGAACAATGTGTGCTCCACTTGTAAGCCTTCGTTTTTCTCGTTAATGCCTTTCCAACCTTAAACCGCAATTACAGACAAAAACACACTCGCAGTTTTCAAATGTAATTACATTCACAAGCCTAAAAAGGCAACCTTTCAAAGGTGTACCCTGTCAGTTGTTTCCTTAAGTGAAGCTCTAGTGCACGTTCATGGAAACAAATTTATACGTAAACTGAACAGGACACTGCAAAGTTGTCTGCGTGTACCTTCTATAAACTATGAAATGGTTACTGAGGAAGATATGGAACGCATTTAATACACTCGTGTCGACTCGCACCAACTTTTATACCAATTTTCAAAAGAATTTATATTGAAATGCATTATCCTGTCGGAAGGAAGTCACATGAATGCATGTAGTTTTGAGTTTAATCTGAGTTTTTAGCGTGAGATGCACACACTTAAAGTTGCGCATTGCTGGTGCTTCAGGTCCCGAGATTTTCAGAGTTTTTAATTTAAGTTAATGTCTGTGAATGACCGCTATAAATATGAGTGCCGGCTTTGATCGCCTACCGAGTCCGAGTTTTTATAAACTTGACTTGCTAGAGTACAAACAGCAGCTTATCATATAAATTTGGTCAAATGAAAGGATGGCTAATGGGTGGATTCTCAGTATTGTTTGATCGACCCACTTAACTGATCGAACTGTAGAGGAATTAGTCGACTTAGCATCGCATACAAGCTCCTATCTTCCGTATTGTGTGAACGCCTAAAGCGACTCATCAATAATCTGACTGGCCACTATCAACTCGACCTAAGGCCAGGAAAGTCCACTATCGACCAAATATTTACACTGTTTTGAAGAAGACAGAAGACTAAGGTAGAACAAATCTATACACACTACCTCACGATTTTAAAGCCGCTTTTATAGCGACGAGCTATAGTGACAAAAATGGGATTTGAACAATAAAGTATTTGCTTTCAAAAAGAAGAGACAGCAAACAACGACGTCTTGGCCAGAGTATCACAACAGTTAACTGCGATTTTGAAGTAGCTAGAGGCTTCGTCTACCTATGATAAGATCTGATAACTATATCGATCATAAAACGATCAATCAGTCTTGCCAATCGCTGTTTTTTAGGACTAAGAAGGAAGTTGAGTAAAGCCCTTTGTAAGCCCGCAACTAAATTGGCCAAGCGGAAGGTGATCTGCAAAGAATAGTTAGATTGTGTATTGCCCAAAGCAATCAAAGCAAAATCAGTCGTAAAGAAACCAATGTATCTTTAGCGTCTGACGTTTTGTATGGTTTTTGGAATTGCAGCTTTATTGGCCAATATTTCTCCCAAAATCAAGATGGCCTCATATTTGGTTTCAATGTTCGATGTTCCTTAGGCACCTATTTACGAACGTTTGTAATATTTTTGTGATAGTAGCGGTCACCTTCCAAGTGCTGCACCCATACAACAGCACAGATTCAACATTTGAACGGAAAAGTCGCAGCTTGGTGTTTAACCTGATCGCATTGCTTCGCCATATCATGGACATCATTCCAAACACTGATTTTGCTTTGCCGATTCGGTCGACAATGTCCTCTTCGGTTCCACCTTCGGTCAAGACAGTACTTCCAAACTCGCAACATTTGCCTCCCTTTCAACATTTGTTGTCATTTGGTGCACCTCCGTAAACAAACGTCGTCAGCGTAGTCCAGATGTTTGAGTTTAGATGTAAGAGTCCAATGAATTCCTCCGTTTCCAATAGATAAAGCTGCACGAAGCACATAGCTAATCACCAACAAAAAGAGTATCGGCGACAGAATGCAACCTTGTCGTACTCCACTTAGTATCTCGAATTCCTCTGACAGCTTGCCTTTTATGCAGCACATGACATTTAGAGCCATCATAGGTTACTTTAAAAATAGCTATTAGTTTATCGGGTATACCTCTCCTGCGCAGGGCGAGCCAGATAAACTGTCTGTTGAGACTGTCAAACGCCTTCTAAAAATCGATAAACAGCAGGTGTAGTGGTGACCGGAATTCGAGGCACTGTTCAATAATGATCCGCAGGGTGTTGATGTGGTAGACACAGGAGGATCTAGTGCGGAAACCTCGGCATCGAGTCCTACCGACTAGTTGTTCCTTAGTGCGATGATCGCGGTAGCGATCTCATCTTTACTCGGAGTTGAGGTGCGAATTCGGGAAATTGTTACTTCCGACAGCTCCGTTTGATTTGGGTACATATCGTTGGCGAATACTCGGTTAAGGACCGTAAAGAAATGCTCCTTCCATCGCTTGAGCCGATCCTCATCTGAAACGAGTAAGGCACTATCGAGGCCTTTCACCGGATGTTGGCTAAAGCGGTGACCACCTGTCAGCTCTTTGGTGATTCTGTAAACGGTTCTGCTATCGCACTTACTCGCTGCTTCCTCTGCTTCTGAGGCCAGGTTGTTAATATAATTACGTTTGTGACGTCTTACACTACGCTCTTCTTACTTCTCTCATTTTCGTTCGAAACAGGGACTCTAGCTCGATCGTCGCTGCTGCTGGGGTATCTAAATACGAGCTTTAAGTAACTTACGTTCTTCAATCCGCCTCCAGGTATCCTTGGTAAGCCACATCCTGTGCCTTACCTGGCTTACTAACAATACTTTCCGTTCCAGATGTGAAAACATTTTTCACAGCTTTCCAATGTTCTTGAATGGTTGTCGGCAGTGAGCTGTTGATTGCTTTCACTGAGTACTGAGGGGTTCTTTAGCCGGTCGATGTTATACCTAGGCATTCGGATGATATTGCGGATTCTTTGAACTGATGCAGTACGTAACTGGACAGTAGCTACCATAAGGTGATGATCCCGTACCATACCCATGTCGGCTCCTTATCTGTTTCGAACGTCTAAAAGACAGCTCTAAAAACGTCGGCTGATCGCCACATGGTCGATTTGGTTGGATGATGATTGCCTCTCAGTTGACACCCAGTTGACTTTATGGCAGGTGTTATGCTCAAACCTGGTGCCTCCTATGGCAAGGTGGTTGGTGTTGCAGAAATCAACAAATCGTTCACTATTGTCATTTCGTTCGCCGAGGCAGTGCTTCCCAATCACATGTCTGACTCCTTTATTATCCTTGCCTACCATGGCATTCAAGTCCTCCATCACGATGGATATATCTCCGTTCGGCGTTGCGTTGAATACAGCGCTTAGCTGATCTCATCCTCAGTCGAGGGATTCGTTGGGACGTAACACTGTATGTTCGTAACGCGCCGTACTCTAGTCCGGAATCTGGCCGATAAGATCCTATCATCATGTGGGAGCCAGGAAATTAGGCCTCTGCGTGCTGTTGGCGTTAGCAGCAGACCCACCCCAGATTCACGGAGGGTTTATCGGAGTAGAGTGGCACATTGTAACACGTTGGGGATTGTTACTCTCCCGCATCGAATCAGCTGACTTCACTCACTGCCAGTATGTCCAAAATATATCGAAGAAACTCACGTTCCAGTTGAAGAAATCTGGCATTTTAAGGTCCTTCACTCTTCACACCTCTTCACCTTCTTACACATCAACCGAAAAAGTTAAGTTGCTAACCTGACCCAATGCTTGTTGCAATTGTTATAATAGTTGTGGTCGAAGTATAAAAAGAGTATAACTTTAAATTCATTTCTTATAGAAAATGATAAATAGATGAATGTATATAAGTCCGGTTGAATGTCCTTATCAGCTGACAATGTACATACGTCTTCGAGTGTGTAACCAGCTTCATGTAAATACTAAAAACGTCATCAGCAATGCCAAGAAATAAATCAGCTTCATGCCGTCCACATCAATCTTCTGCCGGCTTTACTGTTTATTTAGAGATTCGTTGACTTCTTAAGTTCTTACTGCACATTGTGATCAAGGTTATGCGTTGATGACGCCAGTCAAGCTCTTATCGTTGACAAATCACCAACAACAATGCTTGGAAAAACTTAAGTTCTTCAACTTCTGACAATAACTGTGGTATACACCATTACAATATAAGGATGTGTTTCTCGGTCAGCAGAAGAAGAAGAAAGAACTGAAACTAAAATCATGCACCATATGTTCTCCATCCATCTCACTCAACTGAATGCGGCTAATAAGCTGCACTAAGTCCAATGCTTCTCGTAAGCATTCATCTTTGCAAAGCGTATATGAATCCTTTCCATATAACGAGTATGTCCATGTGTTTCACCACGGAACTCTATTGTCCGATGTTCATAGCCTCCTCCTGCATGCATTTAAGTGACAGAAGATTATGATGTACAAGCTACGAGACGATGACGAACGAACGAACAAAAGTGACTAAGTACTCTGCGTGCTATGAAGCTGATGGCGACGACGACTCCATCGGACTTTTGAATAAGTTTGCTGATGCGTATATGGCGATAGCGTCCGTCGCGTCGGCGTTTATCGGGAACTATTCACTTCAGAATAAGGCAAGGACTCTCCCTGCCCGTCTGTCTGTTGTGTGACCGTCGCTTTATGTTTTGCTTGTGCAGAGAGGACAGTTAAGGAGAAGCCTGATGGCGTTGTCGCACGAGCAGATTAATGCTTTTTGTGCGGATATTGTTATGTGCGTTGAGTGGCTTTGTTTACGGCACCACTTGAATGTTCATTTATCAGTTGGCCAACAAGTTGAGTTGTACAGATACATATGTCGCTGTCATCCAGACTTTGCAAGTGAATGCAATGGGTGAGGTTTTGGTACTAAAACTGACTTTAATTTTCATAAATTTAACATAAAGGACATTTGTCGGTTTGCGAAGATAACACAAACAGGGTTCTTCCTGAGCTAAGCAGATTTTTCTCTAGGATTTTCTCTGATTTGGCAAACAGCTCTACATTATCTGCAAATGCACATCCAACTAAAGTACGACCTCAGTGAACGGAACCCTCGATGTGCGCAACTCATCGATTATTGCAAGACCCAAATTTTTATTTTTGCTGATTCAGTAAACGCAGCTCTAAAATAGTCACAAAAGCCACAACAATACTTTCTTTTACGCACGGTTAGGTTAGGTTAAGGTGGCTGTCGGTAAAACGCCGACACACTTAGACCAGCAATGCTTTATAGCTATTCAAGTTGTACCGTTTGACCACCTACGACTAGTTTTGTCAGTAGTATCCTGCTATAACATGAGTTTGCATGTAGCGATTCGTTTGCCTATGGAAACATATTCAGGTAAGAAGGGTAGTGTAGTTCCTTGTAAGGCGAGTTCGTCAGACTTACAGTTTCCCGGAATATCTCTATGCACCGACACCAAAAACAGGTGGATCTTAAACTGCTCCGCCATATCCCTAAGAGATGATCGGCAGCTAAGGGCTAAGGTTGAATTTGTAGAGACTGATTCCAGGTATCCTTAGCGGATATGACGTTTCTCTTCAGTCAAGAACAGGCTTCACTGACCGCAATAATTACAGCCTGGTTTTGTAAGACGGGTAGAGAGGCTAAGATTTAGTTTTTTTTGAGAAAATACCACCGCCGACTCCGTCAGCAGTTTTAGACCCGCCTGTTTAAAAATAAATGCGGTACTCCACCCCGAGAATGATATGGTGGGGAAGGTGACCTGGAATTTTTTATTGAAATGGAGCTGTGGAGTGGTATAGTCTATGTTGTCTGGGACCCTGACTAAATTCAGGATAGAAGAGTGGCCGATTTCTTTTCTAGTCAACTGGAAGAGCTATCAGCTACTTGCCTGCTGAAAATGACGAGAGGTGTAAGGTCGAACAGAATGTCCAGTCCGACTGACGTGATTGTAAGAAGTGCTCCGCTTATACAAAGACTAGCTAATCTTTGGACCTACATCTAGATCTAGATTTACTTGCTTATTTAAGGCAGTCCACCAAATATTGTATAAGATAAGGTCTTACTACCGCTCTATATAGCCAATTAGTAATAATGCATGAGACGAGTGCCACTATGGTTTTTCGAACTGTTTCTTGTATTTTAGGTTTCCAGCTTAGCTTCCTATCCAAAATAAGACCCAAATACTTGCCTTTATCGGAGAAGGCTAACCTTGTACCTTTAATAGAAGGAGGGTCAACATGTGGGATTTTGTATTTCCTAGTAAAGAGGATAAGTTCAGTTTTTTGTGGGTTTACTCCTAAACCGCAGCGATCTGCCCAATTTGTTAGCTTGTGAGAATGAGAGAATTCGGCATCCCAAATAAACTGACATAACTATGTAGGTTGACCATGACCAATGTTACAAGCCAAGTAAAAATATCCGGATCACTATCAAGCCACTTCAACATCTATAACTCTGACAAGGGGATGGACTGGCCTTTTCAACCAGGCGTTGGAGAAAGTGATTCGAGACTCATTCAGATACTGGCTTACCCAGACGATATTGACTTCGTTGGTAGAAACCGAAGAGCAGGAAGCTTTCATCCAGATCGAGCAGGCGGCACGAAATCTGAGGCTGCACATAAATGAGAGCAAAACAAATTACATGGTGGCCACATCTGCGAGTAGAAGATCCAACATTGTTCCCTCAATTCAAAAAGTGGAGCGCGAATTACAAGTAGTGCAATCCTTTAACTATCTCGGGTCAACTATAGCAGCCGATAACAGCATGGAACCAGAAATACGCGCATGGTTGCTTAAAGCCAACAAAGCCTACTATAGTCTGTCAAGTCTTTTCAAATCCAGGAATTTAACCATAACATCCAAGCTGCTGGTATATAAGATAATGGTCATATCAGTGGTTACATATGGATCCGAGACTTGGATGCTTAGCAAAAGGCATTCTGACCTCTTAGCAGCGTTCGGTAGAAAAGTCTTACGTTGAATTGTTGGCCCCGTATGTGAGGACGGACGATTTCGGAGACTCTATAATGATGAGATCTACAAGCGTTACCGCGATGTCGACATCGTGAAGAGAATTAAGCTCTGTGGGCTCCGGTGGGCAGGACACCTAGCTCGCATGAGCGCAGATGATCCTGCTCGGAAAGTCCTTTGCGATGGGATTTATGGAACACGATAGCGAGGCCGGCCAAGTTTACGCTGGAAGGATGGCATAGACCAGGACGCCCAGAGCTTAGGGATGCGAAACTGGATGACATCGGCTCGAAATCGAGATTTTTTGCGGGAGGCGGGTTGTAGAGCCAAATATGATGATGATAAATAGGTGGCATTCGCTGCTGATGATTCATTCATTGATTAGAATTCAACCAGTCAAGTTCAAAACAGCTAAGTGAATAGTATTACAAGTATTATAAGTATTTTTGTGTGCATTTAAAAGTTGTTAGGTATAAAATTGTGAACTGTGGTCTTTTTGCTTTATTATTATGATTATTATGTTTATGATTTAGTTGTTATTTGTATATTAATAAACTTGTTTTCTTGTTTTGTGTTTTATTATTGTTGTGTTATATTTACGAACTCAAAAGCCTAAATTTCGTAACAATACGTATGAATGTTTCTTCTTACGCAAGCCTTTTAAATGCAACAAATAAATCGAGTAATAAGGGGTCAACTACACCTTGTCCTATCGCTTAAAGCTCAAATTGATTTTTTGACTGCAAAACCACTTCGTACAGCCCAATGTATCGAAATTGAAAGGAAATGAAAAACTTTTTTAATATGGAAATATGAATTGTTGTTGCTTGTTGCTATTGCTGTTCCTGCAAAACAAACAATACAACGTACAGAGAGTTATGTATTGTTTCCCGTTGAGTTTGCTCTTCAACGCGTCGACTTTTTGAATTAATTTCCTGATGTCGAATCCAACCAACCAACAAAAAAAAAAAAACAAACAGAAAATAATTTTCATTAAAAACTCCTGGCAAAAAGGGAAAAAATTTTAAAAAGAACAACATTTCGATATGGATTTCAAGTAGCGCATGTACGAATATGCTGGCGGGTGGCAACATCACTGACGAATGTTGCGAAAATATTTATTCAAGCGCTGGCGAAAATATGATCATCCTTTCCTTTGCTGTATTACATGTACATGTAGTACGTAGTACGGATGTCCGCGATGTTATTCTTTTTTACATGAAACAACGTGACATGGCAAATAATGGCGATGATGATATACGAATTTCGTTTTCTGTTGCATTTGGAAAACTGAAAATTGACGTGTTTTTATCTCAGAAGAACATTTAAACAAACAATCCATTATTACATTCAAAGATTATTTGTCAGAGCTAGCTGTTTATGTTCATTGGTCCTAATACGCGCAAACCTTGTACTCGCAACGACCATATTATTGCTTATCGGTGCCATATAATCTAACTAGCTTTTCCCTGTCGCTCCGCCACGCGAACAAATTAATCCCTGCCTTACCATCACTACCACGGGAGGGGTGTACTATTGCCTTAACCTAAACAAAGCGTCACCTCCATCGTATTCGCAATATGTGGTTTACCGAGATTTTGTTAAGACGCATATTCTGTGAAAGTTTCAGCTCAATCGGCTCAGTATTTTTTTGAGTTTTAGTATCGTATTACAAACCAAGAGAATCGAGGGCTCGACCAACCAATGGATAAGGGCCATGCTGGAAAGTCGAGTCATTACATCCTCCTCAGGGGGAGTGTCTGTGTCGGTGACTGCAGCTAAGGGCTAAGGGCTGCCCGCAAGGAGGAGTACTTTCGCCCCTTCTGTGGTCACTTGTCATAGAAAACCTTCTAGCCGATCTGCATAGATCAGGCTACATCGCCATTGGTTATGCTGACGATTTGGCGATCATAACTAGTGGTAAGTACAGCACGACCATAACAACTGTCATGCAAGGTGCGTTACTTCACGTCGTAGAATGGTGTAATAGAGAGGGTCTTTCCATCAATCCTTGCAAAACCGTTCTAGTGCCTATTAAACTTAGATTGTTCGATATGGGACAGGACATATCACCTTAAAGGGCACTACATTAGAGTATTCCAGTAAGATCAAATATCTCGGAGTAATCCTTGATAATCGACTTAACTGAAATTCTCACATCAAGTCCGCCATTGAACGGGTCACTAGGGCCCTGTGGGCCTGTAGACGCCTCTACGGCAGAACTTGGGGTCTTAAACCCAAAATGATACATTGGATGTATACCATGATGGTAATTAAGCTTCAGAAGCTACAAAGAATTGCCTGTCTAGGTATAACGGGTGCTATACGCACCTGCCGTACGACTGCATTAGAAGCTGTTGTAGGGCTTTCACCCCTGTCAATCTTCATTAGGAAGACGGCCTCTAGATGCGCTATCAAGCTGCAACTAGAATATGGGTACAAACAAGGTGACTACGTGGGATACCTCAACATCATAGACTCAATTCCTGAAAGAGACATGCAGACAGATCGAAGATGGATTCTGGAGTTGGCGCTGGGGTATTCGGACCCAAAACAAAGGTCTCAATACCAATGGGTAAGAGTCCCACTGTTTTCCAAGCAGGTCTCCATGCCATTGAGGTCTGCGCCATGATAAACCTAAGTAAGGGTATTATAGGCGCTACGATTGATATTTTTTCAGATAGTCAGGCAGCACTGAAAGCGCTATCATCCACTATAGTAGACTCTAAATCAGATAAATGCTGCTACTATGCACTGCAATCCCTGGCAAGGCTGGGCTGCCACCACAGCAATGATTTACAAATAGAAAAAGAAACTTCGTCCAGCCCACTGGTATATTACACCAGGGCTTAGACAGTCCAAACGGTTAATCAGGCCCTTCTCCTATAAGGAAATTCTTGATCTAAACAAGGATAGCATCAGAAAGCTAGTGAGTTTTCCCACAGGTCACTGTGGCTTGCGATATCACCTTAACAAAACCAATCTGAGCTCAAACACGGAATGTAGGTTCTGCATGCAACAGAACGAAACATCTGGGCACATTTTCTGTGACTGTCCATGTTTGATCTGGTTAAGGATCTTATAAGCTTATAAGAGAAAAAAGAAAAGCGAGGAAGAAATGACTTATACAAGATAACACCATGTATATAAAATTTGAAGAAAATCGGACTAATTTTAAAAAAAAAAAAAAAACTGTATGGGGCCCCACGACCCCTCCAAAACTTTTACAAAAAGTGTTGCCCATCGAAGATACATATGTGTATAAAATTTGAAGAAAATCGGGTTAATTTTTTAAAAAAGTTATATGGGTACCCCTCGGCCCGATGGCCACAATTTTTAAAAATGTTGTCACCGGAAAAACACATGTGTACAAAGTTTCAATGAAATCAGGCTTTGAGAAGTGGGTTTAAAGTGGTTTGATCGCAAGAGTCCACGTTACACAACAAACAGACAAACAACACGTGAAGTTTATATAGAAAATTTAAAAATGATTGTGTGTTAGTATGTAACGGCGCCATGCCTAAGCTACTGGATGTGTCGAAGCCATTTTGACATCATACGTTCATTTGGTACTCCGATGGGTTTATGTTTGTTATGGACCCGATAAGTGGCATTGGAGTAGAGATATTTACGAAAAGGTGGTTGGTCCTTTGGTTAATATCGTTGTAATCGCATTACGCCTAAGCCACTAGACATATTATAGTCATATTCAGACCACATGTTTGATTGGTACTCTTGAAGGTTTATCTCTTTCTTGAGTCCGGGCGGTGGCGCTGAAGCCAACATATTCTAAAAAATGTAATTTTGCATATATATCGAACCCCATCACACCTAAACCACTAAACGTATACCATATTTACGGCATAAGTTCATTTGGTGCTCCGATAAGTTTATGTTTTGTTTTTGACCCGGTAGGTGTCGCTGGAATCGACATGTTATCTGGCATAAAATACGTCATCACGCCTAAACCACTTGATGAATCAAAGCAATATTTAAACCATATCTTCGTTTGATACTTCAAAAAGTTTATGCATTTTTTGGACCCATTAGATGGCGCTGGCGTAGAGATATTGTTGAATTAGTTGTAAGAGCATAACACCTAAACCACTAGGCATATTGAAGCCAAATTAATACCTTATGTTCGGTTAATAATCCTTAAAGTTTCGGTATGTGGCTCTGAAGTCGAGATAATTTTAAAAATGTGTATTTATAATGTATAGAAATTTTCGTAACAAAGCCATATTTACACCATAAGCTCGTTTGGTACTTCGATAAGGTTATGATTTTTCTTGACCCTGTAAGTGGCCTGGAGTGGAGATATTGGTGCATATGTATGTTAGATCATCACACCCACTGAACATACTCGTATTGAAGCCATATTGACACCATATGTTCAGTTGGTGATCATAAGTGTGTATCTCTTTTTTGAGTGGCGTTGAAGTCGATTTTTTTTTAAAACATTTAATTCCACTGTTTGTACGTCCGTCAAAAAGCCATATTCACACCATAAGGTCTTTTGGTGCTCCGGTAAGTTTATTCTTTGTTTTGTACCCGGTATATGGCGTTAGAGTCGAGATATTAACTAAAAAGTGTATCTAACGGCTTCAAAATTTTGTTTGACGTCTTCAATTCTTTATGAAAAGATAATATTTTCTAAACATTATTTTCTGATCTTTTGATAAATTTTGTAATTCATTTTTCCCGTTTTTATTTTCAGGTGAGGAACTTTGAAATTATTGATATTTTAACTAACTGGAAATAAAAGAGAACTTTCAGTGTACGTATAAATATTGAAGTCTTACTACAAGTTACTTACTACGGGCAAATATTTTCCAATAAAAGGCAGTCAGTTATTTTTGCAATTTTACACATATGAACCAACCGGATCTGGATCTGGGATCCTAGGATATGTTGGTGGTAATGTTTGTAGAATTACTACAAAATAATTAATTTGTATGGTTTAGGTATTGGGGTATTCGAATTATGCTTTCAGCGCTGAACTTCGAAAGCTCTGTACGACGATTCTTGAAAACAACAAACCGAAATATTAAGAACTCAGTTTTCTGATATCTGCAATCTCTACAATATGACACTTCGAGTTATATATCAGTATTATATTTGGCCCAACATTGACCCCTCCGGCAAAAAGTCTCGCTATAGGTTTCGATTTCTAGCCTATGTTAACCAGTTTTGCATTATCCCCAAACTCTGGGTGTGTCGACGCTACTCTTTTAGCGAAGGATTGGTCTGCCTCACTTTCATATCCCATAAATTCTTCCGAAAATAGCCGAATCTTCTTTTCTCATGCGAGTTAGATCCCTAGCCCACTGAAGCCGACCTGATCCAATTTAGGTACTGCCTGATCCGCTTTACGATATCAACGTCACGGTAACTTTTATAGTTTTCATCCGTCTCCGGTCCACTTCCACATACAGGTACAAAAATTGCGACCGCTACTAAGAGGTTAGAGTTCTTTTTGCAAAGTCTTCTATCCATATGTACATGTACGGCCACTGTATAATACACCAGCAGCTTGGATGTTATATTTAAATTCCTTGATTTGAATGGTCTTGACAGACTAAAGTGGGTTTTATTGGCTTTTAGCAACCGTATCCGTATTTCTGGTTCCAAGCTTCACAGCTGCTACAATTGAACCGAGATAGCTTAAGAATTGCACTACTTAAAATTCGCTATCCACTAATCTTAACTAAGGGATCAATGTTGGACCTTCTGATTTCAGCCCCAGATTTCGTGCCGCCTGCATGATCTGGATGAAAGCTTCCAGTAGAGATAGTGGGTTTCTACCAAAGTCGTCAATATCATCTGCTTAAGCCAGCATCTGGATGGGCTTATGGAGGATTATTCCTCTTGCCCTTACATCAGAGTCCATTCAAAGTCAGGTTAACGAGGAAGCAGGGCAGTCAATTCGGAGCCCGTTAAAGATGTGGAATGGGCTTGATAGTTTTCCGGATATCTTTACTTGGTCAATAACATTGGTCATGGTATTGGTTCATACTTATAAAGTCAGCTTATTTAGGATATCGAATTTTCGCTCGTTCAATATACAAAATACAAAGTGGGTCACCGTGGAGAGTACTTTTCACTGAGATTTGACCTATTCACCAGTAACTTGAGCACATTACACCCGAGTCTTCTTTTGTCTTAAACTAGAGCTTCCCTGCAGCTTTAAAATGGCTCAAGTTTTCTTAATACCCGTCAGAAATAAATATATTGTTATGAAATTTACGCTTTCCAGAGTTTGTTAAGGATTTTGCAAATAAATAAACACAATACATGTTCGTTAATTCACAAATTACAATTTTTATTAACAAATAACAAAAGTTCACAAATTTACACTAGTGATTACTTATTGTTCACTTAAAACACTATTACTCACGTAGGCGGTAGCTCTATCTTCCTTTAAACTTTTAAACTTTTCAAGTATTCTGGTTCACTTTGAAATAATAACTCACTTCGATAAACATTCAACATTCTTCGAGAAGGTTCTATTATTGGAAGGTGACCATAATAATAGTAGAACATACTGGTATAATTTACTTCTATACAATTTGTTATACATGTTCCATACATATAACTGCTATATGCTATTCATTTACAGTGATATTACTGAGCCTAATTGTATGCAATTCAATACAATGCCTATTCTTATATAGGAGTGTGTACAGTGCGATCAAAGATTTCTATTTTCATTTTCGTAACAATATATACTGTCGGGAACTTGAAGTATGTATTTTTAAATTTCTGCTTCGAATTTAGGGCACATCGAAAATAAATTTATAAATCCAATTAAACTTCCTTGGGCACACCGTCCTAGGAGGATTTTTTAAGTGTTTTTTGTACCAAAGCCGTCTGCCGCATGACTTGAAAAGGTAATCAAATCAATTCCGGTCTAAGTTTTTCGTTTTTTCCCCAACTGCATTACCCAACTAATAAGCTAGAAAATATTCATCTATTATATCCAAAAATGCAATCATTGGATAGCACCGCTCTTTTAATTTAAAACGTGCATCATTTGGCACATATTTCAATAGTAATCTGCTGGGATTACCAATTGATCTCCGAAACGGTGTAAGGAAAAGAAAATCGCAGTATAATCCAATTTTTTATTACACTCGTACGCTGTTCGAGCCATAATAGCAAATACCTTCATCTATGATTTTTTTATATTCCTCAATTAAAGTCGGTGCTCCCAGCGAATGATGTGGTGTGGCACTTTTGACAGCTCGTAAATTTCTTGTCTTAAGCTTTCATTGAAATCCTGTCATTTCACGAGGATTAAGAGGTAGAGTGGTTTCGCGCGGTTGATATTTTGCACGGAACTGGAACCGACAAGGAAGTAAGAAATATGGATAAAAATCCTTACAGAAAATGTGTGGTAAAGTGTATGCAATTTACTTTCATTCTATTTGAAATTAAATTGGTAGAAATTGACTAGTAATCCCCTTTTAAAAGAGGGATTAGGAATTTTCTATCTATGCTGCTGTAGATTAAATCAAAATACAATTTATGATTAAGGTCGTAAATTAAATGGCTCAAGTTTTCTTAATATCGATTGAAAATACATTCATTGTTACGAAATTTAGGCTTTAGGATTTTGCAAATGAAAACACAATACAAGTTCTTTTACTCACAAATTACAACTTTAACCAACAATTAGAAAGATTCACAAATTTACACTGGTGATTACTTATTATTCACTCATAAAACTATTATTCACATAGGCGGTAGACCTATCTACTTTTCAACTTTTCAATTAGTCTGGGTTAGTGCCAAATAATATTTAACATACTGCGATAAAGTATCTGTATTTATACCAAATTAACAATTTCCAGAAGCTAGTTTAGAGTATATACAAGTTCCACACGTATAAATGTTATATACAGTTTTACTGAGCCTAATTGTATGCCACAATTTTTAGTAATTCAACAATTCTAATACAATTCAATACATTATTTTATACGAGTATCTACAGTGCGATAAAAGATTTCTATTTACATTTTCGTAACAATACACAAAAAAGTCCTTTTTCCTTCATGCGAAACTTCGATGAAATATGAAAACTTTCACTCACTACTCACTAGAACTTCAACGAAGACTCCACTTGAAAAAGCTGTCTACAGCCGCTGAATAGTTCTTGTGCATAGTAAGTGCAAACAAAAACCCACAATAAAGGAGGTCATGCTACCTGCCATCAACCATTGCCCAAAAAGCAATAAATAAAAAGTCAAAACTTACACTAAACTATTCCAACTGATAGAGTCCTTTCTGTTGTTTGGGTATCCTTTTCTGTTTACAGTTTAGTATGTTTCCCTCAAACTAGGTATGTTGGTGTGGGTGAATCTGCTGTACTCGTAGTTTATTTTCATTTCATTCAACAAAACAACTCAACTAACTCATATCTGCATTGTCCTTCTTTTCTTTCCTGCAACGACGTACATTTTGTTATGTGAACCGTGCAAGAAGATCGTTTGTAGCATATCTACGTAACCATAGAAATTCATACCACTCTCAAGTAGATTGGCGATTTCAGAAGGAGATGGAAGCGATTGTTTTTTTCTTATAAATCCAAAAAATCCAAAAAAATACTTGACATCGACTTTCGACACAAAGCAAATAAACTCTGCTAGCTCGTCTTTTGTACGTTGTTGATACGACTTTGTGCATGGTCGGAATAGGGCCAGGAATTCAGCAAGGAATTTGAGTTTTATAGGTAATAGCTGGTTTGCAGTGCTAGGAATTTTTTAAGTCATGCCACACACCCTTCGCATGATTTAAAAAATTCCTACCACTGCACGTCACATTTGAGTCTCCTCGGAAAGTATCAAACTGAAAATTTTAAACCACATTCGGAATTAAAGAGCTATGACGCTTTTTTATTACTTATTTTTATATTTATATATTTATTTTTATTAAATAATAAAAATGTACCGACTTCTACTAACTAACTACTAATAAGATAACCTAATCTTGAGAGTATCATGAAAACTCCGTGGATTGGAAGATAAAATGCGGAGTACCTCAGGGTTGTATACTTTGACCAATTCTTTTTACTCATTAATAAGTTCTGACAAGCTGTTAGTTTTTGTTGCATTTAATTAAATTATGATTCTTTTTATCTGTATTAAGGATGCAATTATGTGAAGTAATAAAATATACGAGAATCATATGATATGCTGACATACAATAAGAATGGCTTATAGCCTTATTATAGCGAGGGTAGCGTTAGAATGTAATCCACCAAATTAAAGAAAGCTAAAAGACCATGGAATACCTGGCGGAAAAGGGGGCTAGAGGAAATTAAAGCATAAGTGTAAGCGAGGTCCCAAATTTGTTGATTCTGGGTTAATCGTAGGAATTGGGCATCACCTTGACAAGTTTGTGGTGATTTTTGCTTAAGGACTTCGGCTTGCATAGTTATAAGATTGCTTTAAAGCCGAACTAACATAAGCTGACAGATCATTTAGAGTCTAAATTTTCTGTCTAAAATTTAAACTATCCACATTGAATGCGAATGTGAATTGACATATCGCATGATTTTTGTGAAAAATACCAACAAAGTTATATTAAACAGTACCATAAAAAAACCAAGGGTTTGCAAGATGAAATTTGGAGTACCTCAGCGTTGTATACTTTGACTAATTCTTTTTACTCATTAATAGTTTGGGACAAAGTGTTAGTTATTATTGGATTTAATTAAACGATGATTGCATGTTAACTGAGACCTCTGAGTCTTTTAATAGGGATGCAACTATGTGAAGTAATTAGATATACGGTAATCATCCGATATGCTGATATACGATAGGAATTCCTTAAAGAGGACATATAGCGTTAGAATGTAATCCACAATGTCGAAGAAAGAAGAAAGACCAAGGGATATGGGTCGGAAAACAGTGCTAGAATACAATAAAGCATGAGTGTAAATTTTTTGATTTCGTGTCAATCTAGGTAATCGGGCATCACAGCTACCAGTTTGTGGGGAATAATGCTTAAGGACATCGGCTTGCATCCTTATAAGATTGCTTTGACCCAAGAACTGAAGCCAGCCGTAGTAAGACCAATACGTATGTATTGGGTAACTGTCTGGTGGCTGGCTCTAGAAAATCCAGCTGCGTAAAACTCTTGGAGAAGCTAAAAAGGGCAGCCAATACGGCCGCGCGACTGTCAGCAACACGTCAGTAGATATGAATTCAAACGGGACACTTGACCATCAATAACTCTGCTTCAAGGATTTCGGGCAATCTATCCCCCCAGGGAGCAATGGAGGGATGGATGGCTCGCGACAAGGAACTCTTGCAATAAAATTCTTCACGGACGGCTCCAAGCTTGACGGTAAAGTCGGTGCCGGCGGCTACTGTGACAAACCCAACGAAAAAAATTCCGTTCGGCTCCCGGACCACTGCAGCGTGTATCAGGCTGAGGTGACGGCGATTGAGAAGGCAGACACCTGACTGAGACATAATATAGTATCGGTAACCGATATCGTAATTTATGTAGACAGTCAGGTGGCAATCAAATCGCTGCATTCATTCTCAATGACGTCGGTGGTAGCGATAAGCTGCCACACATCTCTCAAGGAAAAAACATCCGCTTAGTCTGGGTCCCCGGTCACTCTGATATCGTCGGTACCTGCAAGGCAGACGAACTGGCTTAAAATGGCACTAAACTTCAACTGCTGCCGGAAAGGGCGTTTTAAGTTAAGTTAAGTTTTTGCTTAGGAAAGAGGCAGAAGCATTAAACGCAATGTGGGCGCCTACCGCTACATGTACTATAGCAAAACAAGTTTGGCCTAAGCTGGACTTAAATCGCTCTATAGCACTGATATCCCTGCAAAAAAGGGATAGGAGAATGACAAAGGTTATTTTAACAGGGCACTGTCTCGTTGATGTACATGCTAGAAGGATGAACCGTGAGTTTAATGACTTCTGTAGAAGCTGCTATAATCCCGAAGAGGAAGAAACAGTATCCCACATCCTGTGTACATGTCCGGCTCTTGCAAGAAAAAGACTGAAACATTTGGGATATCACACATTAAACATCTTATCGGATGTCGAGGACTGTAAAGTAGGAGACATCCTAAAATTCATAAAGAGAACCAAATGAGCTTTGTAGTAAAAGGGGAAAGACTTTAATCCTGTGGTACCACAATGGACCGTCAACGGTCTAAGTGTGCAATAGCAGCCACCAAACTTAACCTAAGAACTAAAGCCAACAAACGACCATCAGCTGACAGAGCTTTTAGATGATCTCAGGACCAATATCGAATGGGAACTTACCGAGATATCGCACGATTTTTGCGAAATAGTTATGGAAAAATTGGGTTTAGTGCATTCGCTAGTATAGTGCAGTTTCCGTAAAAGACAATTGAATGATGCTGTACTCCACAATTAATGGCATTGATATATGATAATGGCATTGTCCTAATGAAAATCCCATTAGATATAAGAGTTTTGCTTCGAGTTTCAGAAGCAATATTTTTTGTATCTGCATTAGTCTTAATGATATCGTCCACAAGTACAGAAATAGCTGACAAAACTGTAAAATATCGACGGTAACATAGGCATAACTACACAGCTGAATCACAGCTCTTACTTTTGAGGATCCTCTGAGGAGTTAGAGCATATTCATTAATTGAGGAAAGGAAAGGAAAGGAAAGCAGGTACCAGATATCATTGACATGCAGACCTTAAAAAAAGTGTCAAATTGTCGGTGGTAACATAGTTACTATACAACTGATATAAGTTTTTACATCACAGGTGACTGTAAGGAGTTAGAGCACAAAAGATTATTTTTGGGATCATTGTGTGGTACCAGGTATCATTGACGTACAGACCTCAAAAATGTCTCAAATTTTCGGTGGTAACATAGGCACTACACAGCTGGTACACCACCACCAGAGCTTTCTGTGAGGACAGCATAGAGGCATATTTTTTTTGGAAAGTTTGAATGGCAGGCATCATTGAAGTGCAGACCTCGAAAAAGTGTCAAATTGTCAGTGGTAACATGGGCACTACACATACAAAAGGCATTTTGGTGAAAGTTTGAATGGAAGATACTAGCCATTTTTGACATACAGACCTCAAAAAAGTGTCAAAGTGTTTACGTTTTAAGTTTTTACATAACAGGGACTGTGAGGAGTTAGAGCACAAAAGGTTATTTTTTGGGATCATTGGGTGGTACAAGATCATTGACGTACAGACTTCAAAAAAGTGTCAAATTTTCGGTGGTAAATATTGGTACTATACAACTGATATATGATTTTACATCAGAGGTTTCTGTGCGTAGTTAGAGCACAAAAACTTTTTTTGGGATCATTTTATATGGGAGGTACCAGATATCATTGATGTAGAGACCTCAAAAATGTCTGAAATTGTCAGTGAAAACATAGGCACAACACAACTAATACATAACATTTACATCAAAGGTTCCTGTGAGGAGTTAGAGCACAAAAGATTATTTTTGGGATCATTTTATATGGGAGGTACCAGATATCATTGATGTACAGACCTCAAAAATGTCTCAAATTTTCGGTGGTAACATAGGCACAAAACAGCTGATACATAACATTTACATCAAAGGTTCCTGTGAGAAGCTAGAGCACAAAAGATTATTTTTTGGGAACATTTTATATGGGAGGTACCAGATATCATTGATGTACAGACCTCAGTTTGTTTGGCATGTACCATACCTCATTGATGTAGAGACCTTAAAAGTATAAAATTGACGGCGGTAAAAAGGGCAATCAATTCTGATACACACCTTTTACATAACAGGTTCCTATTAGGAGTAATTTTAATTTTTTGAGGTGAGCTGGCATGGCAGGTACTTTAACGCATTGACATAGAAACCCCAAAATCGTATCATTTGCTCATCCTGTTATAAAAATTATAAAAATAAATTTGTGCTGAAAAAGGCCCTTCATAGAATCTCACTTTTCCTACAGTACGGCCCTGGATAGCACACAGAGACACTGTCCTCCCTTTATCGTTGAAGCCTTTTGCATATCAACGTTTTACACTCTCACACTGCAACTGCAAACAAAAATGCACAAAGCACCTGTACTTTGTGTTTTATAAATAGCTTCAAGGATATATGAAATGAATATAATATTATCCTAGTAAACAACAAAATAAACAACAAACCTTTTATTGAGGAAAATATCGATGAGGAAAATCCATATAATACTAAAGGATATTTATAACAAAACTGCAAAGTTCGATTGATTTGCGCATAAAAAGGGATTGGCTTCTGTATAACTATATTATGTGAAAGAACCTACCTACTCCTTACTCATTCGACAGGATATGAATTATTTGTGATGCTCATTGTTAGTAGGAATCTTTTGGGTAGGAGACAGACTGTGGGTATGTCATCTGCAATCGAAAGATACGTTTTTCAAAAGACGATAAATAGTAAGCTTACTATTATTCTTTGGATTGAGATTCAAATAATATATTCAGTGAGCTCCTTCGAAGGAGTATGAATGGTCACACAAAAAACCAAAAGAAACCTCTGTATCCGTGTTTTTTATTTTTAAATCGATGACCATGACATTTCATTTTTCATTGACACGAGCATTTTTAGTATTCAGTTCAAGTCCTGCATGATTTAAGTAAACACATGCCAGCAAACCCGCAAAATAGTTGTGTTTCATAAAGTTATCCCTTCCAGACAACATAGTTATGTACTCTTGATAATAGTTATACTTAGTTATTTTATTTATGCTTCAACAATACGCCAATACGAGTAGAACGTGCACCGTCACCTCGCCAATTTGCCATGAAACATCAAACTGGTACTTACATGCAACAACATGCTCTCTCAAGTACTGTCAAGGATAATATGATGTGTTATTGTTGTCATACAAAATGACATAACATCTGTGTGTTGTACACCATAAGACGCAAATCGAGCGTGGATAAGGGATAATAAGATACTCTGATCACGTTTTTGTTGTACAAAAACTTTTGACATGTCCAACCGTAGATTGTGAGGAAGGTGACACATGACAGTGGTAGGTAGGTCCTTGCCAAAATACATATTGGCATCAAGGACAGGCATCAGTCCTCCCATTAAGCCAGCTGTTCAGTAGGATATATAGCAAATTTGTATTGCATTTAGGAAATTTAATAGTTCGTTAAAATGGTGGTGATTTTGCAATAAAAAAATCTAACTGTTGTTCTTTTATTGTACATTTTAAATGAAAATCTTATTTAGCACGAATCGTTTGATCTATTATCCACTTGACTGAGGTTAAATATGCTACCCTAAAATTAAAATCCCAGTTTACAAAAACGCAATGTCAATTGTGGTTGGGTACGCTAACCCACAATAAAACTTCCAAATACAAAATCCCAAAATTAAAATCCCATTGTCAGGTGGTGTACGATAACCCAAAATCAAATTCCCAAATACAAAATTCCAAAATTAAAATTTACCCAATTTACAAAATGTTGTTGTCAAATATTGGTGGATTGTAAATTGGGATTTTTTTTTTTTATAATTTGCGCACCCAAAAAGGGGTTCGCACCCTTATTATGTTCGGCAATATGCTTGGCACAGCGTGGGCGTTAAGGAAAAGGAAAAGAAGAGAGGAGATGTCTATGAGCTTGTGTCTTGAATATCTGTGGATCATAGTGATGTGGAAAGACAGAGCTTGGCAGAGCATTCCACATACAAATTGATGTGCATTTAGAGCGCCACGAGTATTACGGTTGAATACAAGGAGAGGTGGCATGCAACTGGCTATTTCTCTTGAGCACCGCTGGTGGAAGAAGCGATAAAACAGTGACAAGCAGGAGACGTTCCGGCGGTGTTCAAGCGAATATATTGATTTCGCAATGTTTTCGTCACCGATAAGCTTTATCGCACGGTTTTGTATTCTATCTAGTTGATACAAGGTGGTTTTAGGCGCACCAGACCAGATATGACAATTGTACTCAAGTTTAGGGCGAATAAAGGCCTTGTAGATAGTAGCCAGGTCAGAGGGAGTGAAAAATTTCTTGCACCGGGTTTTGTTTAATTCCATTCGTGATGTGAACCTGACTACGTGTATCGATAATGTTCATAAAAGTCGAGAATCCCTAGCATTTACGTGGCACAGCTCAGCAGTTGTTTCAAACGTTGAACGTTGAACCATGTGGCACAAAGCTTGCAGTTTTTGTAAAAAAGTCATCAAGAACCTTCTGCTTTTTTCCATTCTTCAGATATAACAAACCCTGTATCCTCCTGAAAAAGATCCATTGAGCAAGCGCTAAGAAAGCTCAACAAAATACAACTACATATCCTATCCTCTCAGGTGAAATAACAAAAGAGCATTTTGTTAATCCTTTTTAACCTGCCAATAGACTATCGTACTCATATAAGGTATGAACCAAACGAACCGTTTTTTCACCAAAAACAAGTGGATTTTCCAATAAACTTGGAAAAGTACAGATAAAAGTCTTGAATTACTCTGCAATGGAAGCAGTGTCATTTCCTTTGACAGTTTCCACATCTCTTTGATCAGGTACCCCCACAGTATATAGAAACCATCACTGTAGAAAATCGTTACTCCGTCATACATTATTACTCCCTTTCAATACTTGCACTCGAACTGTATTTTGGGGTTAGCATTGACGTAAAGAAACCTCTATTTCTTTATCCAGATGTAAAATCCATGGAGTGTGTTTCGTTTTTGTTTCTTGGAGTACTGCACTACACTGTATATATAGGTTTGTGTGTGGATGATGATTATTAAGGTTGCTGTACATTTCCTTAAATAGACTTTGGAACACACAAAGCTTAAAATGCCAAAAGATGATGAACAAATGTTTCACACACAAATGCACGATGGGTTTGGCTGGGATTTCATTTGGTGTTCGGTCATGTGCAGGCGGAATACTCTCGTATATTAGGTGCTCAGGTAAGGATTTCGCACACTAGGACACACACATTAACGTCTGTTTGTGTCTGTATGCACTTATTGTCAGCACCATTTAAAGCTTTGATACCCACGATTGGCAGATTTGCCCTTTGCACTTTGCGATGTGTTCGAGATACAATTTGAAGTATGCAATGCTCTGTTGTGTCCTCAATGGTTCGTATGCGTGCCGAAGTTTGCTTTAAGTGCGTTTGCTGCCTAGTTAGAGTGCTCTATTTGAAATTCTGAAATTCGGATTTTATTAAAAACAACTTCCCCGACGAGTGCCCGACGTTGCCTGGTCGGAAAATTTTTGATTAAACACTAATATCGGTTATATCGTATGTAAACACATTCCAACCCCAACCACTAGGAGTGCAAGAGTTGTCTTACCAGCACTATTCTCCATTCACTATTCACCTCAGCAAACCCGAAAACTATGGATTCGTCGCTAATATCGGTCATGTCATTTGACACACCCTTCCAAATCCCACCCCTAGGGATTCTAGAGGTGTCTTACTATCACTATTCACCTCAGCGACCTCGAACACTATGGACTCGTCACTAATATCGGCTATATCATATGACGCAGCCTTCGCAACCCCACTCCTAGGGGTGCTAGAGGTGTCTTACCATAACTTTTCATCTAAGCGACCAAGAAAACTATGGCTTATTCACTAATATCGGTCAAGTCATATGACATACAGTTCCAAAGCACACCCCTAAGGGTACTAGAGGCGTCTTACTATCACTGTTCCCCTAAGCAACCACGAAAACTATGGATTCGTCACTAATATCAGTTTTGTCATATGACACATCCTTCACAAACCCACCCCTAGTGATGTCTTACCACTACTATTCATCATAGTGACTCCGAAAACCATGAATTCGCCATTTGTCACCGCTATTCTAGCATAACCCTTAGGGGTGCTAAAGACGGTTGCTTACTAACATCCCATGAGGACCAGCTTTGGAGATGGAAAGAGGATAGCACCACACTGTCAAACCAGCTTGACAATAGTATATCTGCTGCGTATTTGAATGAGCTATCAGAACCAATCAATACTCTAATTCGCGTCACCCCTTCCAGCAGCACGGATATCCAAACCTTTATCAAGGCATTTAAGAAAACCAAAGTGGTGGGACTTGATGGCATTCGCAACGGCAACGCGGTATATATTGCGTCATACCGCGGACTCTTTGGTTAAACTTCCGCGCCTGGTGCGGTTCTTGCTCTCTGTGCTGTTCTAGTTCACGGACGAGATTCTTCACCAGGGCTGCTTTCTTCCGCCGGTGAACAGGCTCTTTCACATATATTGACTCGAATTCGTCAACTATAGCACGCACAGTCTCTCTGGTGGGACGACTATTACGATCGAAAATTGGAGTAAGCTCTCTTAAAGTTGCGACCACCGACTCAGACTTTCGGTAGTAATTTTTATTAATTTCCAAACGTTGCTCGTTCATAAACTTCACCGTGATAAAAACCCAAACCTTGGCTGATGTTTTGGTATTAACAGTTCACAAAAAAAGCTTAAACGTGCATTTGTATTAAAATACAAAATTGTTATGTCCCTATTGAAAAACCCTTTATAAATTGATCGTATCAATTCCATTTCAAATTAATATATACTCGCACTGTTGGTTTGTTCAGACGCATATCCTGTGAAAGTTTCACCTCAATCGGCTGTCTAGTTTGAGTTTTAGTGCCATATTACAAACCAACAGACATTCATTTATAAAACATTTAATAAAAACGGAAAAGCGCAATGTTGAGAAGGGATCATAAATCACAAATGCTATTTCTGTATGGAATAGTACGAGTATGTTCCATCGCAATGAAATTTTGTTGGTTATGTGGTCTTTCACAGCAGGATGGACCAAATTAACCAAACAACTGCACTCTCTATTTGTATTTTACCTGCCTGCATACAACTAAACTATGTATTCACTAAAAAAAAACTTGAAATGCCAATCAACTAGTTGGATTCATTCGCTTTGTGTTATCTATTTATTCACTCCAACTCCGGATGCATATGAAATTTACATTAAATTATGATTTGTTAATTATTATTAAGGTATCCATTTTTCGAAATTCATAATAAAATAGTCAAATTCCTTGCATTGTCAAAACTAATCCACCTAAGCGCAAACCCCTGCTGAGACAAAGAGGAATCTCTCATTGCATAACAACGAAACACGGGAATGGAATTAATTGCCAACCATTCAGACATTCCATTTTTAATCAGAAATCGCTGTCTTTGCGAACTATAAGATGTGATTGTGTTCATCATAAATTGGATGCTTTATAAATCAAGACTTAAAGCAAAATCCATAAACTCTTGCCCCGCCCAATGACCATGTGCAAATTACTTCGAAATGCGAACGCCGCGCGAATCCAATGATCAACCGGATCGGAGGATGTGTACGCTGGCTGCCGATCTGTCCGGCATAAATCACGGTCCACTGGTCACGGATTACACAACAACAACAACTACAAATACCAGACTTCGTAGAAGGACAGACGCAGTTGTTGCTACCCGGTAGTATTCTGCCCATTCGGCGGGAAGCAAAGCTAACGTCGTTTAATGTTCAGTTCAAATGTTGTCCGCTGTCGTCGTTTTATGTTGATTCCGTCATCCTGTCAACGGCAGCCAGTTGACCGAAAAATATCACGAAATAATTTCGAGATTTACTTTACTTCCAGTCGCATAAATTCCAGATAAAAATGAAAATGATTTAACCTAAGGTGACCGTTGGTGTGCTGTGGTAGTGTGGTGCTATGCTTGGTTGGTTGCGTCCTCCCTCTACACCGACAGTTCGTTGTCCTTTGTCGTCGATGAGGAGCATCTCAGATTCCAACAGACAGAAATGTTTAATAAAAAATTAATTTTATTCTATAGTGTGATGTAATTTAGGAACAGTTGATTTCTGATTCCGTAAAGTGATTTGTGCGGGAGTTGATTAAAGGGATAGACTAGCGGTTGTAGCTTGAAGAGCCAAATATTATAATGAAGAGAGAGCGAGAGAGTAGGGATTATAGAGCCAAATATCATGATGATAACGTAGATAGACAGTGATAATAGAGTCGAGGCTTTAACGCAAAATAAGATGATGATTATGTAGAGAGAGTGTGTGAAAGAGAGAGTAGAAGTTGTAGAGCTAAATATGATGATCATGAAGTAGAGAGGGAGATAGTAGAGAGAGAGAGGTTGACAGAAAGAGATAGAGGTTGAGAGACAGAGAGAGAGAGAGACAGAGAGAGAGAGAGTAGGGATTGTAGATTTGGCTCTATAAAGTAGATAGACAGAGATAATAGAGTCGAGGCTATAAAGCAAAATAGGATGATGATTATGTAGAGGGCGAGTGAGAGGGACAGAGAGGGAGTATAGAAGTTGTAGGGCTGAATATGATTATAATGATGTAGAGAGAGAGGTAGAGATAAAGAGAGTAGGGATTGTAGAGCGAAATATGAAGATGATAAAGTCGATAGAGAGAGAATAGAGTCGAGGTTGTAAAGCATAATAGGATGATGATGATGTGGAGAGAGATAGAGAGAGAGAGAGAGAGACAGAGAGAGAGAGTGTAAGAGAGTGAGGGAGAGTAGAAGTTGTAGAGCTAAATATGATGATCATGAAGTAGTGAGGGAGAGAGTAGAGGTTGTAGAGAAAAATATGAGAACGATGATGTATATAGAGAGAGAGTAGAAGTTGTGTGCAAAATATAATGAGATGGAGACAGTGGAGATTTTAGAGAAAAACATGTAACTGCCTTTGTAACTGCATTTAAATAAAGTTGATATCTTATTTGAGTCTTCAGATATCCATTTTTCTATGCCTATACCATTTTTCTTGTCCATGCTAGTTTTTGACTTTGAGGTACATTTTCTCCAGATAATGTGTAATAAATATAACGTTTTACTATTTTTTTCTTATGAACGTAACATTAATAGAAATAAAAATCAACAGCAAGTTTGCGAAAAACCCTATAGATTTTATGATACTCTTACGAAATTTAGGCTTTCTACTTCGTAAAAGATTTTTGCAAATAAAACACAACACAAGTTTATTAATTTACAAATAATCGCCTAATAACATAATTACCGTTGTCTGTTTGTCTGTATGGATAAAACGCTTTTATGTCGCCTCATCTCTCCTAAACCACAGGACGTTTCGAAGCCATATTCACACCATATATTCGTTTGGTGCTCCCATAAGTTTAGGTTTTTTCTTACCCGTTATGTGGCGCTGGAGTTGAGATATTTACGAAAATTCGTGTTCATGGTTGGCTTTGGTTCCTATTCACACCATATGTTCGTTTGGTGCTCCGATAAGTTTATATTTTTTTAATCCGTTAGATGGCGCTGGAGTCAAGATATTTACGAACATTTGTGTTTATGGTTGAATTTAGTTCATATTCACACCATATGCTCGTTTGGTGCTCCGAGAAGTTTAATTGGTTTATGCACGTTAGGTGGCGCTGGAGTCAAGATAGTTAGGAACATTCGTGTTTATGGTTGAATTTAGTTCATATTCACACCATATGCTCGTTTGGTGCTCCGATAAGTTTAATTGGTTTATGCACGTTAGGTGGCGCTGGAGTCGAGATAAGGTAGGTAGGTAGGGGAATGTTATAGGTATAGATGGAAGGGGAGAAAGATAAAATTTTAACATCAGATTTACAAACGTTTTTTTTAAAAAAATGTCAACGTAAATTATTGGCAGGTGAGGAAAGTTATAGGCTATAGTACTCCCGTCACCCCGGGGGTTCATGTGTGCGGGTGGCAAAGCGCCCGGGAACAGCTAGTAATCTAATAAATCGTACAGCCTAAAAGTATGCTATTCAAAAGTGCTTCATTCTAATTCAGAGCCTATTTGCCCATTTGTATGTACATTGCAATTTATCTTAGGATTCGAATTCAATTATCTGCGCTACTAAGTATTTTTCGTAACAATACTTAAAATTGTTCATGTAAATTCTCGAATAACCAAAAAAATACTTAATTCCACTATAAGTGCTGAAAAATAAAAACGAATACGAAGCACTGCAACCCAACAACAAAACAACTCCATTCGTAAAGCAAGCAGCGCTGCACACAGCGCACAACGCACGCAGAACACAGTCATGATAGTATGATCTGATGCCGGGGAAAAAAATTCGTATGGGAGCCCCCCCGACCACGGGACCCGAGCACTCTCAAATTTTAATAGAAAGTATTGTCACCGGAAATATACATGTGTGCTAAATTGCAATAAAACCGGGCTTTGGGAAATAGGTTAAAAATTGATTACAGTCCGCCAGCCACGGGCAAGCGAAGTTAAAATAGAAAATTTAACATGATATCGATTTTATTTAAACACAGTTACAAGGGCTATTATTTTTTTCTAAAAATAAAGTCCTAAAAGAAGTTTCTACCATTAGTATTAACAGACCAATTTCCATTAACATGGTTCAGAGTACACCAAAGTAAGCTTTTTCTTATATCCCCAAAAAATGATGTCAACATTGGAGATAGACCCTTACTGTAGAACGATTTTTTCCTTAGAATATACCCAAGAATCATTTACCAAATTATCCTTGACAAATTAGGGGACACCCTGTATAATTAGATAGATGACTGGTTTCGGATGTTATAAGAAAAGTGTTGCCCAGTTTGATTTCTCAATGTGTTATCACTATCATCATAGTATAAAACAAAGCCGCTTTCTCTGTCCCTATATCCCTATGTATGCTTAGATCTTTAAAACTACGCAACGGATTTTGATGCGGTTTTTTTTAATAGATAGAGTGATTGAAGAGGAAGGTTTATATGTATAATAACATCCATTAAATAGTAGAGAAATACTGTTATTTTTGAGGTTTCTAATGTGATGTCGTAAATAATTACATTTTTTCCGCTTACATTGCAAACGCAGGCTGAACCCTACGAGATTTATCAAAATAATGTAATAAGTATTGTACACATTGAAAAGGTCTACAGAAAACTCCGCGATGGTATATGTCTATCTCTTATGGATATCCCACAATAACATTTTTTTGTCATTTACTTTTTACGCATCAAAATCCGTTGCGTAGTTTTAAAGATCTAAGCATACATAGGGATATAGGGACAGAGAAAGCGACTTTGTTTTATACTATGTAGTGATAGTGATAGTACACCCTACACCACGCGATGGTAAAAGGAAGGCGCCGTGGGTTTATGTGTGCGGGTAGCAAAGCGCTCGGGAACATCTAGTATTTATATAAAGTGAACAATGATCAGCTTTTACCATACGCTGCAAGTGGAAGTAGCCAAATCAGCTAAAATTGGTAGCCATCACCAAAGTATTTGTAAAGTGCTTCGTACTTGTAGCTTTTACACACAATTTTTTACCGGTATCCTTGGATGTAAGTGAAATGCCTCTGTAAGTATTATTACTTTAAGTAAGCGGACAAGGATTTTTACAAGGGAATCTCAAAAGGGGTTTATTGTGTTTATTTGTTTAGCTTCGCATATGGGTACCCACTTATGAATGGCTAATTCTTTTGCTTTTACTTCAAAATGCATATTACTAGAATTCTTTCACACTCACTTTCTAACGATCAAAGCAGCAAACGCTCAAGGATTTTTCTTTAAAAGCTTATTTACGGATTTTGTGGTGTTGATTTGTAAAAACATTAAGCACTTTAGCACTAAGGCATAAGTGGGTAATACATGCACACCTTAACCTCTTTAATAACTCATGCAATCAACCAAGGTTGCATGCAATCGCTTAAATTAAGGATTTTCGCTACTTTGATTCACATTAGCTCGAGCAAAATCCAGGAAATAATTGAAATACTCTTTTTAAAAAACATAATGAACCTCAAGACTCAACCATAATTCACTTTCGCTCACTAAGATATATATATAGTTGTAGTGTGTTGGTGTGATAATCCGAGAAAACCCACACCAGAGCACTCAGACCATCGGTCCATTGTATTCGCGTTCCCAGTAAGTTCAGTATTCAAATCTCTTCGTTACTTTAAGGTAGCGAAGGACTTGTTCTAGTTTCAACGACCGAAGTTCTTCTTCGATCGTTATTATATCCTATTTCAAAAACGTTCACCTGTAGCTTGGAGTAAGCAGGACATCTACAGAGGAAATGTTTAGTTGTTTCTTCTTCCTCCAGGCAAGACTTACATATTAGATCCAATATAAGTCCCAACATGAACATATGACTTCCAGTCGGGCTATGTCCTGTAAGCAAACCGACCATGCTCCGACAGTTCCTTTTGGATATTCCCAAAATGAACTTAGCGGCGTTTTTGTTCGCCCTATGGACAAAGTGCTTGTTCGTTCTACATCGGCTACATTCTACGTTCGGCTTCCATAAATCATCGAATACCAATATTTAAGCTTACCTGACTCAAGCCTTACATTGGTTCCGAACCAGTAGGAGTATCGGAAGAACCACTTCTTGCAAGTGCATTAGCAAATTGATTTCCTTTTATTCCTGTATGTCCCGGAACCCAGATAAGAGTGACTGAATTCCATTCAGTCTTCTCTTACCTTCTAGAACAATCTCCGAATTGACACAAGATGATTCCAGTGCTAGTAGAGCAGCTTGACTGTCACTGCATATTGAAAAGTTTCGTCCTTGTATCCTTTTAGAAACAGCCCAGTTGGCAACTTGTAAAATAGCAAATATTTCTGTTTGAAAAACAGTTAGGCCATTTTCCAAGTGCGAATGACTCCTTAGAATTCTCATCTGACAACCATCCTGCGCCAGTTCCTTCATCGGTAAGAGAACCGTCAGTGCAGAATGTGGGTTCGAATTCCCTAAGGATCTCAGTTGAATTTTTCCAACATTCCCTGCTAGGGTATTGAACTATATATCCTCTTTTGAACATGAGAAATGGTACAGTACTGTCCACAGGCATCAGAAGCATAGGCATTTGTTCCGAAAGCTTTTGGAATATGTTTCCATGCCCACTCTTATGCTCAAGTCGACACATAGCTTTTACCCCTTCCATCTGAATAACTACATCCAGAGGTGGCAGATTTAGCAGTGTATTGAGAGCATCTGCCGATGTAGAGCGCATTGTGCTCATTAATACAAGGCAGACGTTACTTTGCAATTTGCTTAGTGTCCTCTTAGCCATTTTCAGACAAGCTCTTGGCCACCAAACAACTGCCGCATAGGTGAGAATGGGTCTGAATATCGTTAAGTACAACCAGTGTACCATTTTCGCACTCAGCCCCCATGATTTACCAAATGCCGTTTTACATTGAATAAATGTAATGTCCATTTCTGATACACCAATTATCCAACCGATTCAGAGCAGTCTGTAGATTTATACAGGCGACCATGGGGGATTTATTGGATGGAACAAGACATATATCGTACGCATAAGCTTGTATGTGCACATCTATAATTGACCAACTTCTTCGAGTAAAGAATCTACAACAAGGCACCATAGAAGCGTCGAAAGAACTCCACCTTGTGGGCATCCCTTTGCCACTTCGACTGTAACTTTATCGTCCATATTCTTGCCTGTCTTAAGAAGCCGACGGGGAAAGCATGTAGTGAATCCATCTGGTTAAGGTTGGTTCGACTCCATGCCATGTCAAAGGTAGCGTTGTCAAAAGCTCCGTCAATATCAATAAATACCCCTATGATGAATGTCCTGAAAACAAGATCATGAAAAGCAGACTCACAGGATTTACCACGCTGATAGGCGTGTTGATTCACATTTAAGGGATTTCTTTTGAGTACATTCGACCTTATATACATCTCAAGCAAGCGTTCAAGATCTTTAAGCACAAATGATGAAAGACTGATTGGTCTGAAGCTTTTAGCTAGTGAGTAGTTGCGTAAACATGTAGGAACATACCCGAAGGCCAGACTAGATGTCTAAATCAGTTTAAGCTCGTTTAGAAGTCTCTTACCACCATGTTTCAGCATTATTGGGTATATATACCATCCGGACATGGTGCTTTAAAATCCTTAAAGGACGAAGTAGAAAATTCATATCTGATGAAATTTTTTCCATCTGGAGCTAAGATGACACTATTAGTCTTCCTAAGCACTCTGCTTCCTGGAAGTAAAATGTCATTGACTTCCTGCATAGAGTTGGTGAAAGTGCCATCAGATTTCCTGAGTGAGTTGAGTTTGGCTCTGTTGTCTTTCTGAAAGATTTTGTAGAGCCTTGCTGTTTCTCTAAGCTCATTTATTTCGGGGCAGAAGTTCCTATAAGACTCGAGCCTAGCCCTTCTTTACTTTTGCCTTATATTCTTTTAAGGCTCTATTGAGAAGCTTCTGTGAGACCTTTGCGAAGTTTTTGAAGTTCACTGTTCCACCAGGGAAGTCCTCTGTTGTTGCATTTGCTGCTTCCCCAGACGATATGCTGAGAATTCGCATCGCATCCAACAATTAGACCCAGATTGTTAGATTCAGAGTATCTGACCAGTTCCATCAGTTCCCTTGATGGAGAGTGGCTAATGGAGTCATATGGGAGATAAGCAGATGCCACAATGATTTCTGCCTTTCTCCTACATATCTGATAAGATATTTTAACTACGACAAGATCTTGAGAACAGAACTGTCGCAGTAATTTGGCTGAGATAATTTTTGCAATAATCAAACAGGCCCGAGGAAGTTTGCTGCCTTCATGATAAAAGACAGTGCCCCAAATAATCATGCCTAAGCCAAAGATACGTCCACGATATACCCATGGCTCTTGCACAAGGACTATTTGAGATGAAGATTGCAACTTCGCATGACTACTGCATAGCAGAGCAGTGTTTCTGCGTTTCTGTGTTTCTGCCCTTTTGTTCTTTTATGCGTTTGTGGTTTTGTGTTTCTGTGCTTCTTTGCTTCTGTGTTTCTCTGTTTCTGTGCTTCTATGTTTCTGCGTTTCTTGTGTTTCTGCGTTTCTGTGCTTCTTTGCTTCTGTGTTTCTCTGTTTCTGTGCTTCTGTGTTTCTGCGTTTCTGTGTTTCTGTGCTTCTTTGCTTCTGTGTTTCTCTGTTTCTGTGCTTCTGTGTTTCTGCGTTTCTGTGTTTCTGTGCTTCTTTGCTTCTGTGTTTCTCTGTTTCTGTGCTTCTTTGCTTCTGTGTTTCTCTGTTTCTGTGCTTCTGTGTTTCTGCGTTTCTGTGTTTCTTGTGTTTCTGCGTTTCTTTGTTTCTGTATTTCTTGTGTTTCTTGTGTTTCTGTGCTTCTTTGCTTCTTTGCTTCTGTGTTTCTCTGTTTCTGTGCTTCTATGTTTCTGCGTTTCTTGTGTTTCTTGTGTTTCTGCGTTTCTTTGTTTCTGTGTTTCTTGTGTTTCTGTGCTTCTTTGCTTCTGTGTTTCTCTGTTTCTGTGCTTCTATGTTTCTGCGTTTCTTGTGTTTCTGCGTTTCTGTGCTTCTTTGCTTCTGTGTTTCTCTGTTTCTGTGCTTCTGTGTTTCTGCGTTTCTGTGTTTCTTTTGTTTCTGCGTTTATGTGTTTCTGTGCTTCTTTGCTTCGGTGTTTCTCTGTTTCTGTGCTTCTGTGTTTCTCTGTTTCTGTGCTTCTATGTTTTTGCGTTTCTTGTGTTTCTTGTGTTTCTGCGTTTCTTTGTTTCTGTGTTTCTTGTGTTTCTTGTGTTTCTGTGCTTCTTTGCTTCTGTGTTTCTCTGTTTCTGTGCTTCTATGTTTCTGCGTTTCTTGTGTTTCTGCGTTTCTGTGCTTCTTTGCTTCTGTGTTTCTCTGTTTCTGTGCTTCTGTGTTTCTGCGTTTCTGTGTTTCTTTTGTTTCTGCGTTTATGTGTTTCTGTGCTTCTTTGCTTCTGTGTTTCTCTGTTTCTGTGCTTCTGTGTTTCTGCGTTTCTGTGTTTCTTGTGTTTCTGCGTTTCTGTGTTTCTGTGTTTCTGCCCTTTCGTTCTTCTGTGCGTCTGTGGTTTTGTGTTTCTGTGCTTCTTTGCTTCTGTGTTTCTGTGCTTCTGTGTTTCTGTGTTTCTGTGTTTCTGTGTTTCTTGTGTTTCTTGTGTTTCTGTGGTTCTGCGTTGTTGTGTTTCTGTGTTTCTGTGTATGGCTCGCATACTTATAACGTTCCTTTATGTTTTTTTAGTTAGAAAAAGTTTTTCTGAAATGAAACCTCCAACGTTTAAGCTCCTCTCTGTAGCACATCGATCAATCATCCTTTTACGTAATAAACAGATATCGTTTCGTAAAATATATCTTCTCTTCCATATCATCATCAGTGTGCCGCTAAGTCTACACTCCAGGGTCCCAATTAAAATTCGCAATCTGTCAAAATTTTGTATGTAACTTCAATTCTGCTTCTCCAGACGAAATCGCATTTCGACGCTCCGCTTGTAACTTTTGGCACAAAATTTTGCATGTCATGAACTCATCTCCAGGAAAATATTTTTACTCAAAAGTCCTTCCAGTTCACGATTGGGCGGACAGGAAAAAAAATTCTGATGAGAAGAAGGAATGAAAGGAATTCCCCAGCGTATGGTTGCTGTTATGAATCGAACCAGAGACTTTTGACTGGATATGTGTCAAGAATTTATCTTCTTTTGTTGTTGGTGTTGTTGTTATTATTATGTTGGCTTATAAATTCCATTGTTAGGCAACAGAGAAAACATAACCTACACAAAACACACACAAAAGCTGGGTAGACTTTTGATTACGAATTCCAGAAAAAAAAGGTTAAGGATACAACTCTAAATAAAAAAACCTCCACAACTTGGCAGGTATACGATACGCTAACAATGAAACACCTCCAACCTGAACCTTGAGCAAACTTTGATAGAGGGAAATTTATGGCGTTATCTTGCAGATTTCCTAGAACGCTTGGGAATTCTTTCCTTTTGCAATCTCTGCTTTATTCTGGTTAAGGTTAACATCTTTCTTTGAGGTGCGTTTGTATTGATTCGTTTTATCGGTCTATGTTCAAGGATTCGTGTACATTAAATAATGACAAGTGAGTGACTTTTGTATAATTTAACGATATTGACAGTGGAACGCTTTCTCTTCTCTAACTGTGAAGCAAATAAATCCTTTCAGGTTAAAAAGTACACAGTTTGGCTGTTCGGGGGTGAAGAAAAACTCATTCACATGCCAATTGACATGTGGATGGACATTTGGATAATTTGTCAATTTCGTTGCATGGTATTTACAGTTGTGCTCAGGGGAAATTAATTTAGTAGTTAGTTTAGTTGCTTCAACCTCATAAAGTCTCAGAAATGTTACCCTTTTTTAAGTACAACTCGCTTTTTATTGTGAAAAGTGGAAAGTATATCGCAGTTCTTGTTTTCTTTAAATACCAAACTGATAAGCAACATTTTAGGACTATATGTTCTGAAAATTCATATAAATATGATATTTATGAAAACAATTCGTTGTATGACCTCTTCTCTGATCACTTTAAAAATATGACAGAATTCTGCTCAATAAACTACTCAATACATCCCTCAAGACCCCTTGAAGAACCTCTTGAATACTCCATAAATATCACTCAAAACCCCCCACCACCCTCCACACCCCACGAAACCGTCTCAATACCGCAATAAGACCCCCATTAAAACCACTTGAAGATCCATCGAAGACCCCCTTTAGACTTCCTCAATACTCCCATAGAAATCCGACTCAAGACCCCACTCAAGTCTCCTTCAAGACCCCTACACCCCAAGGCCCCACCTAACCAAGACCACCAAAGATACCCAAACACCACAAAAGACCATCAAATACCCCAAGATTCCCTCCAACACCTCAAGGCCTAAAACCACCAGTCAACCAACTAAAAATATCCCCTCTCCGTCCTCAGCACATCTAAAGATTCAACTATATCATACCGCACAATATCCCCCAAGGCACCCGCAATATCAGGTAAAAACCAACCCTATCTAGAAAGGTAGAGTAGCGGTCCTCGCTGATTTGGCGAGGTCCTCAAATAGCGCTATCGAGTGTCGTTTTGCTTCCACAGTCCTCAGGAGACCCAATGCAACGAAAAATGGTTGTGTGTATTTATATCCCAACTCTAGCATTAAGGTACGATATCAGATCTGTGATGCCGTACTCTGAAAGCTCCTTCAGGTCAGAAAAGAAGGGAATAACTAGTTTGTCGAAACTAAAAGCCACAAGTGCCGGACATTTGCAAAGAAAATGAATGAGAGTTTCTTTCTCATTCACATCTAAACAGCTTCTGCAAAAGGTATTCTGAGGGAATCCCAGTTTGGCTGCGTGACTGCCCACTGGCCAGTCAAGAAGTTACTTTAAAATCAATTACGACATTTGTACCGAATAGACAAGAAAAGCTTGAACTTAGGAGTAGGGTTCCATACGGCACGATAGCGAACAGACAGACAAGAAAGCGAGCTAATATTGCATTGCCATCCAGTCCTGAACTATGTTTAAAGTTTTAAGTCTCTAGCTCATCAAGAAGTTATTTTAAAATCGATTACGAAATTTGTACCGAACAGACAAGAAAAGCTTGAACTTAGTACAAGGGTTCCAAATGGCACCCTAACAAACGGATAGACAAAATAGCGAGTTAATATTTTATTGTCATCTAGTTCTGAGCTCTGTTTAAAGTTTCAAGTCTCTAGCTCATTAAGAAGTTAGTTTAAAATCAATTACGAAATTTTTACCGAACAGAGTTGATAAAAACGTTTTAAAAAAGAACTGAACTCGGGACCTTTATATTTTCAGTCAAGAAGAAGAAGAAGAAGATAATTTCCGCATAAAAGACGAATTAACATTAAATTGAATAGAATTGGTCCCAGAGTACTACCTTGAGTGACTCTATAAAAAAAATATCCTCCTACAAAAGAAATGAAAAAGAATCTTATTTTAAATTTTTCGCTAAACAGAAAGTTCAGTTTAAGTCCAAACCATCCTCTTTAGCCTCCCACTTAGCAGAAATGTTCACCAAAATGATGTCTCAAAACTTTCACACTCGAGGGAATCCGTGTGCGTATATGTCCGATTTTTGCCATGCTCTTGACTCGCTCGTCTGAAACTTTTACTCTGACGGACGGACGGAATTAATTGTGGATACACTTTTGGATATATTTATCTTTTGCATCGTTTTCTTATTTGCTGTGTCCGTCCTTTCATTTGGCGCTTACCGACGACGACCGCACCATTTGCGCCGGAATGTGTGAATGTAATTTTTTTCCCCCCTTTGCCGGCTGTGCGGAGAATTATTGCTGCTCCTCGTAAATCTTCCTGACACCCGGAATGAGTGGCCAATGAACTTGTAATTTGATTTTGATGAGATGAGATGTGGCTTCTTCCGTGAGCTTTTTGCTCTTTGCTTCTCTGCAGGGAGTACGAGAACTTCTGCTGGTATAACGGTATACGCAGAATGAGTTATGTCTGGATGGGAATGCCTTTATTGCCCTTTAAGATGTCTACGTTTATTCGTATACTTTTGGCCAATCCCCATTGGAATGTTTGAACTGTGTTGCTCTGTCATCTTTTAGTTTTTATTTTGCTTTCCTTCCCTACACACATACATACATAATCCGGTCCCCTTTTACACTTAAGTTGTCCAGGTACCTTTATTCCTTCTGGAAATTTATAAATTCTCTGACTAAACCACTTGGACACCTCATAACTTAACAAATTGGCAGTTTTGTCGACTGTGAACAAGAAAATCGTTCTCTTGAGAGTTTAAGGCACACAATATTGGCTTGCAGCCATTCTTAATCCTTTTGACACCCGATAATTATGTAAGAAATCATTGGAGTTGTGGATTTTCATGTAATTATTGATTTTCATCTCTTTAAAGCGGAATTATATGAGGAATCCGGCCACTCAGCCAACACCAGGATTTATGCAGGACAGGAATTTATCCTGCCAGCACGTAAACATCAGTGTTAATGCAATTTTCTACCAGAAGTTGAACAAAGTCATTGGACAACGACAACGATCATTAAGTCAAAAGGCACAAATCATTCTTGTTGCCAGGCGCACTCGTAGTGTACCAACATTGCCAGACGCTTGAAATCACGTGGTTTGTAGAAAGCGATCGACAATTTCTTTCCATTTTTTTTTTGATTTTAATTGAAATTCGGAAAATAATCCTTATACTCAGAATTGCAGTTGGAGCGTTTTTTGGAGTAAAAGCTACATTGCATATTTTATGCAAGACACGACCACGACACGACACAACACCCGGCGGACATAAAAAAGGAATTATAATTATGTGCTGAATCCGTCCAGTCCATGAGAACAGTTTATACATACCGCAGCGCAATTGGCAGTGATTCCCAGCGTATTGCTGGTGGACGTATCTTTTTCTGTCTGTCTGTCTGTCTGTTCTGTGATTTATTGCGAGGTGATTGCTTTCTCCCCGTGTGTTGTTTTGCCGTTTTTGCTTTTGTCCTTTTGTCCAGTCGCGATTGTTTTTGCAAATTGTTGTCCACTATGGCATTCTGACAATCGGATTGATTGGAGAATATATCAATTCTTTTGAATGTCAATACATAATTGTTGTGTCAGGGCAACAGGAAATTAAGCTTTGGACCTGTGACCTGTGAGTTCTCATTTATGTTTTATGTTAACGAATCCCTGGGGGGTTTCTGTTGAATCTGGATGAATCGGAGAATGTTCCACTTAAGAGAATTAATTGGTAAATGGTTAAAATTCTTTTTAAGCGCGTGCCCGTTTGTTTGTTTGTTTGTCGTGGTATCTTGCGATCAATTTTTGAGCCACTTGCCAAATTCCGATTTCATTGAAATTTTGCACACATGCATATCTCCGATGACAACACTATCTATTAAAATTTTGGGCCCCTAGGGCATCGTGGTCGAGTGGCTCCCATACAAATAATTTACTATATTTACCCGATTTTCTTTTTCTTTAAATTTTATATGCATCAAGCCCATTCAATATCTATAAGGGGCACCGACTAGAGGATGGACTGGCCTGCATCCTCTTCAACCTGGTGTTGGAGAAAGTTATCCGAGACCGGAAGCTTTCATCCAGATCGTGCAGGCGGCACGAAAACTGTAGCACCCGATAACAGCATGGAACCTGAAATAGGCGCACGGTTGCTTGAAGCCAACAAAGCCTACTATAGTCTGCCAAGACTCTTCAAATTCAGGAATTTAACCATAACATCCAAGCTGCTGGTGTACAAGACGATGGTCATACCAGTACTTACATATGGATCCGAGACATATGGATTCTGACCTCTTAGCCGCTTTCGAGAGAAAAGTCTTACGGAGAATTGTTGGCCCCGTATGTGAGGAAGGACGATTCCGGAGACTCTATAATGATGAGATCTACGAGCGCTACCGCGATGTCGACATTGTCAAGAGAATTAAGCTCGGTAGGCTCCGGTGGGCAGCTAGCTCGCATGAGCGAAGATGATCCTGCTCGGAAAGTCCTTTGCGGTAGGATTTATGGAACACGACAGCGAGGCCGTACAAGCCTACTCTGGAAGGTTGGGGTAGACCAGGACGCCCAGAGTTGAAAGATGCCAAACTGGATGGCATCGGCTCGAAATCGGGACCGGTGTAGAGACTTTTTGCGGGAGGCCAGGACCGGACCCCGGTTGTAGAGCCAAATTTGATGATGATGATATCAGACGCCGAGAGAAGCAAATCTTCCTCCGTTAAGTTTTCATCAACGTCCATGAACCGTTTCGTTGTCTCATTGCATTGAAAAGTATGGAGATTTCTTTATTTTCATATGAATATTGATGTACAATCATAATCGTCAGTCTAGTAACAAAAGCTTGAATAGCCTCCGCAAAAAAGTTTCCCTTCAAAAAGTAAAATAAAGTGACTTGAAATGCACTACAAGATAAGAGAAAATTCTCTAATTTTCAATCCCCTTCAGTACATGATTCCCAAACACCCGCGACTTTTCGAATAATCCCTTCACGAAAGTAAATTTCGAAAAATATCACAACCAATAAAATACTCAATCCCAATGGAGTAATTTCACTTTTTAGGATCCCCATCGAAAGTCCATTAAGAAGAATTGCCAATCCCAATTTTCTTTTCCGGCGGGTCATTTCGTACTTCGTACTTTAGGTGGCATAAGATACTCTGTAGCAATTTGGACTCTAAAAGCCATCGCATTGGCACACATAAAAACCAATTCTGACAGGGAGCCATTAACGGAATATGGGGAAGAAAAAGTTAAACAGCAAAGTGTGAGTGACTGCACCAGTCGGAATCCAATCTAAATTAACCCGTGTCCCGACTCCCGACTAAATGAACTCATCAACCCAACCCCATGTTAGTCTATCTTTAATGCTACGAGTTCGTGTCTGTTCATATGTGCTGTGCTGTTGTGTGTTAAGCCGGTTGAACCTCTTAAGAAGTAATCAGTGCGCTCCGACGACACCCGCCAGTGGCCGAGAGGGATTTGCAATTAGTGTTGATTACCGCGCGTATGTCATCGCACATGTAAAGCACACACATGTGTGTGTGATGATGTCGTCGCCTATTACCACCTTTGTGCGTGAGGTGTTTGCTATTTTGTTACTTCGAGAGGGGTTTTCTCGTCTGTCCTCATCGTCTCTATAGTGCATAGTGGGCATGTCATAAATAAACAGTCGACGACGTACGACATCGGTATGATTACCAAAGAGAAACAGATGGGCTGTTCGCTGTTGAGCTATTAAGCTGGCACTTGGATGCGGTGACAAGGAATGCAAACAATTTATGTCTTCCTGCTCGAACGACAACAGATTGGTCAGTCAGTGGTAAAGGAGCTTATGTTGGTCGACGTACAACATAGACATAGACACAAACCGTCAAATGATGTGAATGTGATTGAGTGCTTGAATGTTTTGAATTAAGCTAGGAACTAACTCGTTTTTTCCACCATTTTCTTTAAAGCCACAGTTACCAAAAACCTAAACCTTAAGTAATTTTTTGACACAGGCAATTTTTTTTAACTTAAGGTCCAACTGTAATACACTTTTGCAAACATAGGCTTATGTCAAAACCTATGCATCAATGGTTCCATAACTTTTAAAAGGCACAACAATGTACTTTTGCCAACTTAACTGTCTGTCATCTTATTTGTTAATTGTCTTTCTAATTTTAACTAATTTTAATTTGAAATAGGAACTGTCAAAATTACGTACGTAATATATACAGCGCACTCACAATCGCTTGCAAAATGAACGAAAATGAACAAAACAGGTTAATTCGCTTGTTTCGTTAAATTTCGTTCATTACAATATAAAAGGTCGATTATAAAAGACTTTTGCATTAATTTAAGTATTAAGTATTAAAATTAAACGAAATGTTTGCTTATCTTTCCACATTTAGAACAAATGGTTATAGTGAACTTTTTTAAAGCAGGAAAGCCTTTGTCCCTGTATTTCGTATCCAAATGATCAATGTCAAATTTAAAAAAGCTAAGAGCGACTCGAACCGTTTGCGCCTATGTTCGCTGAAGTGAACGAAAACTTAACCAACAACTTAACCAATATGACAGTTTGTATTTTGTTGGAATACCAAACACCTGTACAAAATTTAGAGACGCTTCTACATAAAAATTCTGAAAAACATGAGTTTTTGAAAAAAAAAAATGTATGGGTACCTCTTTACCCAAGTTTCAGACCCTTTCCAAAATATATGGCAATTTATGTTTGCTTGTAATACCACCCTCCTCTGCAAAGCTATGATGAATGGTTATGAAAATATGTAGGGATCGGCAAACATATTGCAAGGGAGTGTTTCTTAAGCCTCAATATTACCAGGATTTTACTTACAGCGATCGTTACAATAACAGTTCCTTGTGACCCTAAAAATTCGATGCATTATTCTTCGATTTTTTCTCATGTAGGTTGGTAGAGGTACGGTCCGTGTCGCCTTAGCGAGGGCCCCAAATAGCGCTAGAGTGCGCCGTTTTGTAACCACAGACCTCGGGGGACCATATGCAATGATAGGTATTTGAAAATAGTTATAACCAACCTGTAGCATTCAGGTACGAGATTAGATCGGTGATCCGGCACTCTGAAACCTCCCTCCGGTCGGCAAATAAAGGCTTTCCCAATTTGTAAAGTCGGAAGCCCTTCAACCTGGACATATGCAGAGATAGTAATGAGATTTCTCATTAATATCCCTAAAACTTCTGCAAAATATATTATGCGGGACTCCCAACTTGGCTACGTGGTTGCGCACCGGCCAATGGCTAGTGGTTACTGCCACGACTCTGGAAATATCTTTCCGTGATTTGGAGATCAGCTCGGTAGATTCATTTTTATTGTAGGAAGGCCACTACGCTCTCGATGTTGACCAGTTAATCAAGTCATTCCACCTTAGTTGAGCTGTGGTGGTATGGAAGGTGAGATCGCGTTCCCTGACGGAGCTCAATGGACAGCTGATTACCTTCATGTAGTCGATGTCCAATGTTACGCTCTTCTTCGCCAGTACGTCCGCTCTCTCATTGCCGTCAATGTCGCTCTCGATGTGGACCTGTTGATCAAGTCATTCCACCTTAGTTGAGCCTTGATGGTATGGAAGGTGAGAACGCGTTCCCTGACGGAGCTTAATTGACAGCAGACTCCCTTCATATAGTCGATGTCCAATGTTAGGCTATTCTTCGCCAGTACGTCCGCCGTCTCATTGTCGTCAATGTAGCTGTGCCCTAGCACCCACACTAGGTCTTACCAAAGCTTTTTCATCTTGGCACTGTCTTACAAGTTTTGAGTTATTTGAGTTATAGTTGTAATAATGGCTTTAATTGCAGATTGGCTGTCTACGCAAATGCCCTACCAGTTATAGCGTTATTATTAGCAAGTGTTAGCAAGTAAGCCTCCCTAATCACTAGGATCTCCGCGTGAAAAATTCTAGCAGAGTAGGACCTTGAAAGATTGAGCTTTTCTTAGAAGACTCCAGCGCCGATTCCATTTCTCATCTTGGATCCCTCCGTGAATGTGAATGGAGTAACGTCAATACTTCCCCGTCCTTCCAACTTTTTCTAGTCGGCAACTCTACGCCAAAGCTGGGACTGAAAGTCAATTTAGGAGCGTAGTAGTCAGTTGAGGATGGTATCATATCCTTGGGTAATAACGGAATTATATTGCAGTGTCCATATTGTTTAGAAACAAACCACCCAGCTTCTCTGAGATGGACTGCACTGCAGGTCGCAACGTATTTAATAAATAGGTCGGGAGGTTATAGGTGTAGAATTGTATTCAGAGCATCGGTAGGATAGGACCCTAGTGCTTCAGTTGCACCAACAGTTGCTGATCTTTGTATTCTACTTCTTGTTAGTCGCCGGCCACCAGACTAGCTCCATAGGTGAGAATATGGCGTTCCACCGCTGTGTACATCCATAGAGCCATCCTCGGCTGCAGGCCTCATTTCATACCGATGGTTTTGTTACTATCATATATGTAAAGCAATATATGCTTCCTTAGCCCTAAATTCTATATTGCACTTCCAGCTGAGTTTTCTATCTAGGATCATGCCGAGACAATTAGGATCTAAGGTAAGTGTAAGTGTCTGATCATTGAGTTTGGGGACGCCAAAATTCGGTATTTTGGACTTAGTGGTGAATAGTATCATTTCAGTTTTGCTAGAGCCACAATAAGGGCGATATTACCCATCCCTGTGAAGTGCCTCTGTTGACTGATTTGGTGATGTTACTGCGGCCCTGATTAACATGGATTTTCCAGCTACCTAGCATGGATCAATTGTTTAAGGAATTGCTTTACCCCCAACTGAGTGAGAGCGTCCTGTAATGTGGATATTGTCGAAAGCTTCTTCTATGTCGAGATCGGCGGCAAGAGTGTATTATTTATAATTAAGGGAGTGCTAAAGCGTACCACCTCGTTTAGGACCGTCTCCGTAGACCTCCTTTTAAGGTTAGCCTGTTGGTATTTTGGTTTGAAACTTAGTCTGATATGGTAGTCTAAAATGCATTCCCTGACTTTCGTATGACAGAATCTTGCAAATCCTGGCTTAGTCTTTGGTGGTCTGACAGACCTCCATCCAGGAACGGTGTTTAGCTTTGCTGATGGCTTTCTTACAAATATTTAGGCAATTCTTGTAAAGTTGCCAGTACTTGTTAATATAACAGATATTGAACATATATCTGGACAGTCTTCTGAAATTGTCTAGATCATCACTCCACCAAACTTGGTGTCTTTTTGTGCTACTGCGGTTTGTTCTTGCGATCGTATCCAAAGAAACTTCGAACAAGTTTAATTTGAGTCTACGTCAGCACTTGTAGCTGATTCAATATTAGGAATTTTGCCCAATTTGGACTGGATAACGTTACTAAACTTCCTTCCATTAATGTTTTTGTACCGTTTAGGGGTCTCTGAGTGGAGGGACAGGTCGAACATTATATATTTATGATCAGAATAGGTTTTAACGCTGGAAACTGTCCAGATCTACTACTTCCTCCCATCCATTATATTTATGCGAACTCGGAAAGATAAAAGCGGGCGTCCTTAGTCTTACAAATCTTAAGGTTAGAATTTATAAGAAAATCAAAAAAGGACTCACCCTGTTCGTTAACCTGCGAACTCCCCCAGAGGCTGTGCCTGGCATTGGCAGCACACGGCATGAGGATATTGTCTCCTGTTGACTCCCTTATAAATTTGTAGGCTGCCTCAGCCGAAACCGGCTCCTCATACGGGGAGTAAGCAGAGGATATTTAAAGGTTACCTCCACCTATCTCCTCTGTTAAGTCCGATGAGCAATTTTTTCTTACTAGCTATACAATGACTTGTTAAATTTAAGTGCACCACAGTGATGTGTGAGCGATACATGAGAGATGAGAAAGCTATGTGTACTTCTTAGGGATGCATTGGATGCAAGAAAGCGTACTGATAAGGATCTACCTTTCAAGCCATCAGATTTCGTAGATTGGGCGATGCGTAGCGATACTTGAGCGATTCCTGAGCGGTATATGAGGGATTTGTTTGTTACAGTGATGGTCGACGGTGGTAACGGTCCAAAATAATAAAGCCTAGTGGTAAGAGTCTAACTTTACATCTATCTTCTGAATCTTTCTGAATTGGGCGGTGCGTAGTGATGCGAGGGTGATATGTAAGTGATGTGTATGTGATATTCATGCGTAGATCTATGGCAGTAGCATTTGCCTAGAACAAGCGATATGTAGGCGATGTGTATGTTGATCATCTTGATGCGTATATCGATGGCAGGGCAGTAGCATTTGCCTAGAACAAGCAAGGTAGTCATAAGAGTCTATCTTTTAAGCCAACAGTTTTTGTTGATCGAGCGATTCTTAGCAATACGTGAGCGATTTGTAAGCGATGCATAAGCGATGTGTATGTCATGGTGATAGTCGACGGTGAATAATGTAAAAATAAGCAAGCCTAGTGGTAATTATCTATCTGTTCAACCACCAGTTTTCGAAAACGATTTTGACTTCTTGACTGTTGACCTAACAAGCAGAAGAAGGAGAATGGGAAGAGACTGTTTATTGCCATTTTACAACGTTCCAATCTGTTGATATTTAATTGTTTGTTTCAAAAACAGTCGGGAAATCTTTTCTGTTTAGTTCCCACGTTCGATATGCTGTTATGACTTCGTTTTTTCTACTTTTAAGCCCCCGTCTCCACAATTCAGTTCCTACTCTCAATTCAATATTTCGTGTGTCCTGTAACCAAGTTGCTTTTTTGAACCAACAGCAACTTTGCCACAAACTCTACGTATATAATAAAGACATACCGCCAAACCGACAAAAGAAAATAGAGGCAATTTCTCGTATTAATATCAAACTACTTAGTTGTAGCACAATTAGCTAAACAGTCCACACCAGTATGCTGTACATACGGAATGGCAGGCAAACACTCCAGTTGGAATTACATTTTCAATAAATATCCTCTGCCTAATAACACGCCGATAAATTCATACTACCATTTAAGCTACTTAGCTGGCCATTCATCTATACAGTTGCATACTGACTATGTGATAAACTGTAATTAATTAATTAAAAATTAATTCCTTTCTCTCTGGTAGATCCTAATCCACAGTTATCGATGCAAGATCCTCTTTTTTGCCTATTTTTAAAGGTGTTCCTCAAGGTACCATCCTAGGGCCCATATTGTTCAGTCTATGCAGCAATAACCTTTCGGTTTCCCTAAACCATTGTCTAGCACATCTTTTTGCTGATGACGTCCAACTTATCCATGGTTTCCCAAGTTAGTGAGGACTTAAACTCTGTCTCGAACTAGACTACATCTAACCAACTTACCATTAAAATCCCTCCAAAAGTCAGTTAATTGCCTTTTCTCGTACTCCAGGTAGTCTCCACCTTGACTTCATTCATACTTCATTCTTCTATGGAAGTTAGACTTAGCTTCGCGCTCTAGATGAATCGCTTTCTTGCAAGGCTCATATCAGTTCTGTCATTGGTGTATGTTTAGTCTGTTCTGCGAAAGCTCACTGTCAAGTTTAAAGTCAGATTAGTACATTACCTTATAATGCACCATTTTATATACGAATACGAACTATAATCTGGCACTAACCTATATAAACATTCATCGTCTTAAACTATGCTTTAATGCTAGTATATGGTTGATTGGCTCCCCAAAAAAAGGCGTGATCACATCTCTGGTCTTGCGTTTCATTTCCTGGGGACTATCCTCGCGGATTCTCTCTAACCTTAGGACCTTAAACTTCTTCCTTTTTGACTGTGATGTCTTCCTGTTCTGTCCTCCATTCGCATCAAAAATTTTTAAGATTAATACAAATTTAAAAAACTCTGGCCGTCGGTCGTGGTCAACCCCATCTTTCCAGCGTAGGCTTGGTCTGCCTCTATGTTGTACTTTATAAAACCTACATTCACTTTCCTAGCAGAATACTCTTCGCTAATGCAAACAAGTTGTAATCCCTACCTTTTTATATTATATATAAAAAAAGAAAAACTAAAAATAAATCATTCACAGTCAGCCTACTTTTCAGTATCATAAGTGGATATACTCCGCACCTTCTCATACAGGTGCTCACAGCTTCTCGACTCGGATTGACTGGCTGGCTGATTTCACACTATTTATAGCAGTGAACTATGAAACTTAAGGCTAAAAAAAAAATGCTAATGCATTTTTATTTAGGTTATGTCAAGACGGCGGGGTGGAATCACCGCACTACCACCACCCACCAGCAAGTTGGCTTTCCTCGAAGAAATTAAGAACCAAAACGAGAACAAGTGCGAGGTGGGAGAATACCTTTGTGTTGTCGTTATAGCCTTAATACTTCCTTCCTTCTATCCAAGAATTCACTTCATCAGTCCTACATGGATCCGAAAGCCGCACATAAACACATCCCCACACATACCTACACACGCTAGAACATTTCATCGATTCCATTCATGCATTCATCACAGCAGACACAGTTTATGTGTTGAGATGTGGGTGAGCATGGATTCCGTAGCGTATTGTTTTGTAGTAGTGGCATGGCGATTGAAAGTGCGATAAATTGGGGTTAACAGTCTCGAAATGAATGGGGCAGCCGCCAGCTTCTAAGAGTTAACGTAATGGTCCTCGTGTAATGCTACGGCAACGAGTATATGGATTTGCTTATCAACATGTTATGCATCGGAGTGTCAAGCGTTACTTGGAAACCAATTTTCTGTCGAATCCGCAATCACCACAAAACCAGTAAAGGATTTTATTTTATTCGGTTTCTCAGTGGCACTACTACTACTAGATACTATTATTGCGTGTGAGACAACGCAAATACTATCGTGTGCTGGTGTGTTATGGTGTTATGGCTTGGACCGCTCTGCGTTGTGCGTAAGCAATTATTTCGATGAACGAATGAGATAAGAAAATCATCCATTCCAGTCCGTGAACAATGTGCGTGCTGGAGAGATCAGCCGATAGTGATACCCAGCTCTGTGTCCAATTTGGCCTCTGGACATATGCTAGACAACAACTCCCGGCAGGCTTATAAATTGCCTCGAATTGATATCGGAAAATAATTCTCACAATGTGCGAGGATTGTAATGAGCGGTATGGGTTAATGCCGACGCATATTGTCCGATTAGAATCAAATGGGAAATTACAATCAAATTTGCATAATGAAGTCAAGTGGTTGGGGAGGTCAGGTGGTCGGGTATCCGCCCGTCTCATTATGTTTGGTTTATTAACAATTACTAGTTATTTGAAAGGATTCCAATGTCACATGACAATAAGTGGGGTAGATACTACCGCTAATTGTTATTTAATGCGGTAAACCGGGTCAGTAGTAATTCATTGTGACTACTACTGAGATTTCGTTTTGAAATGTGTGCCAATTCAAGGAAGATAACAATGCAGATAACAGTGAGTACAATACTGTGGTCTGAACTATTTTTTAAAGTGAGATTACGGAACCCAAAATCAGTCTCGGATACACTGATGAACGACAACAACCACGGCAATGAATTAAGAATTTTCTCATGGAATGTACACTCACTGTATAGAGCTGAAACTGCACACCGTGTTGAGGTCCAGTTGCATCCTAACCCTATATATGGGTATGGTGCGAGGCTTTAGCACGGAAGATAAATAAAAGGATCGTGGGTACTTAGAGTATGCTTAATAGCGGCAACGTTTTCGTACTTTAGCGACCTAGAAAGGGCTACTGGTACTTAAAGAGACAGATTTTTGACCGTTGGGTGTCTAGAATAGTAATAGGACTACTTGGTGGTGCTTGCTGTAGAGTCCTAGTAGTAAATGATATGTTTCGAGGTTCCGGACGAATGTGCTGTCAGGGTCGTGTTTGCAACCGCCCAGGTACTCATATCTGAAGGAACCGAGATCATTGATACTAGATCTCACCAAGATAGCCTTTGGTAGCACGGGAGTTGTCTTCGGCCAACGGAGCGGTTTGACCGTGAGGTTGACCGGGTCTGTGGACAACTTTGGATGCGGACCCAGTTCGTTCTGGGGATGTAACGTGGGGGCTGTGGTTAACTACCCATATGTAAGTAGAGCATAGTATTGGTAACATCAGAGGATTCCCTGGTGTATTGGTAAAAAAAAATTTGCAATCGATCCAGTAGTTTCAAAGATTACCGCCTACATATAGACCAACATTACCTCTTCATAATAATAAAAAAGGGAGAAGGGAAAATAACATGCAAATCACTTACGATTCATTATTCTTAATGCGTATGTTCTCTAACTATATCCAATATAGAATTGTGTATACGTATACGAAACTCTCTACTCCTTTTTTCCATCCACAGAAACATTCCAAACATTATTTTATGAACTTTTTACAAATTACTAATTCTTTTCTTTTCCTATTCTTTTTTATTTTCAGGTAAGAAACTGTGAAATTTTGGTCTATAATGATCTGGTCTATGACCAGCAAGCCATGAAAATTGTGGTACTTTTGACAGCTTAACCAATTTTTTCGGTTTCGTTTTGAAAGGTGGCAAATATAACGCGCTAAAAGATTGAATTTCATTACTCACAAGTACTTACGACTGGCAATTATTTTCTAATGAAAGGCAGTCAGTTATTTTTGCAATTTTACACGTATGGTTGCTAAAATTAGGGAGTAAGATTACATTAAGGTTACTTTTCACTAATATGCAGGATCTAGATTTACCTTTATTGGCTACATATAGTGGATGACAACCAGGATCAGATCTAGATTGGGTTTATATAGTCCCAACGAGCACCAATGTTCCTTTATTGGACCTCCACTAGTCTTGGCTATTGCGCCTTTGACTTTAACCTTTAGGCAGTTTCCTGCACCCAAGGTGGTATTCCAATATAACTTTAAGAGCTAAAAGAGAATGTTCCGGTACTTAGGCTCGCAAGCCTAATAAAACCAAAGAAACGTTCAGTTCAACGCCGAGATCGTAGTCATCTTTATTCTGAAATCGGGTTCTTATTTATAGTCCGAAGACTCTAATACGTGTGAATAATACAATGCGAATATCTATTAATACAAAAAAATACTACAATACTAATATCAACCAATGTACACAAGTCTGTATCGCTTCTGACCAATACACCACATTGCATTGTGCCTTGTCAGCATTTTTTCATTAGTACTTTGGGCAATAGTCCGCTTACTATGAGCTTTCGGTCGTTTGCCTATTTAGCTGATGTGACACATTCATTACCATAAGCAAACGACCCAATTTCTTTTATTGCATCCTCAATCAGCGCAATGCGTTTTGAGGGTAAATGATCGACATCGTTTCACGATCAGTGATCGCTTATCTACATATTATGCTTATTAAGCATATATGTCATAAACAAACGTCCGCTGATCGCGCCTCGTTGCGTTATAATTAATTTGTATTTATTGTGTGGCTCATATGCAGAAGGCATTGCGAGGATTACTTTGTATTATTTGTGTGGCTTATATTGGCATCCCTTAACAAACAAAGACGGAGTAGAAGGAAGCCCGAGACCTAATTACAGCATCTTTACCACAGCAAGGCAGATAAACCTCCACCATGGTATTCTTCAGGTCTTCCATTTCTGAAGACAAGCTGAGAAGTTCGTCCTGATTAGGAAAGTTCCTAGAATGGAAGACCTCCGTCTCCAAATCCGACAGAGGGTCGACGATGGCGATCGTATGAAGTATACGACAATTATAAATTAAGTTTTTTGTTACCTATTATCCATAGAAAATGTGCAATTTTTCGAACATGCAACAAACAAACAAATGCTCTTCAAAGTGATTGCTTAATACGACGAAGTTGATACTCAATATCTCGGAAACGGTCAACAATATTCAAAATCTGAAAACGCCAATCGAAAGAGCAAAGCTTACAACCTCAAATAACAAACTTATCTCGAAAAGTAAAAAGACAAATATGAGATTAGGTGACGATATGTCTGCTATTGTTTGATTCATTTAAAAAAAATAATAAACAAAGCAGAAATATTGCAGAATATTTGGAATTTTTTGTCCTTTTGTCATATTTGTGTTTATATTTTTACCACTTGGTTGCAATTGGAATTTTGGTGATAAAGCGGAAAAAGCAATTCCGTGTGTGTATTTGCATTAAATACCTACGCTTCAAGTGGCACAAACCTCAACGAATAAATCCCATCAGCATCACCTTATTAACATATTATTCTGCTGTATAACAAAAAGATATAAGCATTTTCAATCAATGCCACTCAGACTTTACTTTTATTATAAAAAATCACTGAAAAAATGGAAATTAGCTTTTAATCGGACACAGCATTATTAATATGTGTGTGCAGCACACCAACAAAAAAGGTTAAAATACCAAATAAAAACACAACAAGCCCCAATCTGATGCCACCCAAAACCGCAACATGACCCAGAAAATGCCTAATTATTAATTTCATTTTGAGGTTTCATAGCGACTGCCGCAAAAAATTACCAAAATGTAAGCCTAGCCAGTCGTGCGTGTAATGTTAATTGCGTGAATTTAATAAAAAAAAATTGGGTTTAATTTTTATTATTAATTATTATAACTGAAATTGTACCAACGATGTAGAAGAACAGAACAAAAACACAGCTAATCAGTAAGGCGCTAGACAAAATTTGTCAACTCCATGCAGGGGAAAAATTGTAATTCTCAGCATACGGTTATATATATCATATAGCAACTAAAAATGGAAATTTTAGTTTGGATTATAAGCATGCACAGACACAAACACACGTACAGGGTAATGTTGTTGTCATATAAGAGTACGAGCCTTGCCTTAAGGATGAATGAAGCAGGCTCTTAAATTCAACAAATGACTACCAACCCACCTATCTTAAAGTTTGTACATTTTGGAGGAAAATTCCTTGGAATTGATTGTGCCGTAGACCGTGGTGGATGGGATCATACCTTCGAATTTTACGTCTTTGTGTAGCTACGAAAGTTTATGAACCCGGAAATCTTACACCCTTCTTAGGCGAAATCCTGTAATTTGCCAACACACATTACGCTCTTCTCAGTGTTGGAGTAATGGCAGGCAAGTAGTAAGGAACTGAAACAGAAAGATGATGACAGCGACGTATGGTTAATTGTGGTCTTAAGCGTAATCTGAGACGAGGGCAATTTTAAGTGTCAGCAACGCTGCTCTTTTGTTTCTCACAGAAGTGCCTGTAATTAGACGCGATTCCTATGCAATGCAATGAATGCACAATTACTGTGGGATAGAATTATGCAGTTTATGAGTAACTATTTTGCTTCCTGACATGTCAAAAGGTTGAGCTTACCTAAAGCTGGTGAGCTTTGTTAAAACTGGAAATGTTGTTACTTTCTGTGTACTCGTAAATGTTTATCATTTAAATACGTGCTAGGACGTCACTGTCAACATTTCGCTACCGTCACCAGCCGTTGTACTTGCAGCTGAAATCTTTTGCCACTACACTCTTTCCATAGCCAAAAATCGGTTTTTCATCATTTGATACGCGCACCGCTCAGGCCCACACGCCAATAGAAGTACACAGTACCAGAGTTACGCTCTACTCGACTAACGCTCCTATCTACTTACGCCCTGCATCTATTCGCATGGTCCAGGTCTACAAATCGTCCTTTACCGGAGTTTTCCCAGCCGGGGTAAACTCAGCGTGTCCAGGGTTCAGAGAAAAAGGGATCGTTCCAATAAAATTTATAATTTGGTGACTCTTCGACTTAAACTTCTTTATTTCTCCATAGAAAGTGTATTACACATTATCTCATATTTTATTTCTGCTGCGTTGCCTAGAGAGATGTGATTTTGATTTGCGTGCGCTTGGAGAGATCGTGACCCTCGATGAATAACGTGAGCCTGAACGATGTGCGAGCCTTGAACGATGCGTGAGTCTGAACGATGCGTGATCCTGATAAATGTGTTAGCCTTAAACGAACGCGTGAGTCTGAACGATGCGTGAGCCTGAACGATGTGCGAGCCTTGAACGATGCGTGAGTCTGAACGATGCGTGATCCTGAAAAATGTGTTAGCCTTAAACGAACGCGTGAGTCTGAACGATGCGTGAGCCTGAACGATGTGTGAGCCTTCAACGAACGTCAGCCCCGATAAGCAACGTCAGCCTAAACAATCCGTGAGCCTTGAAAGAGCCGTGAGCGTAACTGAGCCTGAACGATGTGTGAGCCTTAAACGAACGTGAGCCTCGATGAGCAACGTGAGCCTGAACAATCCGTGAGCCTTGAAAGAGCCGTGAACGTACGTGAGCCTGAACGATGTATGAGCCTGAACGATGCGTGAGCCTGAACGATGTGTGAGCCTTAAACGAACGTGAGCCTCGATGAACAACGTGAGCCTGAACAATCCGTGAGCCTTGAAAGAGCCGAGAACGTACGTGAGCCTGAAAGATGTGTGAGCCTTTAACGAACGTAAGCCTTGATGGGCAACGTGAGCCTGAACAATCCGTGAGCCTTGAAAGAGCCGTGAACGTGAACCTAAACGATGCGTTAGTCCAAACCATGAGAGAACCTGAACGATGCGTGAGTCTGAGATGTGTGAAAAAGGGACGTGGATAGCGGAATGGGCAATAAACGTAGGCAGCGCAGCGTCGACAGAATAACGAAGGTTGCGGTTATTTTTTCGATATATCAATTTACCTATTCTGATCTGATGTGATCACTACCATAATCCAACCGGGTATGAGACAGTTTGTCCCTTATAGGACAATAGCTGCACTGCGTCGGTATATGGTGCGCCCAAATTTAGGGAAAAAGTATGTTCTGTGTGAACTAAATACGGCCACAAGACTTCTGTTCCTCACAGTCCGGATCTACGCACCACCCAAGTTACGTTCTGTACTCCGCACACTCCGTTCAAGTTACGCTCCCGCACATCTTGGCATTGTTCAAGCCCTTGCATTGTGCTATCAGGCATCACCCGAGTTAAGCTCTTCTGAACTTACATTCCATTCGATACGTTCTGCTCTTCATTTAGTTATTAGGTTTCATTCGACTTACGCTTTGCTCGACTTATGTTATGTTCGACTTAGTTTCCGTTCGACTTATGTTCCGCTCGACTTACGCTCCATTATCTTCTCTCTTCTCTTCTCTTCTTCTCTTCTTCTCTTCTTCTCTTCTTCTCTTCTTCTCTTCTTCTCTTCTTCTCTTCTTCTCTTCTTCTCTTCTTCTCTTCTTTTCTTCTTTTCTTCTTCTCTTCTACTCTTCTAGACAATTACTATACGATTGAATAAAGAATAAACTCTGCTCTACTTACGTTCCGTTTGACTTACGCTTTGCTCGACTTACATTCTGCTTGACTTACGTTCTGTTCGAATACTCTCCGCTCGATATTTGCTTCTAGACTATTTGATTATGATGACTCTGTGATTAAAAATAAGAACAATAAAAATCAAAAAATAGAGAGCCACATTGAACTCTGGTTACCCGGACAAGAATTGGTTGGTTGGTTCAATTGGTTAAAAAAAACTAAAACTATCACTTACAAATGATTCAAGACAACTGCGATTTGCGGTTCTTTGGAACCTTTTTTTAAACCAATTGTTACGAGTGATTAAAAGTTGGTCATTACGTGTGAAAAAAGTGAAAATTAATTGAGACAAGTTGGTGTTGGAATAATCAACCAATTAAGCGAATTTAACCCTTATCATTATTACTTATCATAATTACAATTTGCTCAAAGTCAAAAGGGTTAAGCAAATCAGCCCTTCCCTTACTTACTACTTCATCAGTATCCATCATAATCATTATCATTCCGCTCGTTCTGTAAATATGCAGATTATCCCTTTTTGTCAGCGAACTGAGGAGATTCAAATGAATGACACAAAAGCCTAAAAGCATTAAATATTATTCAAAAAAACGTAAAAATAATACAATACAAATAATAATCTATTTTAGGTGCTCTGGTGGCCAGTCATCCGAATTGAATGCACCCTCCTGAAATTTTTCCATCGGTTTCATTTTTCCACCAAAGCAATGTATTCCCTACACAAAGGTTCTCTCAGTGTTTATCTTGGCCTATCACAATAAAGGATAATGTGCTATATACCTCCCAAGCACCCTTCTGCAGGGATCCAAGACAAAAAGGGTATTTATTAAACCAACTACACACACCTTTGCTATAAGTGGTGTAAGGAGGTGCGATGAATTTCTCATATAACCGCCCAAGCTACCCATCCAGTTAAGGCAATGGAGGATTTAACAAAGATACGAGGTATATATACTGAGAGCATTCAGGGATAACATATTACAAAATTATAGCAGGGACTGTGTGCTGTTGGTTTGTGATAAGCGATGTTTTTACCTTTTTCTCCCAGATTGGTTTTTTCCTTTGTGCGCATTCCTCAAAGGGAAACCTCATCTCTGGATTGATAAAAATTCTCCTGTTTTTTTGTTTTCTTCTGAGATTTATTCGCATTTTCTTTTCTTATTTAAGGAAAATCTTAGCTTCGCAAAAGATCGAAATGATTCCAAATGAAATATGAAGGACACACAAGTCATTGAAATTATCAGTGGAATGTTTCTCTTTTTGTAGAAGTTAGTGGGTTACCTGTTATCAGAGGATTTGTGAATTTTATGTGAAGGAGCATTTCCCAAGGACTTTTATTGTTATTCTATTACAAAGACACATTCATGCAGAATAGGTTAGTAGGATTTTGAAAAGGGTTAACAGTCTTTCAATTTTACTTATTATGTTAACGATAATGTAACAATCAAAAGGGTGTCCCAAAAATAATCAATGAATAGAGCCGACTGATGATGTTGTTTAGTCCATTGTATTAAATCCATCCATTAGGTCACCAAAATCAGCAAGCAATATACTAAATGACAATGTCACTCGCTCATCACTCAAGCACGCATGCACGCTCGAACTTTTTTTATTCTAAAGGGTTGACAATTAGTTTGTTTTTAAAAACGCTATGGAACACGACACGACAGCGAGGCCGGCCAAGCCTACGCTGGAAGGATGGCGTAGAACACGACACCCAGACTTGAGGCAAAACTGGATAACATCGGCTCAAAATCGGTACCAGTGAAGGGACTTTTTGTGGGATGCCAGGACCGGACCCCGGTTGTAGAGCCAAATATGATGATGATGATAAAAATATTTTATTGTGAAGGTTGGAGTCTCCGATTTAAGAATAAAACACAATTTCGTTCATGTGGCTCCCTCTGCTAGCCATACAGTAAGCCATCCTGTGACTCCTGTTTCAAGAACTTTTTCGATTATTTCGGCGCCTATCTCGCGAATAACAGTCGCAGTGTTATGTTTTAAAGCTGAAATTGTCACTGGATTATCCGCACAACATCTATCCTGAACGGCACTCCATAGAAAAAAGTCCATCGGCGTCAAATCGCAGCTCCGCGCAGGCCAATTGACAATTAAGTTGCTTGAAATAGAGGCTGACCGAGCGAAATGGTTTCTATTAACATCTAAAATTACCTTGCCGATTCTTGAAATATAGGGGAAGCGTCCAGGAGTCCTTTATTCGACACATAATGTCAATAATTGGAATGTTCGCTTCTAAACATATTCATAACACACTCTTAAGCAGTTCCTCTCAAGGACACGGAATTTTTCCATATATGACGGACTAATAATCCACAATATTGGACTCGCATGTTTTATTGGTCTGTTAAGAAAGTATTTCCTAGTGTGCCGAACTTATTACTTGTTCTGTGTGAACAAAATTCGGCCACAAGACTTTTGTTCCTCACCTCCTCCGGATCTACGCACCACCCAAGTTACGTTCTGTTTCACTAACACTCTGTTCAAGTTACGCTCCCACACATCTTCGCATTGTTCAAGCATCGTGCCATCAGGCATCACCCGAGTTAAGCTCTGCTGAACTTACATTCCATTCGATACGTTCTGCTCTTAATCTACTTATTAAGGTTTCATTCGACTTACGCTTTGCTCGACTTATGTTATGTTCGACTTACGTTCCATTCGATTTATGTTCCGCTCAACAATTACTATACGTTTCAATAAAGAATAAACTCTGCTCTACTTACGTTCCATTTGACTTACGCTTTGCTCGACTTACATTATGCTCGACTAACGTTTCATTCGACTTACGTTTTGTTCGATTACGCTTCGCTTGATGTATGCTTCTAGACTATTTGATTATGATGACTATGTGATTAAAAATGAGCACAATAATGTTTTATTGGTCTGTTAAGAGAGGACCCTCACCTCCCATCTCAGAGGACGTGAATAAAATAAATTTTTCAGAGCCAGAATAAAAGCGGTATTTTCACAGCGGTATTTACGTGTTCATTACAAAAATGTATCTAAATAAACACCAAAATACCGCACGACCGTCTTTGTTGGAATTTGAAAGACATTTGTACCAGTTATCTGCAAGTTTTTCCAATTGCCATTATTTCCGCATCTTAAAGGGATGGGAAGGAGTATAACCTCGCATTTTGAATAGCTTATCCTAAGCTTCCATGTTTCGCAGTATGCCCGAAGTTCATCGAATTTCGGAAATAAAAATATTAAACAGAAGTGGCTCTGTTGCTGAGCCCTGTGGCACACCATTAGCGATATTGAAAACCTTAAATGTCGTGGTTTTATTATTTGTTACAACAAATTTCTTCCCGTATATCATAGATAGAATAATTTTTAATAAATGATGTGGAAACTCATATCTTATAATTTTATATGTCAGTGTGTCGATCTTAACTGTGTCAATGGCTTTAGCGAGATCCACTAGAGAGGCAGCCGTATTCATCTTATCATTCAGGTGCCAGTTGACATCTGAAATGAATTTGGTTACAGCGTGAACTGTCGAATGGTTTCAATTCAATAATCAGTATACCAACTCTTACTTACGAGCATTTTAGAAAGACATACACCATAATGGCAGCAACTATTTCAATGATCCTCAAACTTTTTTCATTGATTCTCGCACTTTTAGATAAAAATTGGGAAATATTTCCGTTGCATAATAATTGGCATTAAATGAAATACCACCTAGTGGTCCGTTTATTCGTAGAATGGGCGGTTTCGTCATGTCATTTAAAATTCTCTCTTGTGGATAAAGGGATCAGGGTGCGTGCAGACGACTTCGATTTGAATGTAATAGACGATGTAAGCCGTTAGATAAATCACTCTCGGAGCATCAATAAAATACGGATACATACAACCTGCCTTACTTCCTACAGACGACACACATGACCCACTAATAACCGAGAAGAAATAGAAATAATTTCCAATGCCGTGCCATTTATTACCAGTGTGTTGGGAAATTGTACACAAAGTTGCATTAAATGACACACAAACTTGCAGAATGCATTCATTTATGGAAGAAAGGGAAGGAAGCCGTTGAAACTCCTCTTAAGTTTCACGGTGCAAGAGTCCTGCGGGATTTTTAAAAAAAAACACAAACTTTTGGTCGTTGAAATGCTGAGTTGATTTGCGTTAAGTCCAATTGTGTCACGTACTAACTTGTCACAAACAAGTAAAGCAGACACTAACGCACGTGATAATTTTAAAATTAGCGCAGTGGCGAATTCGTCCTCGCGAGTACTTAACGCAGCTAAAAAGCTGTCAGTGTCTTACTTACTCATTCGATATTAAATTAAAAGTTAACTTGAGTCCTTGATGAGAGGATGATGCTTCATTGAGTGGAAATAGAAACTTTTTGTCAGTCGTAATTTTCCAAGAATCCAAGAGAATTATTTCAGTAAAGTAAACCCATCCGAATCACTGTCAAACCCGTGCTACATCTATAACGGGCTTCGACAGTGCGAAAGACTGGTCTGTCTCCTCTTTTACTTGGCGTTAGAAAAAGATGTAACGGTGACAGGAACAATTTCCTATGAGTCCACCCAGATACTGGTTTACGCAGAGGATATCGATATCATTTCTAGAAACCCAGTGTATAGTGGTCACGTCTGTGAGAAGAACCAGTGGATGCGAGACTTAGGTAATTAGCAAAAGTACTCTCACCAGTTGATCCGCGACTTGTTTGCTTGGCAAAAGTACTCACCAGCTGCTTGGCAAAAGCGCTCTCGCCAGTGGATCCCAGACTTAGGTGCTTGGCAAAATTACTCTCACCAGTAGATCCGTTACTTGGTCTCTTGGCAAATGTTCTCTCACCATTTGGTCTGAGACTTAGTTGCTTGGTATAACTACTCTTACCAGTGGATGCGAGACCTAAATACTCAGCAAAAGTACTTTCAACAGTTGTTTGGCAAAAGTACTCTCACCAGTGGATGTGAGACTTGGGTGCTTAGCAAAAGTACTCTCACTAGTAGATCCATGACTAGGTTGCTCGGCAAAAGTACTCTCACCAGTTGATCCCACTCCTGATTGCTTGGCAAAAGTACTCTCACCAGTAGATCCATGACTTGGTTGCTTGGCAAAAGTACTCTCACCAGTTGATCCTATTCCTGGTTGCTTGGCTAAAGTACTCTCCCCAGTGGATGCGAGACTTGGGTGTTTAGCAAAACTACTCTCACCAGTGGATGCGAAGCTTAGATGATTAGCAAAAGTACTCTAACCAGTCGATCCGAGTATTGGGTGCTTAACAAACCACCTCCAGTGGATCCCAGATTTAGTTGCTTAGCAAAAGTACTCTCACCAGTACATCTGTGACTTGGTTGCTTGGCAAAAGTACTCTCACCAGTGGATCCGACTCTTGGTTACTTGGCAAAAGTGCTCTCGCCAGTGGATCTGAGACTTGGGTGGTTAGCAAAATTATTCTCACCAGTTGTTTGGCAAAAGTACTGTCACCAATTGCTTGGCGAAAGCACTCTGACCACTGGTTGCGAGATTTGGGTGCTCAGCAAAAGTACTCTAACCAGTGTATCCGACTCCTGGTTACTTGACAAAAGTGCTCTCACCAGTGGATTTGAGTCTTGGGTGGTTAGGAATAGTATTCTCACCAGTTGCTTGGCAAAAGCACTCTGACCAGTGGATGCGTTATTTGGGTGCTAAGCAAAAGTACTCTCACCAGTGGCTCCGAGACTTGGTTGCTTAGCAAAAATACTCTCACCCATTGCTTTGTAAAAGTACTATTACCAGTGAATGCGAGACTTGAGTACTTAGTAAAAGTACTCTCTTAGGTGCTAGACAAAAGATCTTTCACCAATAGATCCGATACTTAGTTGCTTAGCAAAAGTACTCTCAATAGTGGATCCAAGACTTGGTTGATTAGCCAAAGGACTCGCCCCAGTGGATCCGAGACCTGGTTGTTTAACAAAAGTACTCTCACCAGTTACTTAGCAAAAGTACTCTTACCAGTGGATGCCAGACTTGGATGCTCTAGTAGTAAGTACTCTCACCAGTGGATCCGACTCTTGGTTACTTGGCAAAAAATGCTCTCACCAGTGGATCTGAGACTTAGGTGGTAAAGTATTCTCACCAGTTGTTTAGCAAAAGTACTGTCACCGATTGCTTGGCAAAAGTACTCTCACCCGTTACTTGGTAAAAGTACTATTACCAGTGGATGCGAGACTTGAGTGCTGAGCATAAGTACTCTTACCAGTGGATCCGACTCTTGCTTGGTTGGCAATAGTGCTCTCACTAGTGTATCCGAGACTTGGGTGCTTAGCTATAGTATTCTTTTCGACGCGTTCGAGAGGAAAGGTTTACGGAGAATTGTTGGCTTCGTTTGTGAGCAATGATGATCTTTACGGCGTGTTTACCGTCAGTACAGGTTTCCTTACTTGATTCTCTTCACGATGAAAGGAATGCACAAAAACTACTGCAAAACTAGAATGTATTTAGTCAAGTTCTTTAGAACATTAGAGCTATTCAATAGATTTGGGTTAACGAAAACGTAGCTGCAAATCTCTCGGACTTGCTGAAAGCTACTGCAAGGACTGAATGGAATGAATGCAAAGCTTAATACATTGAAGAAGTTCTACACAATGTTCAATATTGATACTCCAGACTACAATCTGCAACCAAATAACTCCATTAGCTATTAATGCCTTTCACCAGCAACAACCAGCTCATTATTAACAAAAAACAAACTTCTCTACAAACCATAAAACTTGTCCACCAATTAAAATCTGTATTATGAGAATAGTTCCTTCTAGAGTGCCGCATTCAGAATAATTATCCAGAAATCGAAACAACGTCGTTGCACCATTGTTAGCGTCATTTATTATAAACTTCACTTTACTTTCTAAATCTGCAGTTTGCTTTCATCCTTTTCGTTCGCTTATTCATTTTGCTCCAATTAGCAAAGTATGTACTTTGAATTATACTTCGCTGCAGGCTCTGCACTATCCTTTCTAAGTATACTCAAGATTTCTGCATAGAAATGCATATAACTAACTAAGAGGGTACAAGAACAACCACTTAACGTATTGCTTGCAACTACTCAAGGCGCAACTGAAATTTTGAAACAAATCTATAACCAAAAGTAAACATTTATTGCATGATCCTCATAATCGCCTTGATTGCGAACGTAGAGTATGGTGTCCGAGTCATCAGTGAAGGAGAACTAAAGCATTTTCTTGCACTGGATTTTCCAAAAATTCACTTAATTCCTCCTCCAGAAAAATAAAACCAAACCATAGCCTACCCAAGTTCATTGCAATGTCTTGCCATGAAAAGTATGAAAATCCTTTCCAATTTTCGTGGCGGTAACGAAGAAAAAACTAATTTGGCATTCAGGACATTCAGTGGCGGATAATCTCATAAAATGGAGGAAAGGAAGGTAACAAAAAAAGTCTTCCTACTGCAGTCCGGCAATGCAACAACCTCTTAGCCAATCTGTGCAAGACTCCACCACTACCACTTAGAGAAGTGCATGCGCTTTCATTTAAGGCATATCGTAGGATTCGTAATCCTTATGGAAAACTTTTAAAGTTTCGCAGAATCGGAAAGAAAAAAAGCAAGCGTCCCACTTCATGACAAGTCTAACTGAAGATCCTTGAAGATATTCGGCTGAACCTTCTGCTAGAGGAAATAAAAGCGCCACGACAACAACAAAGAAAATTACCGTCTTGTTTTTCTCGTTTAAGGAGGGGATGATTTGCATTTCAAAGGTTATTCATGGATTTGCCGAACAACTGCATCCTTTCTTCTGTTGACCAGAATATACTTTTACAGTCGCCGACGGTGCAGTTAAACAAACGAGTATAGACAGTACAGTAAACGAGTACTCTATAAAGTTATTATAGTTTTGTCATCATAACGCTTTCAACACCCTGGAGGAAGCGTCTTGTTTGTCTGCGAATTGGTCTGGTGAGCGAGGGATAAAATTTGGAAAGAAGAAACCCGATGCAAACTTCTTTACTCCACTCCTACGCCATCGAGTGCGGATCCTGGCAATGTGCCTCAACTGCATACAGCTCTTCTTCAGTTCCCGTCATTTCTTTTCAACTCTTCTGCTCCATGTCATACGCTGACCGTCCTGTATTCGTTGCGAGTTGCGTTAGCGAGTTTCCACTTTATGGCCTATCGGGAAATACAACTTCTGTCCTTACGAAGGATGTAACACTTACACGTTTGTATAATCGCATATCTACCTTCCTAAACAATTCTCTCACAAAGCTCTTCGTTTAAGATATGATTTTATAGGAATCTGTTTAACAGAGTTACGTGGCTACCTGACGTGGAGTTCTTCTACTTCTTCGGTTTCACTAAGGCGCATTTGATGCAAATATGCCTCTAGACTACCGTGACCAGTGACGACTTGACCAGAAAACTTCCACTATGTTTACTTTGACATCAATTAACAAAATCTGGCAGCTTCTTTCTTACATTATTGACTGTCACTTTCTAACTGCTGCCTTATAACAGCACCGATTCCACGATAGAGCGGTCGGAGTCGCAGCTTTTTGTTATTTATGCTGATTGCCATACGAAATGCTGACATGGCTCTAGATATGCGGCTGTTGACGTCTAATTAAAAAAGACCATCAAGTGGCAATGAAAGTATCCTAACCTCTTTTCTTTTGCCCAGAAATGCTGATATGAGCTGACGAGGTGGAGTGAAGGGGAAGGATTTTAGTTTTGCTAGAATTAATTCGCAGTCCTTTTCAATTTACTTCTGCCACCAAATAGTCATTGAATAAAGACCATTATTCTGTGGAAAAAAAGGGAAACAACATCAGCGAAGCCAAGGTGTTTGGTATGGTTTGTAAGGCACCATTGAATTCCGCGAAAAATCATTAATCATCACCAAGAAAAGTAGTGGTGATAGTATGCAACCTTGCGGAACTGCACTTTGGATTTTACATTTCTCTAACAACCAACCCCCATGCAGTGCGTTACCCTTCGCACATTCTTAACATGCTTTTGTTATAGCTACCAATATGTATGGACTGATTCTGTTATAAAAAGTACGCCATACAAACACTCTATTTACACTGTCGAACCCTTTTTTCTGAATCAACAAACAACAAGTGATCCGCAGATCTGCTTTGTCGCTATGCAAGTCATACCGTTTGACCACCTACGGTTAGTTTTTTTCATTAGCATCCCGCTTTACCAAGATTTTACATGTAGCATAAGAAATGAGATCCTTGACGAAGTGATCCTTGACGTGACCTTTGAGTGCTTTGAAGAAGAGTTCCTTGACGTGAGCCTTGACGAAGTGATTCTTGACATAAGCCTTGAAGAAATTATCATTGACGAAGCAATCCTTGCCGTGAGCTTTGACGAACGGATCCTTGACATGAGCTTTGACGAAGTGATCCTTGACGTGATCTTTGAGGGCCTTGACGAAGTGATCCTTGACGTGAGCCTTCAAGAAATGATCCTTGACGTGAGCATTGACGAAGTGATCGTTAACGAAGCGATCCTTGCCGTGAGCCTTGACGAAGTGATCCTTGACGTGATCTTTGAGGGTCTTGACGAAGTGATCCTTGACGTGAGCCTTCAAGAAATGATCCTTGACGTGATCTTTGAGGGTCTGGACGAAGTGATCCTTGACGTGAGCCTTCAAGAAATGATCCTTGATGTGAGCATTGACGAAGTGATCGTTAACGAAGCGATCCTTGCCGTGAGCCTTGATGAAGGGATCCTTGACATGAGCTTTGACGAAGTGATCCTTGACGTGAGCCTTGACGAAGTGATCCTTCACGTGACCTTTGAGTGCCTTGACGAAGTGTTCCTTGACGTGAGCCTTGACAAAGTGATCCTTGACGTAAGCCTTGAGAGTAAGCGATCATTGACGTGAGCCTTGACGAAGTGATCCTTGACATGAGCCTTGAAAAAGTGAGCCTAACACCTCACTGACAGGCCCAACCAGATTGTTGCAGAGTAGCTTCCAGGATTTTATAGGCGATGTTAAGGAGAGAAATACCTCTATAGTTGGCGTAGTTTGCTGTATCTTTTCTCTTTGGAATCGGTCAAACAATGCTGAGATTCCATTCATCAGGCATCATTTCATCTGAGATAAGCTGGTGTGTGTCTTCTCCTGCAGTTTCAAAAAAGGCGGCATCGGTAAATTCTCAGGGCCAGCAGCTTTGTTATTCTTAAGTTTGGATATTGCAATCATCTCTTAATATAAGTCAGGTCGATGGATGTTTTGGATGGATGTCATCGTCCAGGTTGAGTGGTTTCCTCTGATTGACAGTGGAATGTTGATCTTCATCACTGATCAATAGTCTAAAGCCTTTCCAGGTTCAGCTACGTGTTAAGAGTTGTTTCTCATCTTAAAATCGTAAATCCTGAAGCTATAATTTAGTAAACACTCGACAGGAATAGAGCCCATTACGAGTATTCCCACTTAGGAAATCGGAGCATCGTAATTGTCGTCATCGTCAGAAGCGGAAGCGGTTTGGCTTAGCCGTAAGTCAACCGTAAGCGAACAGAGGAGACCTTATAGTGATGAACAACAACAAAAGCCAGCAGCGTAAGGAGAAAAGGAATGAATGGGCTGGGCAGACGCCAAATGGGACGACAAAATCTGTTGAAAATAAAAAAAACTGTCATTGTATCCGCTTGCGTTAGATATGAACTATGGACTATAGTGTATATGGGAAGTAAGTAAGGAAGAGGTGAAGGAAACTATGCTGTGAAGGTCGATGTTGTTGCGCAAAATAATTGCGTGCAAAGTACTGTGTTACGGGTTGATTGCGTTGTCATTGGATGTCTAACATGTCATCGGATATTCACCGAACGGATTAGATATGACTGCCAGCTTTGTGGGTGAGATGCTCTAGGATACTAGAAAGTAATGAAAGGAGCAATTTTTTCGTATAATGATGTCGTACCGCAGCTTGGGTTTGATTTTTTTTTTCTAAATTGAGACCCTTATTATTATTATTTGTGGTGGTACGGCACTGGCTTCCTGCTAGTGACAATAATAGACACGAGCTCACGAGAAAATGGGTTCAAACCCTTCAAACAACGTGGGCGTTTTAAGTTATTAGAAAGGGGACAAGAGGAGATCTCTCTGTGAGCTTCTACTTTGAATGCTTAAGTAGCATAGTGACGTGGGAGTACAGAGATTGGCAAAGCACTCCACATATCTGTTGTACGGCTAAAGAAGGAATCTTTATACTTAACAGACCGTCCGAAGATATGCTTGAGAGTTAACTGATAGCATTATAACGGTACGAGAATTGCGGTTAAATGTAAGGAAAGGCGGCATGGAACAGACTTTTTCACTTAAGCACCGCTGATGGAAGTATAGCGTTAAAACAGCGACCTTGTCATCGCAAGGTTTTCGTCACCGATACGTTTTAATAGGCGGTTCCGTGTTCTATCAAGAAAGTGCTTGAACGATTTGGGTGTACCCAACCAGATATAACAATTTTACTTAAGTTATAGTCCTTTCCCTATTCCGAAGCTGTCGATCTCTTTCTCTTCAATCTTATTTTACACACAACGCTGTTGTATACGCATCTAGTAATCTTACAGTGACCATCAAAGTATTCAGGGCTTACCATGTTGTCTTGACACACTATTATATGCCGCTTTTAGGTCAATGAAGGCCAGAAACAGGTATTCTCCCTTAGCGATCTATTTTGCCAATATGCTTGCTTGCTTACCTGCTTACTTGCTTACTTGCTTTCTTGCTTACTTGCTTACTTGCTAACTTGCTTACTTGCTTACTTGCTTACTTGCTTACTTGCTTACTTGCTTACTTGCTTATCTGCTTACTTGCTTACTTGCTTACTTGCTTACTTGCTTACTTGCTTACTTGCTTACTTGCTTACTTGCTTACTTGCTTACTTGCTTATCTGCTTACTTGCTTTCTTGCTTACCTCCTTGCTTGCTTGCTTGTTTGCTTGCATTTAGTAATCTTACAGTGATCTTCTAAGTATTTAATGCCTTCCATACATGTTGTCTTGGCACACTATTATATGCTCGTTGAGGCCAACAAAAGCAAGACTCAAGTGCTAAATTTTTCATTATGCTTGCTTGCTTGTTCACATGCTTGCTTGATTACTTGCTTGCTTGTTCACATGCTTGCTTGCTTGTTTTCTTGTGTCTCCGCTGTGGTGCTGAAAGCGACATTACGCTACTCAAGTAACGAATCTTAATTTTAGGTTAATAAACACCCGACACTCACTTTAACTTCGTATAGCCGTCATTAAATGCCACAGACTCATCTGACATCTTCCTTTTTATCAAAGTTGTTATCAGTTTTAAAAAAAGAGCCAACTTTCTAATACCGCAAATACTGGAAGCTATCACTAGTTCTTCTCACTTATGTTATATTTGCCTGCTTGCTTGCTTACTTACTTCCTTGTTTGTCTACATGCTTGCTTGCTTGTATGTTCACACGCTTGCTTGTTCACATGCTTGCTTGCTTGCTTGTTGACATAATTGCTTACTTACTTGCTTGATTGCTTGTACACCCAAACCTCAGTCAAACTTCTTATAGCCGTCATTAAATGCCACAGAGTCACCTGACAATTCCCACCTCATCAAAATCGTTATCAATTTTAAAAAAGAACCAACTTTCTAACACCGCAAACTAGATGGTCTTACTTCTTGGTTTCTTGCTTGCTTGCTTAATTGCTTGCTTGCTTTTTATATGCTTGCTTGCAGGCTTGCTTACTTAGTTGTTTGCTAACTTGCTTGTGCACATGCTTGCTTGTTTGCTTGTTTGCTTGCTTTTGTACTATGGCGCTGCATCCGTTATTAGGCTACGCAAGTTACTAATCTTAGTTTTAGGATAATAAACGCGCAACGCATAAACAAACTTGCTATAGCCGTAATTAAATACCGCAGACCCATCTAACAGGAGAGGCATTTGCGTTCTTCTTTCAGTTGCAAAGGTAATAGCCAAAGTAGTACTTGAGCGAATTAAGGCACATCTGGAAAATACACTCGATGCTGAACAAGCAGGTTTCCGCATTGGATCCTCCTGTGTCAACCACATTAACACCCTGCCGATCATTATTGAACAGTGCCTCGAATTCCGGTCACCACTACACCTGCTGTTTTTCGATTTTAAGAAGGCGTTTGACAGTGTCAACAGACAGTTTATCTGGCTAGCCTTGTCCAGGAGGGGTATACCCGATAAACTAATAGCTATTATTAAAGCAACCTATGTATCTACATGTCATGTGTTGCATAGAGGAAGGTTGTCAGAGGAATTCGAGATCCTAAGTGGGGTACGACAAGGTTGCATTCTATCGCCGATACTTTTTCTGTTGGTGATTAGCGATGTGCTTCGCCCAGCTTTATCTGCTAGAAACGGAGGAATTCGTTGGACTCTTACATCTCAACTCAAACATCTGTACTACGCTAAAGACGTTTGTTTACTCGCACACAGGATTATGGAGCTGCATCAAATGACAACAAATATGGAAAGGGAGGCAAATGTTGCGGGTTTGAAGAATAATACTTCCAAAACCAAAATCATCAACCTCGGCACTAACTCAGTAACTCAAGTTGAGATTGCTGGACAACCGGTTGAGAGAGTAGAGAGTTTTCAATATCTTGGAAGTATTGTCTCGACCGAAGGTGGAACCGAACAGGACATTGTCAACCGAATCGGCAAAGCCAAATCAGTGTTTGGAATGATGTCCATGATATGGCGAAGCAATGCGATCAGATTAAACACCAAGCTGCGATTGTTCCCTTCAAATGTCAAATCTGTGCTGTTGTATGGATGCAGCACTTGGAAGGTGACCGCTACTATCACAAAAAGATTAGAAACGTTCGTAAATAGGTGCCTACGGAACATCTTAAGGGTTTTGTGGCCTAACCGTATCTCTAGAGAACATCTTTACCAGAGAACGAGTCAGGAATCAATAGGCACAACCATCTAATGACGGAAGTGGCAGTGGATTGGTCATAAACTCCGAAAAGGCGACAGTTCCATAGCAAACTACACAATGCAATGGAATCAAGATGGAAGTATAACGTTTTGTCCGAGAAATACAACAGTTGATGAGGAGGCACGACAATTGGGGAAGTGTTGGAGAGAGTTGAAGCTCCTTGTCAGGAACCGTACGAGATGGCGCGTAGACGTAGTAGAAGCCCTATGACCCACAAGGTGATATAGGACTTAAGTAAGTAAGTAACGTCTCCTACTTCATCTAAATCGATATAAATTTAAAAAAGAGCCAACTTGCTAACACTGCAAATACCAGAAGCTGTCACTGGATGTTCTGTTATACTTTCAAATTTACACATAAAGCCAATTCGGTTGACCATATTAAGTGCTCAATGCTCATTATCGTCCTGTTCGGTTTTTGCTGGTTGAGTATTTCTCATCCTGATGGCAATGCAGAAAAGAGCAGTGTAGGACCGCAGGACACCGGAAAAAATAGAAATGTACGGAACGAGTATCATAGGAGAAGGGAAAGAAAGAAGTATTCGATTTGTAATCGAGTCCTGAGTCAGACTCATCGACGGAACCGTTGGCTACAGTTCCTATGTAACACTTCACTCACATCGCCATACTGAGCACTTTATAGTAGAACTTAGTAGTCGTACATATTGATCCTAAACGACGCAATGTACGACGACGCCAACGATGGATGAGGAACGCCGGGGATTCACCGATTGTGGTCAGAGGATGGAGGAAAAATATCACTTCGATTTTTTTGCGTGTGGTTTCTCCTTCCGCCTCGTCGTTCTAAATTCCTTGCATGACGATGAGTGTCGTCGTCATCGTTAGCTGGAAGCTCAGAACTGCTGCAGTGTCGAGGATTTGCATGCATTTTTTTGCTTGCTTTTACATTGGTGTGTACGTGTAGTGCAGCTGATGACACCTCTTGCTGGGTATTCACAGGAATCTCATCGACCACTATCTGGTTGATGGTCTGCAAGCCCTATAATAGCTGTGGGCCACAGTGCACACCGCTGCTCTGTTAGGATTGCAATGGAACTGCGGTTGTTGCCTAAGGGATTAATTCTCCGGTCACGGTAAAGTTCATCATTGCGACAACTCGAAGGGTTTGTCTGTGCTGTTGTTGCTCTTTTTGTGTTTTCAATTGTTAAGGTGAATGTCCTGTGAATATTGCATTGTCGAGTGGGGGATTTTTAAATGAAAAACTTCACTGAGTCCTTTCAATAGAAAACGGCCGACAGGAAAAAAAATTGTCTACCATCGATATGGGTATGCTTTATATATGGCCTCAACAAAAGACTCAATTTAGTGGATCGAATGCCATTACACACGCCAAACTGTACGCATGTCTGCTTATTCATTCGAATAATAGCCAAAGGTTTGTCAGTCCTGGTGGAAAAGTATTTACCAATATTTGGTGAGTGATAATTTCGTTATTCCCCTAGAAAGGGATCAATGGGTTAACTTTAAGTTGCAGCTTGAAAGCCTAAATACAATTAGTCGACTAAGGATGTGGTTTCGGTTGAAGCGATATTTATTCGCACAAGTTCGCATATGTTGACTCGCGTAATGGGTGTGGTTTAAAGTCACAATGTTACTGGTGCTGATTCCTACAGACGGAAAAATAACCGCCCCTTTCAAGAAGAAGAACACTATCGTCTTGTAAGGAGTTTCTGGTGATAACTACAGACTTGTATGCATTGAAGTCGGATATTTGGAAGCTGGGTCTGTTCATTCATCATTAACATATTTGTCTTAACAACCGGGTCTGGGAGTTTTGGCCTCCCGCGCAAAATCTTTCCATCGGTGTGCTCATATTTTTGGTTCCATGCTGTTATCGGCTGCTACAATTGACTTCAAATTCGCGCTCCACTAACTTAATTGAGGGACCAATGTTGGATCTTCTGCTCGCAGATGTGGCAATCGTACGCATAAGCCATTTTCTAAAGGGACTTGGGCATAGCCAAATTACCTTATCTCAAACCGTACAGCTAAGAGCGAATATATAAACAATTTACGGCACAACTTGCACATAGCACAGTAGCCGAATCGGTTAAGCTACCGACTACCGTCCGAATGTCTCACCAAGTCATAGGTTCAAATCATCGGCAGGTGAAAGACTTTTTTTTAAAGAAAATATCACATAAACGAGAATATAAAACCGACGAATAGTGTTATTATGATGTAAGACTGCCGACTATCGAGTATGAGTTCAATCCGTCCCACCCAAGGAAATTGTTTTTTTTTGTAGGAAACACACAACTCCCCGTGCAATATCATGGCGGAATTAAAATCCATATTTTTTTTTAAAAGCCACCGACGTAATTCCCAATCGGTTTTTGAAAGCATACCCTGATATTTCCCGGAAAAGCTTCTTGGTTTGTGGAGCAAAACTGACTACAGTAATATATCGCTGAATCCAATACAGGAAAAGCTAGTTTCTTCAAAGTAAGATTGGCGCGAGGCCAATAAACACCCTTTTTTACGGAACATGTGTTGTGCATGTATATTTTTGGACACAAATGGAAGGGACCTACAATTGAGGCCAGACCCGAACGGCGAATTGACAAGCTTTCTGTGACAAGTTATTACTCTCGGAACGTTTGTCACCCATTCACGAGAGGTGGGACACCGTGAAAAATACCTTTGGTGTTACTGGGATTCGTACCACGAACCCCTGCTCAGTAGCCATGCTCTTTTCCACTGAGCCACTGCGCCTACACAGCTAGCCGATACCTTGTCCAAATATAATGCTGACATAACAGCAATCCAGAAGATGCGGTGGACGAGGGAATTGTGTCTTCAGTAGGATTTATTGAACACGACAGCCAAGCCTAGGCTGGAAGAATGGCGTAGACCAGGACGCCCAGAGTAAAGGGATGTGAAACTGGATAATATTGGATCAAAATTGGGACCGGTGGAGAGACTTTTTGCGGGAGGCCAGGATCTAATCCCTGTTGTAGAGCCAAATATGATGATGATGAATGGAGTCGTAGCGTACGGCCTTCGCCATTAATGCCAGCCCTGACTTTCTGACCAAATCACCTACTGCTAGCATAACGATACAGTCGTCACTCCCAGCAAGTACAACACTTGTCTTTTTCTTGACTAGTCTAGTGGAGGCGTAGCGTATGCATTCTACTCCGAACCTCTCCCGTGCTAATTACACCGACATACTGAATCTCATGACCTTAAGTATTGGGCCAGCTTATGCTATCCCAGCTGTCAAGTGAAGCTCCTCCGACTGGCTACCCTCGACAGTAGCACAGGCACGCCGATCGTACATCTAGAGAATAAACCCGATTTTTTTAATTTGCAATACACCGTCGAGAAGAACCCTGGGTGAATGCCAAGCAAATACGTTACAGACTTATACCGAATATTTTCTTCCGTCGTTACATCGGAGTCTCGGATCATATTTTCTAAGGTCAGGTTAAAGAAGATACAGGTATGAAGTTCATACCCTTGTCGATGCTCGTGATATTCAGTTTTGAATGATAAGGAAGAAAATCATATACGTGGTACTCAACAATAGTACGAGTATATTACGATATTTGCTACCAGTTGTGATATCTTTCTTCTTATATTTGGGGCATGGATCCTCGCAATGTTCTTGCATCGTTCCAACCATACTTCCACCATTACTTCATGAATTGTTTGGTGTTGGGCGGGAACTCCTGATTTAATGAGCTCCGCTGTGATACCATCTTGTCTCGAGGCCTTATTATTCTTAAGGCGGTTTATCGATCTTCTAACTTCGTTATGCATGGTGGCATCAGTATAGTGAGGTCGTCGGTCGTTGGTGGAGCATCCCCCATTTCTCTATTAGCTGTCGACTTAGCAACGCATGAAAGTGCTCTTCCCATCGCTCAAGGATACCTTTGAGATCAGGGTTAAGATAACCTTCTTTGTCTTTGCAGTAAGTGCAACCCGGTGTATATTTCGTCATGCCTTTTGGGGAAACTTCTTGCTCTCTGTACTGTTCGAGTTTACGGACGAGATTCTTCTCCCAGGGTATTTTTTTCGCCGGTGATCTTCTGAGTGAGCTCCTTATATTCTTCTTAGCATGCCAGCGTTCTATGGACTGTCGCTTGCTTATATTCCTCATCGAACCAGTTGTTCCGATTCTTACGACTCCTGGCTAAGATGGAGTTAGCAGTACTAATGGTAGTATTTTTAAGGCGTGTCCTTTCTCTTCTAACTCCCAACTTTTGTGGTTGTAGGCACATAAAAAGCACTTGGTAGATCAGTCGAGATAAATGTTGAAACAGCCATAATGAAATCAATTATTTTAATTTTAAATTACCAACATAAGCTCGTATGGGGTGGTAAAAATGGCCGCCCAATAAAAACTGGCACTGCAAAGTGTTGGTAATTAAATTAAGAACGAGAATTCCCATTGGCAGCAACTTATATCATAACAAAATCTCCGCTAATATACGAGTACTCCCTCTGGTTGGTTAATAAAATGACAACCCGGAACATTAAATAATAACAACATCACAATGGGTGTCCTGGAACTAGGTCATCCGGACAGATGGGTATTTCTCATCTCTCTGCACCGGTGTTGTAAATTCCGCTGACGGAACCGCTACTGGTGCTATGAGTCCTGCCTGACACCGCAACACATTCTCCACCACCCAAGAGAATAAATTTCCGGCTCAAAGATTCTTGCGGGCTGAAAGTTTGTGCGGCGCAACAACATGAATAGAGCGGAGCGATTTCGATGTTGACAGGTGGTGAACGTTCTTATGACTGTGAGGTGTTTACAATAAAGGCGCACATACACTCATAATGATGGATGAGCAGAAAGCGTCCCCACTTTTGAACTAATTACGACATTATACAGGAAGTGATGCACACCAGCACAATAAAATCGTCGTTGGTGGGTGAGGGATTGTATTTCCGCAGTCAGCACATTGGCAGGCAGGTTGATGTGGGTTTTCAGGAAAGTTTTCAAGCTTCAGCTCATCTTACTCTGTGGTGTTTCTGAAATGCCTGTCGGCACTGTGACGATCTAGGACATGCCATTGGCAGTTGATTGTTCGAAACTACATATTCTCGTTTTGAGTGATGTTTTGTTTCCCGCAAAGTTTGCAAGTGGTTGTCGTCCGTTCGATTCGTGAATTTTTTTTATTATTAATTTACACCAACAAAGCTTTCCGTCTAATTAATGAATGCATTTTCTTTATTTCTGTGTTCGAGTGTGTTATTAGAGACCATATACAGATAATCGGATTCTGCGGTACGATACGAGCTGCTCAGACACGCCCTAAGACATTTGCGTTCAAACACTCGGATACGTTCAATTTATGAAGTGCTTCAATTCTACCCAATTGGACAACCACATACTTTGATCGATCTAACCAACGCTAAATAACACAACACTTTGACATCGGAACGGAAGAACAAGCGTTTCGACGCCATGACAGCAGCTTTCGCATGACATGACATTAACTTATCGGAGCACTAAGCGAACATATGGTGTGAATATAAACCAAAACCAACCATAAACACAAATTTTCGTAAATATCTCGACTACAGCGCCACCTAACGAGTCAATAAAAAACGTAAGCTTATCGGAGCACGAAACGAACGTATGGTGTGAATACTAACCAAATCCAACCATAAACACAAATTTTCATAAATATCTCGACTACAGCGCCACCTAAAGGTTAAAAAAAACATAAGCTTATCGGAGCACTAAACGAACACATGGTGTGAATATGAACCAAATCCAACCATAAACACAAATTTTCGTAAATATTTCCAATACAGCGCCACCTAACGGGTCAAAAAAAACATAAGCTTATCGGAGCACTAAACAAACATATGGTGTGAATATGAACTATATCCAACCATAAACACAAATTTTCGTAAATATATCGACTAAAGCGCCACCTAACGGATCCCAAAGAAAAACATAAAGTTATTGGATACTTTATATACTTTTTTCCACTTCCATGTAATATAATTCTCAACAAGTTTAGTTAAATAAAAGTCGAAGACGAATCGATCAAAATAATAAATCGAGACGAAATTTCTACCACACGTTTGTGTTGTCAGAAGGAACTCTCATCGGAAGGAGTACCGCAGAGCTTGGGTAACAACCGTACTCGTATCTTTGTGTTTTTAAAAACTACTTCGATCCATTTTGGGCTACTTTCTATTTGCTCTTAATGTGTCAGTGGTGATACCGCCACATCTGATCGAGTCAAACAACCGTCGCTTGCTGGTAATGGTATTGCTAATACCGCAACATCTTATTGAGTAAAAGTTTATAATACATGATAGGTGTGGAGGTTTTTTTAAATCCTTAAGCACTCCACTAAAATTCCCCACTTATTTAACATTTGCATTTTTTGTGCACTTTCTCTCCCTCTCTCTCTCTCTCTCTCATAGGTTATTCTCTCTTCCTTGAACAAACCATCCGGCAATACAGAATTTAATTAGAATATTTTTTCTATGACTGCGCATAAATTTAATTTTAATTGATTTCCCTTGAGAGTATAGCTGATATGCATTGCCAACGAGGAGCAGCATGAGTGTGCATATTGTTCTACCCAGCCAGCTGTAAATTGTAGCATTGCGAAGAATGTTATTGCCGGAACTATGCAAGAGGATATTATAAAAACAGAGAGCACGTCCCGTCCCCGTAAAAAGAAAACCTCCTTCGGGATTCACCATCGATCGCCACGCACCACAAACAAAACAAAAAACACCAAAAACAAAAACTTTTTGGTTGAGATGCAACTTAACAAGAAGCACAAACAAACCGAGAAAAAAGTTCAAAGTAATTAATTAGTGTTTTCAGAGGAGCTGGAGGCTGAAAAAGAGAAGGAGCAATCTTCGGATTGAATTTCCATTTGTTAGCATTTAGTGTTGCGGCATTCTTCGCTAATGAATTAAAAACAAATAAGTTCTTAAAGGCGAGTTCGGAGAAGATATACAATGGAACTTTTTCATTGGTTCTATAATTTTAAAATTTAAAGAAGTCGTTAGATGCAATTTCAACTGAAAAGCTAAAATACTGAAAGGAATAAGTTTTTGTATTAAAATTAGTTTTGTACATAGAGAGAGGGAGAAACAGAGAGTCAGAAAGTGAGGCAAAAGGGAGAAAGAGATAGAGAGGTAGATATAGAAATAGATAGATAGATGAGATAGATAGATAGGGAGATGAAATAGATAGATATAGAGTCAGAGAGAGAGAGAGAGGTAAGAGAGGCAGAGTAATACAGGGAGAGATAAAGAGATGGAAAAATAAAGAGAGTGTGTGACTACTCGCCATCCACGCAGAGTGGATCATTGATTTTTAAAGGAATTTTTTCTCGAACCCTTTCATGACCTTCTAATCCAATCCAACTAACGAACGTCTAACTTAGATCGGCTTACAGACTCAAGTCTATGCCAAATTAGTGGCGTCCCAAACTACATGGCTAGGCTACTAGACCTTATCTTCCCAACTGATCCCATTAACTTCTCTGTCCCCTTTGCCCTCTATCTCTATCGACTTTCACCCCCTCCTTTCTACTTTAACTTTTCCCCAACTCTCCACTGCAATCTCCTTCTCCCGTAGTTCTCTCTTCTTAGGACTTTCATAAAACTAATTTCAGCAAAATTAATGCCTATCTCAGCAGGTCTTCTTTTCGGGTTTCCAATTTATCTTTAAATTATGCCATTTCCATTTTTTACAGAGAATTATCTAATTGTCATTTTCTTTACGTGCCCTTCTCGCGCCAATAAACCTCATCTACATCCCCTCCTTGGTATAATCGAAGACTTCGCTCCTTACAAAATAAGAGATACAACTTATGAACAGGTTAGCTCCGAACTAAGTCCTTTTTTGACTATTCCAACTATCTCGGTACTTATCTTCAATTCACCCAGCTTTGTAGTTCTCTCTATCAGCGCTATCTTTATAATGCGCAAGGTAATCTCATAAACGACTCTTAAGTATTTTTTCACCACGGCTTCGAACCCATATTTTTATATGGAAAACCGTCTTTATAGCGTTCGCTTCAGCTCCGTCCAATTCCTAACCATCTCTGGTGTTCCACAAGGTTGCCATATAGGCCCACTTCTCTTCATTATAACTATAAATGATCTGTAATGAAGTTTATGAACAACGCTACAAACCATATGTCCCATGAAATTGTCATACCCACAAACATGCGTCCGTCCGACAGTTACATATAAAGTATAAAGCATACCCACGGGCGCCTTATAAAAATCCACAAACCAAACGGCGATATACACAAAGTACCATGTACCATAACCGATTTGATACGAGCCGAACTCATATACAAAACTTACCGTCTAATACCCATGCGTAAGCGATGGCACTGTGGGTAAGACCACCGACTACAAATCACAAGGAAGCGAGATCTAAGCTCGTGATCCACCTTGAAGGGAAAATTTAGCTTTTTAGTAATAAATAGAGGGTAATAATAAAGCTAAATATTTAACACGGGCTAATATATACAAATAACATAGGTATATATTATAACTTCTTTATTTTTCTCCAGATATTATAAAATTCCCACCGGGTTGTTACAGATAAAAGACGACAAAGGACAAGAAAACCCAAGTTAAAGAAGACACCTCCGCTGCATAGTAAAGAAGGCTATCACAAAGCTTTGACTGATTATATTCTCAGACTTTGCTAGCCACTCTACACTGTTACTCTCGAATGCTGTCCGACAAGTCCGTTGTGCGTAATTCGGTGGGTACTGTCTGATTATATTCGTGGTACTCACTCATTATCTCGGGATTCTAGTGGCATTTCTTCACTACAAGACTCCCAGCTTCTTCAAGAAGATCTAGATAGTTTTTCGATTTTAGAGCTCAATATCACCAAATGCCAATATATTACATTGTCACGTAAGTGTAACAATACCCCTCTCCGATGTTACCTTCTCCATGGTCAGCCCATATCCCATGTGGAATTTTCTCAGCCCCCACCAAAATTAAATTAAATTATAATTGGACAGTACTTTTGAAAAAGTGCTCGAATATTTAAGCTCGGTATGATAGTTCCATTTGTTATGTCTTATGAACTTGACTGCTGTTCGGCAAAGAAGATCTGATGCTTAATTTCCATGTAAGACGCTTCTGTAAAAGCCAAGCCCTGTCTTAAGCATCATTGTTTCGTATCTAACAGCTGAAAGAGCTTCTTTTAAAAGTTCCAAGTGTAGCTCGCAGGAAATGACCACTCAAGCATGTGACTTAAAGTAAAAGAAGTGGAGGGATTTAGGCTTAAAGGTGACTTCCAATCGTTCTGTCGAACTTATTTTTGTAATTATCGAAAATAGATTGTGTTTGTCAATTAGCTACTGTTGGGTTTCCTTCAATATTTTTCGTATTGCAACACAATTGCTTACCACCGGGAGCTGCCAGTTTGTTTCAATGTTGAGTTTTGTAAAAACATAACAAGGTTTTCAGTATCTTTCATGGGCTTCTTTCATGAATTTCTTTTAAAAAATGATTCCCACAACTTCAGTTGAAGTAGATACCTGGATACCCAGAAATACCATAGGGTAGATACAATAATTTCGTCTAACCAGAAAAGTTCTTGCTTCAATGAATTATTAAGAGAATGTAGTTACTGTATTCCCGTAGCTCTTGAGCTGATAAAGAAGAGACAATTACTTTTCCCGTATCGACTAATCTAAACATAGAACGTGTGCACCCAGCCAGAATTGAGACAACACAAAGCAAGTGTAGGGTGCACTTGAATAAGTAATTTGGTGTGTTTCAGAATAATTAAACCCCCCCAGGGGACTTAGATAATAGCGAAACTCTGTACTAGAAACCTAAGTCAATGGGGAACTAAATGATATCCTTCTTGCTTACCTATCGAACGGACTATACTCGTAATGCAGAAGACATTATTCCCTATTATGAATGCAAAATATGTTCGTTTATTTAGTTTGACAGAAACACGCACACACGCACAGAATTTGGTTATAAAAGTTCACCAAGATTGGATTGGACAAGTTTCCACATCTATCTACGTATGTTCATGTATTTGCCGCACAGATTGTGCACACGTCTTCGAACTCTCATCCTATGAGTTCCAACAGTATGTCTTTTAGCTTTGTTTGTTTATTTGATAGTTTTGGTTTTATTTATTGGATTTGGTTTATTTTGTACATTTGCTTCATTAAAAAAAAAAAAAAACAACTTTGTCGTCCTCCTCATCAAGAGAAACGAAACTCTTGTTCTGAAAATGCATGAAATAACGAACAGAGCATCTGAAGTAGATAACTACGTCAATTCATTTCTTTGATTGGGTATTTGTCTCTCCTAATATGAGCGTGTATTGCAGTCGTGTATCTATGTACTTTCCCAAGATAAGAATGATGACTAAACTGCAAAGTTAAATGGATTAAATATTGAAATAAAGGAAAGGAAAGTTTTCTTTCAATTTAGACATAAAAGAGGTCATTCCTTCTCGAACGTCATGAGAATGTATTCTAAGTTACCCGCAATTACGACCAGATACCGGAGAAGTTTTCCAAATCAAATATCTAAAGTAAAATACTTCTTTTTTTTAATTAAAAGTTAAAATTTAATTTAAAATGTGACGTTTTGTATTCACTTGAACAATAGAGAGATTTTCTTTCAAGTTTCTGGTTTGCTAGGCATGTGGAAAAGGTCGTTCATTTGTTTCCGATAGAAGTCTTTGAAGCTAAATAACTTTGTAACAGTCGAGGGGCTCCTCAGCCGAAATCCAGTTGTCCTTATTTGATCATAAAATTGATTATTTCGTTGGCTGATAAGGAATCATCGTCGCGTGTTCTTTTTAAGGAGTGGGTTGATGAGATAGTCAGCTCATAATCCAATTTCGGTTGGAGTTTTTAGGCGTATATAGAAGACTATTAATGCCAGCTCATAATCAACCGGAGAAGGAGTCTTTCTTCCTATGAAGCCCTTACCACGGATGAGGGGAGTTGAGCTATTAAAGATATCTAGTGCGGAGACCTGTTCCAGCTCACAAATAAGTTTGAGGAAATGTTTTTTTTTTTTCAATGCAGCCTTGTTGTGAGAGAAACCTCAACTAAAAAAGGGTAGAAGTAGTTGCCATAGGTTACCCGTACTTTTTGGTCTTCCAAAGAATATAATGTCCAAACATGTATGTTTTAAAATTATGGTTTGTTTACTGTGCTTCACGATCTTTCTAAATAGCCTCTTGTTTTCTTAAACCATGTGGGAATTATATGAAAATTTTTCTTTTTGAGGAAATGTTTTTTTTTTCAATGCATATCTGTGGTGAGGGAAACCCAAACTAAAACAGGGTAGATGTAGTAACCATAGGTTACCCGTACTTTTTGGTCTTCCAAAGAATATAATGTCCAAACATGTATGTTTTAAAATTATGGTTTGTTTACTGTGCTTCATGATCTTTCGAAATAGCCGATTGTTTTGTAAACCATGTGTGAATTATATAAACATTTATTCTTATCATTTTTTATTTTCTTATACCGTTTGTGAATTACATAAGTCGGAAATTACTTGAAACTTAAATTAACAATGTGATATCAAGAAGAATGTGTTCCAGTATTAAAGAAAGGTGCTTCAACCCAAAAAGAAAAGTGGGTGCGTGGACTTGTGTATAAGAAGCTTTAGAAGTTATACTTCTTTGGCGTAATTGAAAGAATAAACAAATAAAATAAAACATTCCCAAAAGCCACCAAAATACCCCGATAAGACCCCCAAAAGGCCTGCAAAAGACCCCCAAAAAGAAAAAACCTTTCCAAAGGACCCCAAAAATATCCCTGAAAGATCTCCAAGAGACGCTCAAAAGACTCAAAAGACACCCAAACGACACCCAAAAGACAACTCAAAAGACGCCTTAAAGGACCCAAAAAACCTCCCACAACAATCACAAAAGACCTCCTAAAAGACCACCAAAACATTCCCAAAAGTGACAAGTTATTACTTTCGGACATTTGTCAGACATTCGCAAAAGGTGGTTCTGGGATTCCTGCTCAAAAGTCCAACGCACTAACTACCCGATCGACAGCGCCTACAATGTCATCTAATTGGCATCCCTAACCCTAAAATCTACGCATCATGTCCTACGGTATTCTTCCAGCGTATGCTAGACCTTTCTCGCTCACATAAATCGTACCACAAAGAAGTTTTTGAGCCACCCACCGTAGTTTACTCAGCTTAGTTCGATTCATGATATCGACTTCACGGTAACACTCATAGATCCCGGTAATGTAGAGTCTTCGCAATTGGAATCGATATATTTATACCTTCTTTTAATATAACTGGTGTTGTTACTTATCTTTTGGTGTTTATTTACATTGAGGATCTTTTGGGAGTCATTCGAGGGTCTTTTAGGGATCTTTTGATTGTCTTTTTATGGTATTCTGGTGGTCTTTTGGTGTTTTTCTTAGGGTTTTTAAGGATACCTTTTTAGGGGTTTTTTGAGTGCCATTTGAGGTTATTTTGGTGTTAATTTGAGGGTCTTTGGGGTTCTCTTTTTGAAGATGTTTTTTTGGGGGTTTCTTGAGAGTCTTTTTGGCGATATTTTGGGGGTCTTTTATGGGTATTTTGTGGGTATTTTTGAAGGTTTTGGGATTTTTTATTTTTTTTTTATTTTTATCCAAGGGATTTGTACCCTTATAATGTCCAGGCACAGCGTGAGCTTGGATATATTGGTATAGAAGAAGGCAAAAAAGTGTTGTGGTGGCGGAATTGAGTTCAAACCCGAGCACTCACAAGCTAGAATATTGTTCTCATAATTTAAACCCACATTGATGGTTCTACATCTTAAATACTTCATACATGAACAGAAATGTAGGTATATGGGAATACAGCACTATAAGGCAACTGGATATCACATGTACAGCATCGTATCATGTGAACTTGTAATCTAAATGATGAGAAAGATTCGAGCGTTTTTTGGATGATCCTCCAACTGAGGGCCAACGACGCTAACCACTGCACCACCTATTACCACTGTATTTCTTGCTGTTTGAGAGGGTCTACGAAAGACACGTAATTGCACTATCACCTGCATAAGCGAATTCAAGTTCTAAAATTTTTTAGTAACGTCATTCACGTATATGATGAAAAGAAAAAGTTACAAACACTGTACCCTGTGATTATCCAGTGTCCTCCAACGAGGGCCAACGACGCTAACCACTGCACCACCTAGTAGCACTATATTTCTTGCTATTTGTGGGACAACAATTGCAATATCACCTGTATAAGCAACTCAACCATTAAAATATTCTTGTAAAGATATTCACGTACAAGATAAAAAGATAAAGTCGCCAACACTGAACCGTGTGGCACTCCATATGGTTTTGTCTGTTTATTGCTGTAGGTATTAGATATTTTCACTTACAATCATCACAGTTTGCCATTATATGTTATTTAGTGTCGAAAACAGTTCAGTTCTTTGGAGATATGAACTTACATTTTCGAAATATGATCAAATTTTCTAGTGCTGCCGTATCGTTGATTGAGCTGGTCCTAAATTTACAAAATGGGAATATATCTCAAGCTAGTATGTAGGTAGGAAAAATGCTTGATTATATTGTTTTTATATGTCTCGATCACTGCTTCCGATAATTAAAATCTTAAGTCACGCATTTTATGTTATACAGTCTATAAGGAGTCTACAGGAGTATAATAAGGACTCTTATTATTAAAAGAAAGAGATTTTATTTTATTTGAAATGACGATGTTGTTAATAGATGATTGACTAGAGTAGTATAAGAAGGTAATACATCCATGAACCTATCTGTATGTACGTCCTTATAGCTTCCTCCACATGGCAATAAAGTTATCATACACGAAAGCTTTGAGTTTTGTCATACCAATGTCGAAGTATCCGTCCCTGTACGTTTATTCTGCTATTCTATTATTCAACAGACGACATGAATGTTTTCTGGAAAAAGGTGAACTGTTCTTCACAGAGCACATCCTTCTTAAGTAAAATTTTGGAATAATTGAGTACAGACAAATCCGAACAACTTGAAATTTTTGATGTAAAAGAGGCAACTGCTAGTTCAACCTTAAATTCGGACATTGGCTTTAAAGTCGAAAGAGTAAAATGTGTACCCTTGCTGAACCAACTAACGCTACCTTACTGTTGTCAGCGTGCAGACACCACCAACTCACCAACATCACCACCACTTAGCCATTCACAGATCGATTCATTTTAATCTTAATTAGTCCTGCAGCGTATCTAAAATGCATCACCAAAGATAAACAAAAAAACCCAACTAGCTCTCTCTGTTTTGGGTAGGCTAGAATGGGTTTGGTCCCCTTTTCATTTCAAAAATCAACTTAAAATTACAACCCCACAGGGCGCAACGGAGGGTAAAATCAATACATCTGTTTGCTTTAATTTTTGGACTACGGTGCGATGGCGATGCGTCCCTACGGTGTGCTGCACGAAATCCGGCTGATGGCGTGTTTTAACATTTCATGTCCTTGCTTATATCGCATTCAGAATACATTAATATTTTTACTGTAACATCCTTGTCGTTTGGCATAATGTATAAAAAAGGAAAATGCCGCATCACCTGAATTTATTTCCACGTAGTAAGGGATTTTTCCGTCGTCCCTTATTTTGCTGATTTTTTTTTGCTGGATAACAGTAAAGCAACTCATTGGGGATGAAATATGTGATGGAGCAATTTGAGAGAGGAGGGGGCGAACAAAAATTAGCCTAAATCAGCACACGCCATTTGGCATTGGGGTCGCTGGCGACGACTCTCTGATATAGGGTCGCAAGCCTCTGTATGTGATTATGAAAATCAATCAAGATGTGTGTGTTTCTGCATGGTGTGCATACTAATACTCATGTATTGTTTATGTTGAGAGGATGATTGGTTTTGTTTCACTCTGGCATCACGGAAAATTCTAATCGATCTCATATGCCTCTACATCTGCCTTTGTTGTGTTAGTACTTTACTGCCTGCTACTGGCTTATGCAAAGCGACTTATAATTAAAATCCTACATCCCTAAAATTTTCACCAAAATTGAAAGCATTCACTAATGTAATACATAATCCACAAAGACTCTCTCGTCCTTATTTGGTTCTTTTTCTATACAACTACAAGGACCAACATCATTTTAAAGAAATTTACAGATAATCCAACACTGAAGTTTCTTCCTCCATGAGCTTACTATGTGGTGCTTTAGTTAATGCCAGCAAAAGAGTTAATTTCTATTCGTGACTATACTTGGAAGACCTTGGTGTTATCTAAAAGTTCAACACAAGTGATATGAGATTTTTGCGGATGTAAGAATTTAGAAAATTGTTCCGCTCTTTCTTTCACACTTGAATACACTAATCTGCTGTAGCTAGATGGGGATTAGGTGAGTCGAATGGTATTTAGCGAACTTTTTAGCTGGTCCTATTTGTAACAGCCCATTTACGGCGAATTAGATTGAATGAATTTAACATATACGCTTAATACACAACATCAATATCCTAAAACGGAAGGGTATTACGCCAACCAACTTTAAACCGAAGCCAGTAGGAATATTTTTGCTTTTATTGCTACATTAAAATTTAGCGGGACAGATATGAAGAGCAATCTGATCATATGTTACTTCCGATCGAGTTATCATGTCTATTAATGGGAGCTATATTAGTGGAGGAATTTCGAATAGATGAGAATGTAAGCATTAATTTATATTGTAATGAGTTTGACGCAATTGTTAACATTTGAGCCTAAATAGAGAAGGCGGGACCTATCTTCTACTTGATAAACTTACCTTCACTTAACGGATGGATCGAAGAAAGCAGAAGGCACGGGTGCAGGAGTCTATGGGCGAAGAACAGAGTACTCGGAAGCAATGGGGCAGTACCCGACCATATTCCAGGCAGAAGTACATGACATCGATTTGATTTCAGGGTGGATGTCAGCAACATTCGTGGACTGAGAACTAACACTGTGTTTACACATGTACATGTTTCTACCAAAAGCTTTCAACTCATAAAGACACACGAGCTAATGTATTTCTTCTATGCGAGTGACTGACTATACACATGCACAAATGTATTCAGTTGTAATTCAGTCTAAAGACTGAAATATCTTAAAAGCCTAATAGTATGCAACGTTAATTGTAGGTCTTTTAGTCCTAAGGGATTTCTGAAGTGGACTGAAGAAAACACATTTAACTTTGCATACCTTTAGACTTACTATACACCCAGTACACTCAGTATACTCACTGAAAAAAATGGATAGCGATGCAAAGATTGAGTATTTTTCACAGTTTTCCCACCCTACCACTACCCCTATGAATAAAAAAAATAACGCAATCGCAAGCCAAGCGCTAACCAATTGTTTTAAAACAAGTCCCATAAAATTTAGGCTGGTAGAAGCCGAGATGTATGAGTTAACAAACTGACAAAAGGACACACGCACGCTGAAAATGTTTTTCTGTCCTCTGATTATTCATCATCATCATGATCATATTTGGCTCTACAACCGGGGTCCGGTCCTGGCCTAGCGCAAAAAGTCTCTAGATCGATCCCGATTTTAAGCCGATGTCATCCAGTTTTGTATCCCCCAACTCTGGGCGTTCTGGTCTTAGCCATCCTTCCAGCGTAGGCTTGGCCGGCCTCGCTGTCGTCTTCCATAAGCCTTCTTCTTCTTCGCTCATGCCAACCGGAGCCTACCGAGCTAAATTCTCTTCACGATGTCGACATCGCGGTAACGCTCGTAGATCTCATCATTATAGAGTCTCCGGAATCGTCCTTCCTCACATACGTTCTTCTCTCGAACGCGGCTAAGAGTTCAGAATGCTTTTTGCTAAGCACCCAAGTCTCGGATCCATATGTAGGTACTGGTATGACCATTGTCTTATATATCAGCAGCTTGGATGTTATGGCTAAATTCCTGGATTTGAAGAGTCTTCACAGACTATAGCAGACTTTGTTGGCTTTAAGCACCCGTGCGCGTATTTCTGGTTCCATGCTGTTATCGGCTGCTACAGTTGAGCCCCAGATTTCGTGCCGTCTGCTCGATCTGGATGAAAGCTTCCTGTACAGCTCTTCGGTTTCTACCAACTATATCGATGTCGTCTGCGTAAGCCTGTATCTGAATGGACTTATAGAGGATTGTTCCTCTCGCCGTTACGTCAGAGTCTCGGATCACTTTATCCAACGCCAGGTTGAAGAGGACGCAGGCCAGTCCATCCCCTTGTCGGAGCCCGTTATAGATGTTGAATGGACTTGAAAGTGATCCTTCGCTTGGCTTATAACGTTGGATATGGTCACCCTTCAAAGTCTTGTCAGTTTATTTGGGATGCCGAATTCCGGCTATATAAAGTTCTACTCTGGCTATGCTATCATAGGCGGCTTTAAAGTCTATAAAAAGATGGTGCAGTAAGTTTTGAAAATCTAGCCATTTTTCCATTACCTGCCCAAGGTAGTCATTCTGATCAGTTGTTGATTTGCCTGGGATGAAGCAACACTGGTATGGACCAATAAGGTCTTCGTATGGGGCTATCCTGTCTTGAAGGATAGAGGAGAAAATCTTATACGCGGTACTCAACAACGTTATACCACGATAATTGCTGCATTTTGTGATGTCTCCCTTCTTATGTATGGGGCACAGGATGTCTCTTTGCTAGTCTTTTAGCATAGCTTCTTCCTCCCATACTTGCGCTATTAGTTCATGAATTGTTTGTTGTAATGTGGGGCTCCTGTTTTAATCAGTTCCGCTGGGATCCCATCTGAACCCGGAGCCTAATTATTTTTGAGCCGATTTATCGCTAACTTCGTTTACGATTGGTGGCGGCAGCACAGTATGGTCTTCGGTCATTGGTGGAGTCTCCAATTCCTCAGTTAGCTGGCCATTTAGCAAGTCAGTAAAGTGCTCTTCCCATTGCTCTAAAATGCCTTTGAGATCGGCGATCAGATTATTCATCTTCACGTGCCCGCGTTCTATGAGATTGTTGCATTGCTTGGTACGCAACATTCTTACATTCGTCATTAAACCAGTCGTTCCAATTTCTACGACTACTGCCTAAGATGGAGTCACCAGTACTAATGACAGTACTTTTAAGGCGTGTCCATTTCTCTTCTACGCCCGACATATCAGTCCCAGGACTTGCTCTCCCTGCATTTATGGCGATTCCTATTGCTTGACTGTAGTTGTTTCTGGTCTGTTCGTTGCGAAGTGCAGCCGTGTTGACTCGAATCTGATTAGCGGATGGATGAATGATGAGCCTTCCAGAATTGATGGAAGACATCCCATTACTGACTGGAATCAAAATATTTCTTCAGCTAGATGGTTCTCCTTGCCACAGTGGACGTAATGTTACTCCATTTCTTAAGTGAACATTATCAAAGCCGATGGATTTGTGGAAAGGATTCGTTATTTTGGTCATTGGATCTAGGTTAGGTTAGGTTAGGTTAGGTTGGAGTACTGTCGGCAGGAAGCCGATCCACTTAGACCAATAGATGGTTCATTGTGATAGCTCATTCATGGAGCTTCGAATGAAGCGTAGCAGACTTTTGATATCATCATCATAATATTTGGCTCAGTGGAAATAAGCATGGCTACTGAGCAGGGGGTTCGTGGTTCGAATCCCAGTAACACCAAAAGTATTTTTCACGGTGTCCCACCTCTCGTGAATGGCTTCCACGTTCCACACGTTCCGAGTGTAAAAACTTTTCACGGAAAGCTTCTCAATTCGCCGTTCGGATCCGGCCTTAAATTGTAGGTCCCTTCCATTTGTGTGCAAAAATATATATGCTCAACACGAATGGTTGCGAGAAGCTAGGCCTTGGACCGCAATGGTCTGTCGCGCCGAATATTATTATTGTTATTAATATTTGGCTCTACAACCGGTGTCCGGACCTAGCCTCCCGTGGGGTTTTGTAATATGGTTTTTTACCGGCGAGTTTATTGGCCTCGCGCCAAAGACTTTTGATATCAGTGCTTGACAAATCGTTACAGTCGTTGTAAAAGAACGCTCCCATATGGAGCTTACGCTTTAGAAAAAGAGCTGTGCATGTGCAGAGAAGGTAAAGAATGGTCTCGTCCATGCAGCTTATGCAGAAGTCTTTGAAAAATACGCCATGCTGGCCTATAAGAAAGTGCCTGGTAATTACACCTATCGTAGCGCTTATGTGCAGTCTGTTTGGATAGAATGCTTGGAGCTTTTCGGATCCAGCTTTGGCCAGATCTGTTTTATCGCCACACAAGTTATACCATTTGTCTATCTAAGCTTCTAAGCATCCTGCTTTAACATGAGTTTGCATGTAGCAATCGGTAAGCCTAGAGAACCATTTTCAGGTAGAAGAGGCAGCGTAGTACCATTTTTAGCGAGTTCATCGGCCCTGCAGTTCCCAAGAATGTCCCTATGCCCCTATAGGTGAATGTTGAGCTGCTCCGCCATCTCCCCGAGAGATTATCGGTAGTCTAGGTCTTCGATAGAGATTGTAGAGACTGATTCTAGGGATCTCAAAGCTGCTTGACTATCCAAGAAGATGCGGAGCCCGTTCATTCGTATAACAGGCTGCGTGCACACTCGTTTGACCACAATATGATAGTAATCACATTGAATTACCAATCCTTTTGACTGCTAACTATGCGGCGAGTCGAATAGCAATGGGACTCCGACTCATGACATCTGCGTATTAAGCGAAGCCTAGCACAGCATGGCGTATCAGAGGTTTTTTGAGGACACAATGCTAATCTGCAATGTGGATCGCGGTATGCCCTTAACCCTCGACCGATATGTGCGGCTAATACAAAAGTGGTATCTATGTGGAGAGCGTTATGAATGTTACGAGTTTGAAGTCCTTCCAGATATCATCGGTAGTGCGGCCATCCTCACAGTCTGTCTGTCGCACAGTGAATGAATAAAACATTCAATCGTTTTTGCCCACATAGCGCTTCTTGGCAGCTGTGCGTCGTTATCCGATCCGAGTTACATTTTTTTCCACTCAACAGCTTCTTTAGAAGGTCCATGTACACTTTATTACTTCCTTTGGCTACTTCCTCATACTCATGTATGTACTGTGTAACTCGTATAAAACGGAAACCTCTCACCAAAATGTGGACTTGAAATTCGAAAAGACATTCACGTCTGTCGCATCTCATCGTGAAAAGTGATTTATTTAAATGAACATGAACTGAACCTGATCCCCACTCTGGTGGACGATACCAGTAAGTCATGTCACGACCAAATAACCAGAGGAAAAGTGTTCTTGCTATCAATCCGTCTTTGCACGACGAGGAGTATCTTAGGTGAAACGTCTGGTATAAGGTATGAGATGCATTGTGTTCAACAACAATCTCTCGGCGAAGCAATATTGATGATGAGGCGTCTACAATCGACTGAGACGGACGGCAAAGACACAATGCGAGGTAGGTCGTAAATTAAGATCTCGTCCGTTTAGGATGATTTTTCGATTTCAAATTCCCTGTCTCTGCGTCTGCCACTATTGGCATTGGAGGGAAATTGCACTCCAAGTGCTCATGTCAACCCCTCAATCCGTGCTCTTTGCTCTCAGTCGGGCCAACAACTTGATGTGGTGAAAGGTGAGGTTAATTTTTCGATTTGCATTCATGGCAGAAGCCACATTTGCACACACACATGGCGATTCCGCTTCAGCGGATTTTGTCTACAAAATCGCATGAATGACTTTTGAATTATGAAAATGCATACGCAAAGCTGTCGGAATGTGTTAGAATGTTGTTCTTGTTGTTGTTGTTGCTGTTGTTGTTGTAGTGGGTTATCAATGGCAAAGGGTAAACTGGCGTGCGTATTTGGAAAGACCTCGACCAACTGCCAAACCACAATACAATAATTTCAGTTGTGGTGGATCCATTCGTTATATAGATACGTGCGAGTAAGATGACTTTCAGTCTGTTCTAATGGATGATCCAGTCGTGTTGACTTACACACTGGAAAGCTTATCTGCATACATGTATGCAGATACTCATCAATACTATTGACATTCTGTCAACATACCTAGAACCATTCCAACTTCTGTTTTGTTTTAGTTCTCTTATTTGAATGTGAATTCTTTTTGTGTAACCTCTGATTCAGGTTTTACCACTCACGAAACTTTTTTTATAAAAGATACAGGAACTTGCATTGCGTCATAAGAGCCTCACTATACAAGTAACTGACAGTTGATACAAAATTTCGACACGAGTTTCATGGAATGTGTAATTTTTGAGGATTTGGTTCTGTTGGCATTGATTTTGATAGAAATACTGTTTGACATTGATTGTCATAATTGGCTCTACAATCAGGGTCCGGTCCTGGCCTCCCGCAATAAAATCTCTCCACCACTCCCGATTTCGAGCCGATGTCATCCAGTTTTGCATCCCTGGTCTACGCTATCCTTCCACCGTAGGCTTGGCCGGCCTCGCTGTCGTGTTCCATAAATCCTACCGCAAAGCAGGATCTACTTGACTCATGCAAGCTAGGTGTCCTGCCCACCGGGGCCTACCAAGCTTAGTTCTCTTCACGACGTCGATATTGCGATAACGCTCGTAGATCTCCTCTTTGTAGAGTCTCCGGAATCGTCCTTTCTCACAAACGGGGCCAACAATTCAATTTTTTATATCTTCTGAGCTCTTGATATTCATCTACGCGTGCCCGCGTTCTATGAGATTGTTGCACTGCACGGTATGCAACATTCTTACGTTCAGTCGCTAGCTTCGTCATCGAACCAGTCGGCCCGATCTCTACGAATACTGCCTAAGATGAAAGTCAGTAGTACTAATGACAGTGTTTTTAGGGAGTGTCCATTTCTCTTCTACGCCCGGCATCTCAGCCCCAGGACTTACTCCTCCTGCATTTAGGACGATTCCTATCGCTTGACCGTAGTTTTTTCTGGTCTCTTCGTTGCGAAGAGCAGCCGTGTTGACTCGAATCTGATTCGCGGATGCAGTCTACCGTGATGATGCAATGCGCGCTGGTAGCACCATACCAACAAGATAGTGATCCGAGTCGACGTTGGCACCTCGGCACGTTCGTACCGTAATCAGGTTCGGGTATTGGCGGCGGTCTATCAACACTTGATCTATCTGGTTGCGAGTGGCTCCATCAGGAGATACCTTTGTGGATATTTTTACGCGCAAACCTTGTACTCGCAACGACCATATTGTTGCTTGCTGCCATCTTTATGACTCACTGTCCGTTGTCTTTAGTGTTTTCGTGGGTGCCCATGTACTGCCTGAATACTGGCTAACTACCTATTTTAGCATTCATATCTCCCAGAATGATTTTTACATCATACTGAGACAGACATGGAGTTCCCGTTCGACTGATTCAGCAATCCAGGAGATACGTTTTCGTTGCCGTGGTCGTCGTCTTTCATCAGGTGTGTCCGAGGCTGGCCTTGCGCCGAACTTTCTTTAATGAGACTAGCCTGCTCATTAAGCTTTTCCTCTCTTGAAGGAAAATTACCGGCGGGCATCACGTGGAGGTTTGATCGTAATTCTACTAATCAGAGATGGTTACGGCCACGTGTAATTCTGATGAATCTTATGTGTTATTCCCCCCATTCTGCTGATTGCTGAACGCCCCGTCCGGACATTATTCTGCCTAAAATTCAACCCAAGATAGGTTTGATATTAGTTTTTCAAAGTCAAGAGATATCACTTACAGAATAAACCATTAATCTTCCAGATTTCTTTTCTCGATATACAACACCAAAAATGTCCCAAAATTGACATAAATAAATAGCTGTCTTGTGGATTTATGAATGACCGACTTGACCCTGTCATGTCGTGATTCCCCTTCATGTTCTCGTGTGTGTTATCATAAAACCCACATTTCCTAGAAGATTAGGGCTATTATGTATGTTATGACAGTTATGGTAATTTTTCGTCCTTTTCCTGTTCTCTCTGCGGTTGACGGACTTTCCTGTATGCAAAGGAGGACACGCGGAGAAACAGTCAAAAAGGAACTTGGCCAACTATTACTAATCGAATGTGTTATTTGCTGCTTCCAAATGGAAGGAACACATACGACGAAAAATATGCCAGAAAAAACCAATTGACTGTGAAATGAGCTTGGGTGTACTTAAGTGTTCTATCGGATTTTTTGGTAGTAAGAGGAGGAAAGAAGTAGAATAGCTAAGCAGGAAATTGTTATGCGGTTAAACAAAGGGTTTATTAAGGAGGTTTGCGGCAAACATAATCGACATGAAACGGAACTAGATCTGTTGTTTGGTAATAAATTCTTTATTTTTTTAAAAAAGTTAAGTTAAGAAGTAAATTGGCTGCCATTGAAGCCGTGTCGTCAGTAAATCGTGTTGTATTCTAGCGTCGGAATATCGTGAGTATACAGGTGACATAGCATTGGTCCAAGAACTGTACTCCAACACCCGCTTTGATTTCTTTAAACTCCGAATACGTGTCTTTCAATTATTAATGCATGTTCGTTGGGTAGTATCTTTGTCAGTTTGTATACTAATCCTTTAGGCCGAACCTCCATCAAATGCTTGTGTTACATCAAAAACCTGGGGTCTCAATCCTAAAATGATACATTGGATGTATACAATGACGGTGAGAGCTATTTCCACGAACGTGGCGATCGTTTGATGACCGAAATCTTTGTTAAGCTACAAAGAAGCGACTGTCTTGGTATAACTGCATTAGAAGCTATTGTGGGGTTTTCACCCTTTCAAATCTTCATCAGGAAGACGGCTGCTAGATGCGCTTGTAAGCTGCATCTAGAATACGGCTACAAACCGGGTGACTATGTGGGCCACCCGAAAATTCTTGGCTCAATTCGTGAAAGAGACAGGAAGTACTGTTTCTGAAGGAAATTTGAGGTAGAATTATTGGACCGGATAACTGGTGCAACTGGGGCTCAGTGAAGTCATGGAAAGGGCCCTGGGTAAAGTCAGCTCCTGGGGAAAAAGCTGTGAATTAACCCTTGAAAGACTGAAATGGTATTGTTCACGTTTAAATCCAAAATAACGGACTTTATCCTTCTCGGAACTCAATGGGAAAAGTTTCAGTCTTACCACCAGCGCCAAATATCTCGGTGTAATCTTGGATAGGAAGCTTAGGTGGAAGGCTAACACAGAGAACAAAGCTAAGAAAGCGTGCATGGCCCTCTATGCCAGCAGCAAAACCATCGGCAGGAAATGGGGTCTTCAACTAAAGATGGCTATCTGGCTGTACACAGCTGTTGCACGGCAAATTATTACCTATGGATGATGAAGAAGTATAACGCCATCAAACTCAGCAGATTACAGCGATCAGCAGCAGTAGGCATCACAGAAGCTCTGCGGTCTGAAGCTCTCAGCAGATTACAGCTATCAGCAGCAGTAGGCATCACAGAAGCTCTACGGTCTGACTTATTTATCGAGTATGTTTCGACATGCAGGGCTATACGACTGAGAGAATCTGGGTGGTTTGTTACTAAATCATAGGGGCACAATAATATACTGCAGACAGTACCTGAAGGCATAATAGCTTCAACTCCTCGTTCAGCGTCGAGCTTCCTACCAGTGGAAACTGTAAGGATGGGGCATTAACGAGGCAATTTGACGCAACAATATTCACTGACAGATCCAAGATGATGGACGGAGTCGGTGCAGGTATCTTATTGGATGATCTAAATCTGTCATGGTCATACAAGTTACCCGATTCAGTTAGCATCTTTCAGGAAGAGATCCTAGCAATTAGGGAGGCATGCATGCAGGCACTAATCGGAAGGGTTGGCCTATGCGTTGATAGCCAATCTGTCATTAGGGCGATTCATGCGGCCACAATTAACTCAAAACTTGTACAACAGTGAGTGCCAAGAAGAATCTGCCTCGATCAGCTAATTCCTGGACATCACCATGGTATGGGTGGCGGGGCACAGTAATATAGAGGGTAATTAGAGGGCGGACGAATTAGCTAAGATAGGCGTCGCTATGAACACCGGCTCTATAGAGAGGGTTAGCAGTTCAATGGGCTCAGTCAAGGAACAAATTTTCTCCCTTTTTATTACTAAGACAAAACTCAGGTGGAGCAGTCTATCGAACTGCGCTATATCAATATTGATGTGCCCATCCTACAGCAAAAGGAAAACTACCGAGTTGCTAGCTAGAACCCGAAAGGATATTGTCAGAGTTGTGGCTATCAGCACGGGCCACTGGTCAGTTGTCATCCATCCACAACAACTTCTGCAGAATTTTTAAAGATAAAAATGAGAAAGAAACACTCATACACTTCATCATTCCTGTTAAAGCCACTGAAAAGACTGATAGATATCTAGATACGCACACGCATTGACAAAAGACTCCTGCCTACAGATCAGCACGCGTATTGTAAAGGCAAGTCTGTAGAAACAGTTCTTGCACACACTGGCACGTTCTATTGAACATTCCTTTCACCACAAGGAGTATTCAATGGCGGTATTCCTAGACATTGAAGGCGCTTTTAACAACGGCAACACATCTGCGATTACGGATGCGCTATCGACTTTGAGGGTGGACGGCTCGCTTGGCGAATTGATTAATCTTCTGCTCACGAGTCGGATTATTAATTCAAAGCTGGGGGTTGCGTATGCCAGAAGATCTGTCTGCAGAGGAACCCTACAAGGTGGAGTTCTGTCCCCCTTCTATGGAACTTATCGGTGGATTAGCTGCTGGTATGCCTAAGAGGTGAGAGCTGCAGAGCAATCGTTTATGCGGATGACGTTTCTATTGCCGTCTCAAGAAAATACCTGAATACCATAAAGGAACTCTTGCAAAATGCTCTCAACAAGCTAACTTGCAGAGCAGATCGCTGTGGTTTAGGGGTAAATCCTCACAAAACTGAGCCTGTCCTATTCACCAGTAAATATAAAGTTCTACTTATTAACCCTCCATCTATAAAAGGTATAAGGTTAACATTCTATGATAGAACCAATTATTTGGATCTTATTTGGGACAGAAAGCTAAGCTGTAAACCTTACACCACTCGACATTTATAGCAGGCAAGTAGCTGCTAGTTCGGCAATTCGCCCTAATGCTATCTCCCAGCGGACTATCTGACTAAATTCAGGATCCTAGACAACATAGACTACACCATTCCGCAACTCAATTTCAACAAAAGTTCCAGGTCACCTTCCCCTCCAGATCTTTCTGTGAAGAAGACGCTTACTTGGAAGATGAACACATTCGTTTTTACACAGACGGGTCAAAAACTAATGACGGTGTCGGCGGAGGTGTTTTCTCGAAAAAAGCAAAATCTTAGCCTCTTTTTTCGTCTTCCAAATCCAGGCTAAAATTATTGCAATCAGTGAAGCCTTGTCTTGGCTGAAGAGACACGTCATATCCGCTAAGGATATCCGTATGTTCTCGGACAGCCAAGCTGCGCTGAAATCCCTGGATACACTTCCTCTGCAGTTGCCTGGCCCTAGCAGGGCTCTTGGCCTTCCGGCCATTTTAGGTAAACCAATCTTTCACGACCTGAAAGAGCTGTCATATTACAGGATCATCGAGCTTCTCTCGTATCTGAACGCTACAGGCTGGATTTAAACCACTTAAATATCCATGCTAGGTCCCTCGAGATTTGTGGCATTAAAATGGCGCACACTAGTTGCTTAAAGACAACAAAGCCTACTATAGTCTGTCAAGACTCTTCAAATCCAGGAACTTAACCATAACATCCAAGGTGCTGATATATAAGACAATGGTCATACCAGTACTTACATATGGATCAGAGACCCTGGTGCTTAGCAAAAACCATACTGACCTCTTAGTCGCGTTCGAGCGAAAAGTCTTACGGAAAATTGTTGGCTCCGTATGGGAGGAAGGACGATTCCGGAGACTCTATAATGATGAGATTTACGAGCGTTACCGCGATGTCGACATCGCGAAGAGAATTAAGCTCGGTAGGCTCCGGTGGTCAGAACACCAAGCTCGCATGAGCGAAGAGGATCCTGCTCGGAAAGTCCTTTGCGGTAGGATTTATGGAACACGACAGCGAGGCCGGCCAAGCCTACGCTGGAAGGATGTCGTAGAGCAGGACGCCCAGAGTTTAGGGATGCCAAACTGGATGACATCGACTCGAAATCGGGATCGGTGGCGAGACTTTTTGCGCGAGGCCAGGACCGGATCCCGGTTGTAGAGCCAAATATGATGATGAAGACACTAGTGCTAATTGAGGACCTCGCCGGAACAGCTGGGTCCACCACTCTATCTACCTACCTCAATGACATCGCTCCCTGCTCTATCAGATATGTATTTCGCGTCACAAGGAATTATTACCGTCCATATTATTCAAGAAAAATTCCGAGACAGGGAATATTCGTAGCTTCCATAAATTGTTAGTTGCCCTGTAAGAACTTGGCAAAACTTTTAGTCATTTAGTTGGATTCTGGCTTATGTCAGTTATTCAACTTCCATGCTAAGTGAAAAAATAACCATGATTCGGATTTCATTAAACCAAAAAGGATGACTTAAATGTCCACTTAGTCAAATGAAAGTAGACTGAATAGTTTCGCTTCTTTCTTTATAAACATGAGAGTATATGTTTTTTATAAAAAATTGCTAATGATGTTGTTGGTAATGTTGCTGCTGGATTAGCTTTTAATTTTTCACTCAAACAGAATTCCCGAAAGGAGCTTCTTTGTGGTAAAATAATTTTAAGAGCAAAACAAATGCATAGAGTCAAGGTAAGCTTTCACGACAGAGGATACGGGTGTATATGCGCTATGACGCTCGACTTGTGCAAGCAACACTGTCGGCTTAAATAATTCCTGTGACGCCTCACGTCATCTTACTCGATGTCATGGGGATTACGGATTACCTTTGCGAGCGTGTATTAAAATTTCCTCGGTCTGTTTGTACGGATTTTTAATGCGTTGCGTTCTTACTCCTGCTTTTGCATTTTACTCCACCACCTTATGTTCACTGTGTACACAACAGCATGTGGCTATGTTAGGTGCGCTATTTTCCGTTTCGCTTCGTTATGTTATGTGAGGAGGCCACCAACCACAGCAGCGCACGACAAACAAATCAAGATTTCAATTAAAGTCCGTTATTTACGAGGATATAATCACCTATGGGGCGTTGTACTTTTCCGTCCGTTCCAATCCAAAACCACCCCAGGCATAAGCTCAAAAGGAGACCAAAAGCAAACGATGGCAGATTGTGCAGATTTCTTCCAACCCCCATCCACCACCGGTGTTCGTTTATTTGATTTTCTCTTTTCTGTTCGTTTATTTGTTCAAGCTTTCTGCTGTTTGTTTATCCTTCCTCCTCGATCCTCGAACGTAAATGCTGGACATACTACACTGAGTGACATTGACAAATCGATTTGAAAAATGCGACAAAGATGGGATGGGAAGCAGGCAGAACTACAAATTTATTTGAAATTTAAAAAATCTAAAGGTTCAGTAATTAATTGAGACAATTGAGGGATTACCTGGAAAGTGTGGACTGTTTTTAAAATTAACTTTTTTTTATTGATCCTTGTACCGGACAAAAAAACCAAATGAACAGATTGTGAAGTTCTTTGGTCCAGAAAGTCGTAGGTAGTCTCCCTCCCTCTCCATCTTACAAAAACCAAAAAGGTAACATGCAAACATGCAGCGTTTACTGTTATCGCCGCAAAACTCCAATGTGATTCTATGGAAATTGCTTTTTGCATAGAATAACAAGGCATCCAGACCGCACTGCAGTGCGTCCTGACGGTCAACAGTGGCCAACCATTGTTTAGGAGGAGGACATCGTTTACAAAATAAAGAGGATTTTCGATATAAGTTCCCATTCCCGACTTTACATGGTGCACACACGTCGTTTGCAGCAGTTATTTGTCCATTGTTTGTTCCGTACTTAGCTTAGCTCCTTGATAAGGATAATAAAATCGTATCCTGAGAAAAATACGCTCGGTTGGTCTCACCAGAGTGATCTCCAACAAACAAAAATAATATGTAGATGTTAGGATGGCAATTATGTATCCTGCAGTTGAGTTTCTCTCTGGTCTGCGTTTAGTCTGTGCAGTGGATATATAATTATTCATCTTTTAAGCAGTATGTGGTTTTTGCTGTGAATTTGATCAAGCAACGAATAAGAACGAACGAGCGTACGGGGATAATAGCTCGTTGGTTGTAATTATAAAGCTTAGAAAAACACAACTTAACTTAAGCACACACAAACAGGCGGGCGTATATGCTCACATGCATATATAAATATCCCATTTTACATCAAATGAGTAATTCAGTTAAGATTACAGTAAATTACACAGATTTCTGGGATGACTTAATTCATTGTAAGAATTGAGTTGAAATGAAAGCACAATATCCTTGCAGGGTGGTTGTTTGTACTTAAAATTATTTAGGAACATTACAAATTCTATACTACTACTTATAATCTCTATACTCTAAGCTCTAAACTTTAACCTTCAAACTCTAAACTACAAAATCTAAACTCGAAACTCTAAACTCTAAAATCCAAACTATAAACTCTAAACTCTAAACTCTAAACTCTACACTCTAAACTCTAAACTCTAAACTCTAAACTCTAAACTCTAAACTCTTAACTCTACACTCTAAATTCTAAATTCTAAACTTTAAACTTTAAACTCTTAAGTCGAAACTCTAAACTCTAAAATCCAAACTATAAACTCTAAACTCTAAGCTCTACACTCTAAACTCTAAACTCTTAACTCTAAACTCTTAACTCTAAACTATAAACTCTAAAGTCTAAACTCTAAAGTCTAAACTTTAAACTCTATACTCTAAACTCTAAACTTTAAACTCTAAACTCTAAACTCTAAACTCTAAACTCTAAACTCTAAACTCTAAACTCTAAACTCTGAACTCTAAACTTTAAACTCTAAACTCTAAACTCTAAACTCCAAACTCTAAACTCTAACAAATTAAAAAAAGAAGAACACCGCCACATGCAGCATATCAAGATAAACAAGGCTTGACGCCCTCAATTTTCCTGCAAAGACTACAGCTAAGAACGGTTGCAGGAATATTTGCAGGACATTGCCATCTCGGAAAACATGACATGTCAGAGTCAGAGTCAGAGTTAGAGTCAGAGTCAGAGTGAAAGTCAGAGTCACATGGTCAACAAGGACCCCGGTTTTAGAGCCAAATATGCTGATGAAAGTCTGATAATGCCACCAGCGTGTAAACGGTGCATTTTTCTGGATGAAAATGATTATCTAGGGTCTCCTGTGAATTGGTGTCACTCCATATGCGGCACATTTGCTTATTAACAAACCCGTTACGCCATAAATGAGCCTTTTCGCTAAAGACAGTTTTTTCCGGGACAGTTTCCAACTGCTCTAGAGGTCAATCGGTAAAGGAACGAACCATATGATGGTCTCTTGGCTATAATTCCTTTACCAACTGGATCTTATACGGATGAAGGCCAGGAACTTAGCGCAATATTTTCCACGTAGTGGATGGACAGAGCCCCACGTCCTGAGACCTAAATCGATAAATTTAGTTCTTCGACCACACTTTAATTTAAAGCGAGAACATTCTCCGCAGTGTCTACATTTCTCCGGCGTGTTGAAGTAATTGCATCATTAAGATACAACATATGTGGTACAAAATCTATTCACAACGGATGCCTCGCGCTCAGATGGACGATTATGTTCGCCATAGAAATCACAAAGTTGTCTATAAGTTGCACGAATAGACGACTGATTTTCAAAGTAAATTTGGTAGCGTTGTTCAAACCTGAGTCTATTTAAGATGATTTCTCAGAGTATACTAAATATGAATGTTGGAGAGTGAAGGCTGGTTTAACAGTTAACCCTTCAGTAAGTTCTATCAAAGCAAAAAAAAACACTCTTGTTGTAAGGATGAATTTTTCTGTTTAGTAATTTGAGTCATTTTTCTTTGGCGGACAATGCGCTAACAGAATAACGCAATTATGTTCATTAATATTTGAAAGCAAAACAAATGCAGGTAAATTCTGCATTCATATTTTATTCAAAAATATCGCACATAAATTTTTAAAAACCATTTGATTAATCCTTTGAAACCATTGTGTGCAGAACAGGACTGTCAATAATTTTGCAAAAACAAAAAGCCAATTTACCTGTGAAAAAAAAACGAAAAACAAATCGCACCATGTTGTGAATACGAATTTGTGCAATACTGGCGGGCTGCACAGGACACATCCACGACTACAAGTCTTTTTTGCTCCTCCAATTACCAATCAAAAACACATACAACAAAGTATTAAAAAAATACCTGTCGTCCTTCAATACACGTATATGGTACTCGGTTTGTTTTCTTTTCATCAATTCGAGCAATAATCCTTGCACCATTACATTCAAATAAAAGAGACCGGCATCGAACGGAATAGTCGCATTGCACCACGGGACACGCGGGCATACAATGTATATTAGTATAGGTTGGGTTTTAGCCTCCAATTCGCTGGCAGCCACCCACACAAAAAAGACGCCAACGAAAAAAGGACATCAATCTACCTTACTGTCATGTCATTTGTTGGCAATATGCAAACAAACTGACCATACACCACTCCACTGAAGGACATTTGTGAATGGATTTTTCGACCAACAAATTCATTGAACATCCGATTGTGGGTGGGGGTATGAAAAAGCAATATTTTTACAACACTAGCACGCTGGATTTTAAATCAAAAGCCTCTTTGCCAGACGGACAGAAACAACAGCCCATTCAAAATCGGATTACAGTCTCCTTACATTGCCTTATTGGAAAATAAACTGACTTGAATCCTTGAGATAATAATTGGGGATTGACAGCCTTGAGTTGTATGTCGAAAGCAATAACACTTTCCAAATAATGTTACTGCCCCGGCGGTCTGTGGTATAGAATGCTGTAAGGAACGCCTGGGGTATGAGTCCCTCTTAAATTCTGAGCATAATTGTTCGAAAAATCCATCTAATCAGTAAGGAGATATACTGATAACCAACTGTGGCGCCTGTTCTCCAGATTAGGGGCGGCTACACTCTGCAGCGTCTTTTCCGCTGGTCAGGGGCAGCTGAGATGGTCGTATGTCTTCCATCAAGCTGTTCGCTATATAAATGTGTGTAAAGGTAAAATTAGTGACCTCAACTACAATTTGTTGCCCTCCAGCGCTATGAAGGATATGCGCTGGGCTAGTAGCCTACCTGTAAAAAACAAACTACTCAAGAAACGGAAACAGGTCTTGGATACGAATACGACACGGAAATATTGGGAAATATTACAAACGAAATTTGGCTATCGACACAAGATTAAGATCGGAACGTGGACGTCCGCAATAAAATTGCGCAATACTCGTATTACTTTTATCCAGTGCTATGCTCCCACCGAACCTGATGAAGATGCCATAAATGAGGCCTTCTGCAATCAACTAGAGGCATCAATAGCGTGTGCTCATACTGGCGATATCTAAATTGTGTTTGCGATATGAACGCCTAAACTGGCTGTCACTACGTGCAACAACAATGAAGAGAGGCTTCCGGAATTTGTGATTCAGTCATAGCTTTTCATCGATGCCACAAAGTTCGCTCATAGATCAATTCACAAATGTTCACCAGATGGCGTGACACATTACCAGATTGATCACATCTTGATCAGGAACAGATTCGCCAGCTATTAACTAAATGTCAAAGACCGTCATGGTGCTGATATCTTTAGCGATCACAATCTTCTGGTAGATAAAAGCTCGCTAAGAAGGGCAGAAACTTGTAGGGCCAAAACCATTTTGCGTCTTAGGCTATCGTATAATGCGGGAAGAGTTACACGGAATAGGTTGCCGCTTTCGTAAGATAGGAAAATCTTCCAGGCCTAGAAATGTTGGGTAGCTATAGCCCGAAGAGGTCTCGCTTCATATTGGAGGAGGAGAAGTAATCTAAGAGTTACGGGGTTCCTAATTGGTCTTTATGGTCTGAAATGGCGGCTAAAGAAATTAAATATAGAAGAGGATGGCACCTGCAGATTCTGTTGATAAGCGAAGGAGACCCCGTGGCATTTTCTGAACGAATGTGGAGCAACGATCCGACATAGAGGATACCATATGGGAACCCACGTAATCCGAATGGCAAGAAAAGATCGCAGGCATTTCATAAATCAGATTGTAGCGGAGGCTGATAGATTTGCTCGATGGGGTAATATGAGTGGGGTATACAGCACAATCCATAGACTTAATGGATAAAGTGCAAAAACTATGGTTAGGTTAGGTTAAGGTGGCTGTCAGTGAAACCGAAACACTTAGACCAGTAATGGTTCATTGTGATACAACATGGATCACCTACTCGATGAACCAATTAGAGCTTCGTATGAAGCGTAGGAGACTACCAATGTTAATGTTGATGAGATCATTAGTGTCGTTGTAGAAGAATGCTCCCATATGGAGTTTACATTTTTGGGAGAGCGCTGGACAAGTACAGAGAAGATGAACGACGGTCTCCGCATCCTCCTCATCCATGCAGCTTCTGCTGAAGTCATTCGAGAAGACTTCAAGTCTTGATGCATGCCTGCCTATCAGACAGTGTCCAGTGATAACACCTATTTCTTATGGTGAAGGGAATGTATAATAGAACGTACCAGTTTGTGCAGAGCTGTTTCTACAGACCTGCCTTTACAATACGCGTGCTGATCTGTAAACAGGAGTCTTTTGTCAATTCGTGTGCGTATGTAGATATCGATCAGTCTTTCCAGTGTCTTTAACAGGAATGATGAAAGACTGATTGCTCTTAGAGCCTTTGGACTAACATACGACCATTTGCCGGCTATGGGTATGAAAACCACGTTTACTTCTCTCCATAAAACTGGTATATGGACCAGGTCGAGACAACTCTTTAGCCTTTTTTTCCAGCAAAAGAAGGATAATATCCGAATTCCTTTGCAGTTCGGCTGGAATTATGCCATCAGGTCCTGCAGATTTGTACGGTTTGAAGCTTTTTAGCGCCCAAAGCAATTTGTTTTTATTTATCAGATCACTGGAGATAGTTGTACGAGTGTCTGCTCTATCAACGCTGACATTACTTAACACACGGGAGCTTCCCATGAAGTGGGCATCTAAAAACAGTATCAGCGATTCTTCGCTTGACTACTTCTACCACGAGCCATCTGCCTTTTTCTCTTTGCAGCTCGGCATTATTGGATTGGTTGCGAGGATTTTTCTTAGCCTAGACGCCTCAGCAGATTTTTCTATTTTGTCACATAAGAGTCTCCAAGAAGAGAGCTTTGCTGTCCTTAATTCTCTTTTATAGAGTTTAAGAGATGCTTTGTAAGCATCCAAGTCAGCTCCTAATCTAGAAGCCGTGGTTACGTTGAGTAGCTTTCTGCAGCTGTTCCTAATAAGTTCTAACTCTGAAGTCCACCAATGTGGTCTCTTCATGCCTCTTGGACAAATGAGAGGGCAGGAAGCAGACAGCGCTTTGTTAAAAGCAGAGATGAGTAACTTGACCTTGCTGTCAAGTTCATTAGTAATAATGGGGGAATAGTAAGATCAGAGTGTACGTTGAATTTGTGTTTGAGCTTTACTCGGTATTTGAGCTGGTCAGTCTTCCTATGATTTCTATAAGGTGATTGGCGAGGGAGCTTGTCATCTAAACTGAATTGTATGTACCGGTGATCGAAGAAAGAATGTTCAGCCGATCCTTCCAGTCTAGAATTAATTGTTTGAGAGAGTCGGTGACAAGAGTAATATCTAACACTTCTTGTCGACTCCTGGTTACGGTTGGTTCACTACATTACAGTTAGGTTAGTACTTACTTAAAATATAATCGAAAAGTAACTCACCCCTGTCGTTGATGTCGAAGCTGCCCCATACTGTGTGATGGGCATTTGCATCGCATCCGATAACGACTATACAATTTATAAAAGATCATAACAGAGCCATACTCTCAAGAAAGATTTTTAAAGGGATATTACCATCACCGAGGAGAACATCAACTCTCTCCCAAGAACAGTACGTCGCAATCCTATAAGAAGTATCTCAACTTCATCACCATCTCAAAATTAAATAGAGTCTGCAATTAAACAATTTAAGAACAATATTCCTGCGGGTCCTGGTAGCCTGCCCGCTCAGCACTTTCAGCTCAGCACACCTGTTATTGTTCGTGACGTGTGGACAACATGCAAAATCCTTAGCTCATGGAAAGAGGGAGTCATCATTATCGCTGTTAGCGAATGCAAAAATTGGAGAGACATAACTCTCTGAAATGCAATAGCATTTATTATTCTGAATCGTATTTCACCATCTGTTGACTTTTGAGACGAGATCAAGCGGGTTTTAGGACGAATAGATCATGCGTAGACCACATGCAAAACCTGCGAATTATCATTCAGCTATTAATGGAATTCGCCTTTGTACATCCTCATTGTCGATTTCTAACGAGCCTTCGATAAAATATCCAGAAAAGCTTTCTGGACAGCATTACTTAATCTCGGAATACCGGATACAATCGTTATCTATATGCGTGTAACGTTGTTTTGCTCAGGTGACGCTCGACGGGCACCCAGGGTCCGTTTTCTCCTTTTTGTTACAAATACTATACGGCACCAGCACACGGGTGGCGTTCGCGTTCGAACGGCTCGTCTTTAAGTAGCTACCGACAGTAGCAAAAGCATCAACAACAGTCGGTCGCTAACTTAAAACTAAAACTAATGTATGGTGGAACACACGGGGGGCATTCTTAAAAGGACAGCTCGGTTCCGCTGTATTTCTCAAAAGTGCAAAAGCATCAACACTTTTCGAGTATTACAGCCAAAGGTTTCGTTTTTTTTTTAAACGAACAGGAGTGTTTAGTGTAAAAACACCTAGAGAAAAGAATGCTGCAGTGCAGTGTCCGATATAAGGGCAAGAACAGCGACAAATCCACCATCTATATAGGAGTCAGGCAAGGATGTGTCCTCTCACTTATACTATTTTTTGTGATTCTGGATCACGTTATGGCGCAAACCAACGTCGATGCACCAAATAGAATTTAATGGCGAATGGCTTCAACGAATGGTTTAACGATCTTGACTACGCTGATTCACTCACAGATTGAACGATATGAAGCGTAAGCTTGAGAGGTTGATTTATAACGCTGAACAGGTTGTCCCAAGGCTTATCTACTCAAAGACGAAGTTGCTGCGAATCGGAACGACCGACAACCGCGAATTATCCATAATCACCAACTATGCAACGATAGTCATTTAAGACGTGGAGAAATTCAGGTATTTAGGGATCCTAGTTACTAAGAACGGCGTGTCCGAATCAGACGTGACAACCCGCATAAATAGTGTGCGACTCCTTCTACAATCTCATAAGGTATCTCCTTTACTTCCGTCAAATTTGCATGGAATTTAAAAATACAACACACAACACATTTACCTTTCCTTAAACTTTTACAACACACTCCCACACACACACACACACAGACACAAATAAGCCACACTAAATACTTCCTGATGTGAAATGTCCTTCCTTCCTTCACTTCCTTCCACTTTCTAACAACGTCACTTCCAAACCAGGTTTGTTCGAAAACAGCGCAACAGAAGTTTCCGCCAATTTGCACTGCACAGTGCCGTTGAGGTTTGTTATTATGCCAGGATGCGGAACTTCTGCTGTTACATGCCACCTAAGTAAGATACAGACGTTTGTGTTCCGCAGCAATAGAAGAACAACGACGCTTCGGTTGTCCTCCTTCAGCCTGATGTGACACTCATAAAGGATTAAATAGAGAAAGTTTTTGTTTTGTTGGCTCTTAAGGCAAAGGGACTTAATGTGGGAGCATAGTGGCAAGCACACAGAAAAAAAAAAACAATGAACCTCTTTGCAAAATAGGGTGTTTCGAAAGTTAAAGTTTTGATTTTGTAAAAGGTCTTTCCATTTACCAAATGAGCTTTCCAAACAAAACAGTCGAGTTGCAGCAACAACACACTAAGTGGCAACAACTTTTGTTCTATTCTCTGTTAGGAGACAAATAAATTATCGTTGGAATCCTTTTTTTGAAAATATTTTCTTGAACGTGAACTAAAGCCGTTTGATAGTCTCATGGTGTCTGTGCAACTTTTCTACTAATAAACGTTCGAAAGCACTTGGTTCCTTTTTCGGTAGAGTGTTTAGTGAGAATTCTGACACAATTATTTGCCTTTTTATTCATTCGTCGTCCATCCGTCTTCCAGTACGCTTCTTACTGAAAGAATGCTTGATTATACTTTCATTTATATTGGAATACGAGAGGAATATAATCATCAAGTCAAGTAGTCCTTTGTGCATTTAGACTTTGGGAAAAGACCAAAAATTCATTCCAAAATGTCATCATCTTGATGTTCAGTCTGTTGAGTTCCTCTTGATGCCCTTCTTGATGTGCTCTTGATGTCCTTCAAAAACAAGAAAGATTCCTTAGCATATCATATCCTTTCTCGGAAATCATGATGCAAGGCTATTATATTTATTTCAGACAAATTTTAGTTGAGGTCCTCTTTAAATTGTGAAACATTCTCTTCCGTGCTATGTACATTTTATGTAATGTACACCATCAAAAGTTGGACTGCTCGTACTGTGAAGAAATAAGCGTAAAAATACGAAAATACACTTTGTCTTTTGTTTTAGACAGGAATCCTGTGTTGTCCTGCTGTCAGGTAAATGAAAACTTGAGAAGAAATAACAAACTTTACTTTAGCTTAGCAATCCCGATCGAATTGTTTGTAAAAATACAGTATGCCCACGTTATTGTGAACTGAAAATTATAATACCATTATATAACAAAAAATGAACAATCGCCCAAAATAATTGGTATAAGTTTTTTGGAGTTTCCTCCTCCATGATTGTTGAACTTATCGAGTTGTAGGGGATAAGTGAGATCAGATATTCTTTGGAATTTTTTTCTAAATGAGTCCTGAAACCAAAGGGCACTGTTCACCCTCTTTCACCCTACCACCATTTCTTTCTGATCCTCGCTATCATCATTATTCCCATCCTTAACGACTGGATTGCCACACCGTGCCAATAATCAGCCAGGCTGGGAGCCCAGTTCTTAAAATTAATCCAGTCGTTTACGGAGATATGAATATCTTATTGCATCTGGATTAGCTAACCCCCCTGTTAGCAGTTTAGGCCATAGGCCATGGGGCTATACAAATCGAGTCTCCAAAGTTTAAATCTTCCAAAAAACAAAAATCAACAATCGCCCAAAAAAAAATTGCTATCAGTTTTTGGGCCTTTTTTTAATAAAATAAAATAATAAAAAAGTATAGGCGTTAGTGGGACTATACAAATCGAATCGCCCCAGTTGAAATCTTCCAATAAAACACAAAAGAACAATCGCCAATTATCAGTTTTTGGGCGGTTTTTTCATAAGATTTAGGCTTTAGTGGTGCTATACGAATCAAAGCGCTCAAGCTTAAATCTTATCTTACAAAAACCAAAAAATTAATAATCGCCTAAAATAATTTTTATCAATTTTTGGGCGATCTTTCATAGGCTTAATTGAGACTATGCGAATCGATTCGCCCAAGTTCAAATCTTCTAAAAACCAAAAATTACCAATCGCCCAGAATAATTGTTATCCGTTTTTGGGCGGTTTTTCATAAGATTTAGGCTTTAGTGGTGCTATACGAATCAAAGCGCTCAAGCTTAAATCTTATCTTACAAAAACCAAAAAATTAATAATCGCCTAAAATAATTTTTATCAATTTTTGGGCGATCTTTCATAGGCTTAATTGAGACTATGCGAATCGATTCGCCCAAGTTCAAATCTTCTAAAAACCAAAAATTACCAATCGCCCAGAATAATTGTTATCCGTTTTTGGGCGGTTTTTCATAAGATTTAGGCTTTAGTGGTGCTATACGAATCAAAGCGCTCAAGCTTAAATCTTATCTTACAAAAACCAAAAAATTAATAATCGCCTAAAATAATTTTTATCAATTTTTGGGCGATCTTTCATAGGCTTAATTGAGACTATGCGAATCGATTCGCCCAAGTTCAAATCTTCTAAAAACCAAATATTACCAATCGCCCAGAATAATTGTTATCCGTTTTTGGGCGGTTTTTCATAAGATTTAGGCTTTAGTGGTGCTATACGAATCAAAGCGCTCAAGCTTAAATCTTATCTTACAAAAACCAAAAAATTAATAATCGCCTAAAATAATTTTTATCAATTTTTGGGCGATCTTTCATAGGCTTAATTGAGACTATGCGAATCGATTCGCCCAAGTTCAAATCTTCTAAAAACCAAAAATTACCAATCGCCCAGAATAATTGTTATCCGTTTTTGGGCGGTTTTTCATAAGATTTAGGCTTTAGTGGTGCTATACGAATCAAATCGCTTCTTTCATAAAAGTTTAGGAGTAATTGAGACTATGCGAATCGATTCGCCCAAGTTGAAATCTTCTAAAAACCAAAAGTTATCAATCGCCCAGAATAATTGTTATCCGTATTTGGGCGGTTTTTCATAAGATTTAGGCTTTAGTGGTGCTATACGAATCAAAGCGCTCAAGCTTAAATCTTATCTTACAAAAACCAAAAAATTAATAATCTTCTAAAATAATTTTTATCAATTTTTGGGCGATCCTATGAAAGCTTAATTGAGACTATGCGAATCGATTCGCCCAACTTCAAAACTTCTAAAAACCAAAAATTACCAATCGCCCAGAAATATCCGTTTTTGGGCGATTTTTCATAAAATTTTAGGCGATATTGAGTTCAAATCTTCTTAAAACCAAAAAGCCGTAAAGTCTTCTGCAGGCCCATAAGGCCCTTGTAGCGCGTTTAGTAGCAGACTTGATATGAGAATTCCAGTTAAGTCTCTTATCAAGGATGACACCCAGGTATTTTACCTCACTGGAATACATTAGAGAGGTGCCTTGTAGGATGATTGGTCCTAAGTCAACCAATCTTCTTTTTGTGAAAGGCACTAGAACCGTTTTGCAAGAATTGATGGATAACCCTTCCCTGCTGCACCAGTCCAAAACTTGTAAAAGAGCACGTTGCATGACAGCAGCAGAAATGGTCATGCAGAGGGTAACTTACTCCCATACTCTGTTAAACCTCATACAAGAAGAGGATCATTTCGTATCGAAAATCTTAATGAGCGACGAATCCAAATTCCACTTAAGTGGTTATGTGAATAAACAAAATTTGCATTTCTGGGGCACGGAGAATCCACATGAAATGTAGGAAGATCCATGCATCGCCTAAAAGTAATTGTTTGGTACGGAATTTTCAGTGAAAAAGTGATTAGCAGTTATTTTGTTGCGGACCGTAACCGTAACTGGTGAGCCCTACAGACAGCGAGTAAGCGAGTTTTTTTAGCCGCAATTTGCTGAATTGGGTATCGAGCATTGTTGGTTCCAGCAGGGCGGAGCAACCGCTCACATAGCTCAGGCAATGATGGAGATTTGGAAACACCAATTTCCGGGCCGTGTTATCTGCCATTTTGGCGATTTGAACTGGCCGGCCAGATCTAACGGCGCCAGACTTCTTCCTTTGAGGCTTTATTTACCATAATTTACCATAATAAACGACAAGCCTTGAAAGTCAACTTTCAAGAAGAAATCACCAATTTAGAGCCAGATGTTTTGCGAGCAATAATTCAAAATGCCGTAAAAAAGCAAAGATGCACTTTTGTGCTCAGGAGGGGGTCATTTGACGGCTATCGCTTTGTCATCAATTTTACACCTTCAGGTAAACTTTCTGTGAAAACAGGGCCCAATTTTTTTCATTTCGAACAAAATGGCAGCCAATTCACATTATGACATTACTTTTGCCCCACCTTGTACCTGTATGCGAACTCAAATGCTATTTGCCATTTTCTGATCTTTATTTTCGCTTTCCTTCTTTGCAGTTCTTGATTGTCAGGTCAGCGAATGGGGTCAATGGAGTGAATGTGACAAAAGTTGCGGCACCGGCATGATGTCCCGTACACGTAGCATTATACAGCAATCACAGAATGGCGGAAAACATTGTCCGTCCTTGGTGCAGAAGCGTGGATGTCAAGGATTCCGATGCCACGGACATCGAGATAAGAAAATCCTGCGAGGTAAGTGAACCTTCCTATATACATCTACATATCCAGTGCGTGTATTCAGGAGAGATATAGAAAAAAAATTGTAATTTTAAGAGAAGAAGATTCTCCGGTGGATGCCTGGAGTTTGTCTCAATCCAGATGGCAACAAAAGTATTCATACCCCATACCGCAAGGACACATTACGCGATTTTAATTAACTGACTACGGAGTTACTTTAGTGGCGTATTGCGTGCAATACGGGTGGCCAGGACCGGATTCCGGTTGTAGAGTCAAATGTGGTGATGATTTTATGCAATAGTAATTTTTTTTTGGGATATTGTGGATGGATAAGGTATTCAAAGCGGAACTTTAATGTGCCACGAATGCTAAAAAGGTTGTAAGGAAGGTTTCGAAAAAGAATACCATTCTAAACATCTATATATTGCGCACTCGACCCCACTGTACCCTATCGCGAGAAAAACACGTCCGCTTATAATAATCACTGTAAATGGCACTTTAATGGGGTTTAATGTGGTTTTGCAAAACCATCAAAAGCAACAGACTACAGAACTGTACGAATATAAAACGCTCTGTCTATCTACAGACACATAAAGGATACGACATACAATGACGATGGATACACAGAGCAAACCAACAATCAACGACGGTGACGACTATGACGACAACGACGACCACTCGAAAGGAAATTTGAAATTTGAAATTAAAGTTATAATGGCATAGTGAACAAAAGTGGTTTCTGGTTTACACGCCAAGTCGTCAAGCAACCATACCGAACGCACGTGCCAACCACCAATACAGAAAGGACGGATACCCTCTGATACAGTAGTTTGCGGTGCAATTTTCTTCACTGTCAGTCAAACAGGGATTATAAGGATGTTCCTTCTATGGGATTGGTGTCTTGCGTTTAATAAACATCCCATCATACAAACAACATCGTGAATTTCCAGCAGAGTTAATCGTGCGATGTCATCATGACCAGTTTAGCGAAGTTAGGTTTCTCATACTAACTTGTGCTTCTTTATTGAAATTCTCATTGTACTTAACTTAAAGGTTAACCCCTGTCCAAATATTAAAATTGCACTGCTGACGAACAGGAGGAGGGAAGGGGAATAAAATGTTTTATCGCACGGTTCTTGGTATTTTTGACGCACACACCAGGTATGGCGAGTTTTTCAGTTTCTTTGATGGAAGATCCATTCAAGGATAAGGGTTGAGGATTCTAATTACGCTTAGACGACTAGGAAGTCTACAAAGTATATAAAAAAAGAACTGAGAAAAGCCAAGCGTTTATACTGTAGACTCTTCTCCTAGACTCCAAGGCTTCAAGGCTTAGGAAAATAACCTCAACGAATCCCATAATGCCTAGCTGTTTGAAAAAAGCAGACGGCTCATGGACTACCCCTAGCGAAGAATCGCTCAATCTGCTAAAAGACACCCACTTCCCAGGGTCATGTCCTCAGAAACGTTAACCTTAATAGGTCAAACTCTCAATCACGTATATCTCATAATGTTATTAATAGGGAAAAATCGCTTTGGGCACTACACCGCTTCAAACCATACAAATCTGCAGGACCAGACCAGACCAGGCGAACTCCTCAAGTAGAAATCATAGCAATTAGAGAATTCCTGTCTTGGATGAAGAGAAACGTTATATCCACTCAGGACATCCGCATCTTCTCGGCTAGTCAAGCAGCTTTGAGATCCCTAGAATCAGTCTCTACGAACTCTATTGTAGCCGTAGACTGTTGATCATCTCTCATGGATATGGCGGAGCAGTTCAACATTCACCTGTACTGGGTGCCGGGGAATAGGGACATTCTGGGAAACTGCAGGGCTGATGAACTCGCCAAAAATGGTACTATGCTATGCTATGGTACTTGAAATTGCTACATGCAAACTCAGGCTAGAACAGGATGCTACTGATAAAACAAACCTTAGATGGTCAAATGGTATAACTTGTATAGCGACAAAAAATATCTGGCCAAAACTGGATCCGAAACGCTTCAAGTGTTTGATTTCTCTAAACAGCATATAGGTGCTCAATAGGTTTCATCACTGGTCTTATAGGCATGCATGGTGTATTTTCTAAAGACTTCTGCAGAAGCTGCATGGACGAGGATGAGACCATTCTTCACCTTCTCAGCAGATGCACAGCTCTTTCTCTAAAACGTAAGCTCCACTTTGGAGCATTCTTTTACAACGATCTAACCGATTTGTCAAGCTCTGATATCAAAAGTATTTTACGCCTCAATCGAAGTTCCAACTGGTTCAAGGAGTAGGGCTAGAAATCCTCTCGTTCCATGTGTTATCACAATGAACCATCTATTGGCCTAAGTGGGTGGGTTTCCTGCCGACAGCCACCCCAACCGAACCTAGCCTTATACCGCTCGAAAGAATGAAATGAATAAATTAGAAGTAACGGATGGAAGACCATTAATTAAAATGAGAAAAAGAGTTTCGGGGACAAAACAGAACCTTGTGGAATACCAGAGTATATGCGGTAAACATTGAATTTGAAACCGTCCAAAGCGACCTGAATTGAACGGTTAGAAAGGTAGTTACTAGTCCAACCAAGCAGGGCCTTATCAATTCGTATAGGCATTCGTTTTCGACAAAGAGCTTGATACCAAACTCTGTCAAATGCATTGGAAATATCGAGTGGAACAGCTTTGCTTTTAGCAAATTTGTGAATAGACTGACTTATAGAACGGTGCCTTCAAAAACTTTACGGTCGGTCGCTAAGGATTTCCTGTTATTCAAGGTATTACGTTATATTACGATTAATCAGACCTTAGAAAACAGAGATGTTAGCGCCATGAGTCAGTATGAGGAATGAGATGAGCGTTCACCTTTTTTAAAAACATGCTGGATAAAGGCTGTTTTCTAATTCCTGGAAAAGACTCCAGAAAAATAAGAAAAATAGAAATGCCAACGTTGAAGTACACCTCTTCAAAACTATAGCAGGAATACCATCAGGCCCAGCAAATTTATGAATGTTGAGATCATTTTATACTCTAGCTACTTGACGAGTACGAAAGTAGATTAGCCCCGTAGAGGAATCAACTCTTGAAAGTACAGTACGGCCCCAATGCGCTATCTGGTAACATGAAGATAGCTAAGAAATGTGAAGCAATTCTTGGCCACATCCGGGAGCCATAGAGTGGTATATGGATGGGTCAAAGAAAGCTGAAGGCACAGGTGCAGTAGTCCATGGGCCAATAACCAAGTACTCTGAAGCACTGGGACAATACCAGAGCATAATCCAGACAGAAGTACATGCCATCGAAAGATGTACTCACTTTAATCTGGAAAGCAACTACGTAAGGCAGGAAATAGCTATCATGACAGACAGCCAAGGTGCGCTAAAAGCCATAGATGTATTCCACATCACGTCAAGATTGGTGAAGAAATGCAGGTCAAAGCTAACAGACTTGGCGAAGTACATAAGGTACGTACGAGTATGTACTGGGTGCCGGGACATACTGGCATAGAAGGCAATTAAGCAGCGGATAAGCTCGCTAACAAAGGATCAGAAACTCTGATCCATTCTGTGGCATAGGGTACCACATAATGCAGAATAGGTAAGACAGCTGATTCCGTAAGATGGGGAAATCTCCCAGGCCTAAGACAAGCAAAGGAAATGATGGGGAACTATAACCCAAAGAGGTGTCGCTAAATATTGGGTCTTAGTAGAAGTAATAAATGAATCATTACGGGTTTCCCAACAGGGCGTTGTAGACTGAAAGGGCACCTAAGGAAATTAAAATTACAAGAGGTGCAGCTGCCATCCTCTTCTAATTTTAATTTCCTTTTGTGGGGAAGCGGGGGAAACCCCGTGGCACCTTCTCAATGAATGCGGAGCCGGAGCAACGATCCGACAGAATAGAGTCCACATGGGAACTTATGCGATTTGGAGTCTGCACGGCATTCACTGAACCCAACCCCTTTTCATAACTTCATAAGAGCTATTGGTAGGGAGGGAGTGCTATAGGGACTGGCATGCACTGTATAATAGCACTAGTTAGGGGGTAGCGCAGTAGATCGATATGGGTGGCAGTGTTATTCGTATATAACCCATTTTTCATAATCATCATCATTATATATTTACCTTAGCTAACTCACAAACGCTTTTAATGTGACTTCTATTGAATACTAGCCAACATCCCCAGCGTTGCCCAGCTGCCCCCATCACACTGCTTCCATTCAACTGGCCCACCCACAGACACCACCCCCTAACCCATTCCCTACTCTGACACCCACCGAAACGCCAAAACTGTAGCCTATAACCGCAGGATGGTACAAAGATTAAAATCCAGTAGTTTTCAAGATTAACAGAAATAACAGATTTTTGCTCGGTTTCACCCACCTTCCTTCCAGCTATCGGAAAACTTTAGCGAACAGTTACTGCATTAAAAAAAACAAACATGATACTTCAGCTCAACGGGATGGATAGTTTTTGAGTTCTTCATTGTCTATCTAACGCACAGACACACAGAAATAGATTTTTAAAGCGAGCCCGAAGAGCTAAGCTAATAATCAGAGGACTGGACAATTTCCTATTGTGCTTGTGTCAGTTTGTCAGTTTGTCCACTCGTTTTTCTCCACTAAATATGCAGAATGACATTTTCATAAATTTCTCGACTGCAGCGTCATCTACTGGAATTAAAAGATTAGATAAACATTCAGAAGCACCAACCGAACATACGGTGTGAATATGGCTTTAATATTTCCAGTGGCTTAGGCTTGATATGGTAACAACGATATGCACCAACTGGGATTTTCGTAAATGTATCTACTTCAACGTCACCTAGAGGGTTCTAAAAAAACATGAACTTATCGCAGCTCCAAACGAACTTATGGCTTCGATACCACCAGTGGTTTAGACGTGATGAGGTAAGATATATATATATATGCAGAATGACATTTTCATAAATATCTTAACTACAGCGTCATCTACCGGAATTAGAAAATTAGATAAACATTCAAAAGCACATACGGTGTGAATATGGCTTTAATATTTCTAGTGGGTTAGGCGTGATACTGTAACAACACCCAAAGGCAGAGAGTAAAGGTCTCTACTCTAACACCACCTACCGGGTGTGAATATAGCTTTGATAGGTCCAGCGTTTTAAGGGTCAATCGATAACATATACGCACAATCATTTTTATATATAAAGATATATATATTTACATGCACACATCTTTTATATACGAGTATACACCGAAATACGCACGTAGTTTTGTCCACGTGGCTCCCAAGATTTTTTAATTCGGCCTTCAACTAAAAAAGTTTGGACACCGATGGTATACGTTGTTGTATTCCTTTTTAAAGAGCAACTATAAAGGGTATTAGTAATTTTGTCTTTATTTTGGTATAAACCTAAACCTTTTTACCGAAAAAGTCTTTTAAAGTGTAGTCTAAAAAGGTTTAACCAATTGTGAGCAATGTAGCAATTGGAAGACGTCAGTCACAATTATAAAACGCCCTTGCATCGTATTACAAGTATGGGATCCATCGCGTGATCATTCCGACGCATATACTTCTTGTTGGCGAGTTAGGTACTCTGTTTTCTTCATCTGCTCATCCGACAGTTTACCAGCTTAGTGCGTGCGGACGTTAAGTTTCAAGCCTCATGAATAATAAAAGGCTCAGCTGCTGGCGTATAGTACATAAACGTTGCGTCGTTATTTTTACGTACTATCCTCGTGAGTGTACTTTGCCAGTCCCTCTAATTCACTCACTTCGTGCATTGTGCGAATTGCAATGCAAATTTAATGGCGTGAAACCAGATTGCACGGCAGGATAATGGACGGCGGCGATGACGGCGATGACGGTGACGAGGAACGCGTAAACTAAGCGAAGGCCAGACATTCCTTTTGCTTTCAGGAATTCAGGCTCTGTAGCATAATAATTAGTTGGCCGTAGACCAGCATCATACTAACGTACGTACGTATCTCGCTAAAAGAAGTTTCTATTTATTGTTCATAAGCAATTAGGTGCGAAACAAATAAAAATTAGTTTCTCAACATTGTCGTTATGAATTATTCGAGACGGCCGCGTTGCCTGCAAGATTGCTGGTTGGAATGGGAATTTGTAAGCTCCTAGTGCTAGAAGTACTTGCACAACTAGTTTTAAAGTTTAGTGAGGGATGTAAGCGAATAAATCTGTTTTTTATCTTAGTACACATTTTATGTTTCAATGAACTTTTATGCTAAGTTGTATGTTTGATGTTGATCTTACAATTCCCCTCCCTTAGCACTAATCAACTTGACAACAAGTTCAAGTTACTCACCTGTGCGTTCTGCCCTCTCATTTGTCCAAGAGGCAAGAATATACCACATTGGTGGACCTCGGAGTTAGGACATTTCAGAAGAAGCTGCATGAAGCTATTCAACGTAGCCAAGGCTACCAGATTACAAGACGACTGGGATGCCAACAAAGCATCTCTCAAACTTTATAAAAGAGAATTAAGGACAAGCACTCTTCCCTTTTAAAATAGAAGAATCTTCTAAGGCAACCAATCCAATAAACCTGAACAAGGCATATGGCTCGTGGACTACTTCAAGCGAAGAATCGCTTAATCTGCTTTTAGGTACCTACTTCACGAGAAGCTCCCGTGTGTTAAGTAATGTCAGCCTTGATAGGGCACTCATACAACTATCTCCAATGATGTGGTAAATAAGGACAAACTGCTTTGGGCGCTACAATTCATAATTCCAGCTGAACTGCGAAGGACTTCGGATATTATCCTTCAATTGCTGGAAACAATTCTAAAGAGCTGTCTCGATCTGGTACATATTCCAGTTTTATAGAGAGAAGTAAACGTGATTTTCATAATCAAAGCAGGCAAATGCTCGCATGTTAGTTCAAAGGATCTCAGACCGATCAGTCTTTCATCATTCCTGTTAAAGAAAGATGTCTACATACGCACACGGATCCTGTCTGCAGATCAGCACGCGTATTGTAAAGGCAAGTCTGTAGAAACAGCTCTGCACACACTGGTACGTTCTATAGAACATTCCCTCCACCACAAGGAGTACACAATGGTGGTATTCCTAGATATTGAAGGCGCTTTTAACAACGGCAACACATCTGCGATTACGGATGTGCTGTCGACTTTGAGGGTGGACGACTCGCTTGGCGAATTGATTAATCTTCTGCTCACAAGCCGGATTCACAGCTGGGCGTGTCGTCTGCCAGCAGATCTGTCTACAGAGGTGGAGTCCTGTCCCCCATCTATTAAACTTAGCGGTGAATGAACTGCTGGTGAGCCTAAGAGGTGAGGACTGCACAGTAATCGCTTATGCGGATGACGTTACTATTGCCGTCTCAGGAAAATACCCGAATACCTTTAAGGAACTCCTGCAAAATGTTCGCAATAAACTAACTTGCTGGGAAGATCGTTGTGGTTTAGGTGTAAACCTTCATAAAACTGAGCTTGTCCTATTCACCAGGAAATACAAAGTTCCATTTTTAATAACCCTCCTTCCATAAAAGGTATAAGCTTAACTTTCTCTGATAGAGCCAAGTATTTAGGACTTATTTTGGACAGGAAGCTGAGCTGGAAACCTAACATACAAGAAAGAGTTCCTAGAGCCACACGGGCACTCTTCTCATGCAAAAAAGCCATTGGTAGCAGATGGGGTCTTCAACCCCATATAACCCATTGGCTATATACAGCGGAAGTAAGAAATACTCTTCTATAGTAAACTCTTCTAAAGTAAACCGTGACAAATTAAGCAAAGTCCAAATATCAGCTAGTCTATGTATGAGCGGAGCCCTTCGTACAACCCCCTCTGCCCCATTGGACATTCTGTTCGACCTTACATCACTCGACATTTACAGCAGACAAGTTGCTTATTCGCCTTAATGTTATCTTCCAGTGGACTAGAAATGAAATCGATCACTCCTCTATCCTGAATTAAGTCAGGATCCCAGACAATATAGACTACACCATTTCACAACTCCATTTCAACAAAACCTTCCCCTCCAGATTATTCTGTGACGAGGACGCTTACCTGGAAGAGGAACACATTCATTTTGATACAGACGCAGGTGTTTTCTCAAAAAAGCTAAATCTTAGCCTCTCTTTCCGTCCTCCAAACCACTGTAGTGATCGGATAGCCAAGCTGCACTAAAATCCCTGGAATCAGTCTTCACACATTAAATTTTAGCCCTTAACTTCCGATCATCTCTCGTGGAGATGGCGGAGCAGTTCAATATCCACCGGTTTTGTGTGCCGGGGCACAAAGACATTTCGGGTAATTGTATGGCTAACGAACTAGCCAAGCAAGGAACTACACTACCCTTCTTACCTTAATATGGTCCCATAGGCATACCAATCGCTACATGCAAATTCTTGTTAAAGCGGGATGCTAATGTTGCACTTGCATAGCGAGAAAGCAGATCTGGCCCAAGCCGGATCCGAAACGCTCCAAGTGTTTGATCGCTCAAAAAAGATCGCACATCGTTGCTATTGTAGGTTTCATTACTGGACACTGTCTCATATGCAGGCATGCACCAAGACTTGGAGTCTTCTCAAAGGACTTTTACATGCTGCATGGATGAGGAGGAGGAGGAGACCATCATCCATCTTCTCTGTACTTGTCCAGCCCTCTCCCAAAAACGTAAACTACATATGGGAGCTTTCTTCTACAACGCTACTAATGATCTCATCAACATTGACATTGGAAGTCTCCTACACTTCATGCGACGCTCTAATTGGTTCTTCGAGTAGGTGGATCAAATTTTTCTTAATCCGTGTGGTATCACAATGAACCATTACTGGTCTAAGTGTACCGGTTTCACTGACAGCCACCTTAACCTAACCTAACCTAACCATGTACGATGTTAGATATTAATATTTAATATTTTTATTATAATTCTTTTCACTTTATTTTAAACGAGTAGGTTATGGTTATGGTTATGGTTATGGTTATAGTTATGGTTATAGTTATGGTTATAGTTATGGTTATTGTTATGGTTATGGTTATGGTTATGGTTATGGTTATAGTTATGGTTATGGTTATAGTTATGGTTATGTTTATGGTTATGGTTATAGTTATGGTTATTGTTATGGTTACGGTTATGGTTATGATTATGGTTATTTACATAGGTTATAATTATGGTTATGGTTATTGTTATGGTTACGGTTATGTTTCTGATTATGGTTATTTACATAGGTTATAATTATGGTTATGGTTATTGTTATGGTTATTGTTATGGTTATGTTTATCGTTATGGTTATAGTTATGGTTATTGTTATGGTTATGGTTATGATTATGGGTATAGTTTTAAACAAATAAATTGTGTTTGTTTTGAAAATTTTAAACTTTTATTATCTATTGTGAAAAAGTTTGTTTTAAATTAAAGCATTTTAAGTATAACTTAACAACTTCTCCAAAAATTTGACTCAATTTGAAGAGAAAAGAAGAACGCACAGAAGCGAATTAGCATGCTCCAAAAAACAGCATAGAAGTACCAGGTTCAAGGATTTTTTTTTGCCGTTTCTGTCGTGTGTGCTAATTTTTAACACATATCCTTGTTTTTGTCCCGTCTCTATACGATATGCAACTAACCATTATACATTTTTTTTTCTATTCACAGAAATGGCACTCCTGCTTCCAGCTTCTTTGTCAAGGAATCGTCATGCAAACGACAGTAGCGACATTCGACGAAATTTACGACTACGCTACAGGGACTCATTCAAACACAATAGAGAACATGAGTGAGTATTGTTTATGGCGTTTTTTTGTTTTGTAGTTTTGTAATGCGAATGTGTGTGTGTGTGGGTGTAGGGTAGTGTAGAGCACGACTACACTATTCAAGAACGTGTGCTCGTGCCAAGGATCCCGCTTGTATTGTTTTAATTTTCAGTTTTATTCAAAATTACGATGGATACCTGACGATTCTCAGGTGCTCCTCCATGTGCTTATGGTGCCTTTTTTTACTCATAATCTTTGTGTTGGTACTGGGTAGTTGCCATTAAAAAAAACCTATTCCAAGGCCTTGGGGTTGTTTTTTTTTCCTATTTGTAGCTCGATAGATGAAAGTTAGAAACAAACACTTAAGAGTTTGGAGGATGGTTTGTTTGTGTCCGACATCGTTTGTAGGGCAGGTGCCTTCGCCCCCGCGTTTTTAAATTGTAGCTTAAGAAAACCACCTTACTATTTGCATAAAAGACAAACGCTTCATATTTTGGAATAGAATTTTCTTTATGTAAAGTTACGAGACCCATAGGATATTACAAGCATGTTTCAAGGTACAAAAAATAACAAAAACTTTCCAATGTTGTCCGTCACATTATTCTAAGCCTTAAGTCATTGCCAAAATTCGCCCGTTACTAAGCAATCAGATGTTTCTTTTAAGAAACAAGTCACAGTATGTAAATGTGCCAGCATGTCCCACTTAAATAGTCCTTAAGGAAGACAGACTGCTGCGAAATGAATTTAATTTCTTTAAAATTGTTGGTTGTAGATCCAACTACGTACGATGATGAAAATATCTCTCTTTATCTTCTCCGCTCCCATTCTTCTCCTACTTAAGACAAGACATCTTACAGCCACGTCCACGGGCGGCCCAACTTAATGTACAAATTACTGACGTTGTTTGAATTTAAATGCTTTCGTCCTTACGTCTGTTTGGGGTGTTTCCTTATTTTATTTTTCTGGTTTATCGTAACTTTTTCACTTTGAACCCCAGACAGAAGGGACATCAAATTAAATTGTCTCTTTGAAGCTATAAAGATGCGAGTAAAGCACAAACTTCCTTAAGGTTACGAGGAAAACAAAAACTTCCATAAGGAAGTTCAACAAAATTTGCATTACAATTAACAATGAAAATGGTGGACCACGCAATTATTACAGAACAACAAGTAAACTGCCATAAACTCGGCATCAAGCACAATAATTATATTGCCACATGAATTTAATTTTGAAACTAAAAGCAATACCCGATGGTGTTTTCTGTGAGTCGTTACGAACATAAAATTTGAAGAAAAATAAAAATGAAGAACAGAATTCAAGGCAGGTGTAAAACTTTATATAGACAGGGAGGGGTGCTGATGTACTGTGACAATCTACCCCAACTGTCTAAAGTGTAGTGGTATTTTTCCAGCGTACTTGACTGCTTGAAAATAATGCAATAAGGAAGCAATCCGTATTGAGTGCCACAAAAAAGTTGTCTCACTTTAGAACTTTGTTTTCAGTTGAGCGAACAAAATAATCTTTAAACGAATAGCAAATTAAAACAACGTAAAAATAGATTCTAGGCCAATTCCACTGGACACAATTCCACTTGGCACAATTCTACTGGGCACAATTCTACTGGGCACAATTCCACTTGGCACAATTCAATTGTTCAATTGTTCCCCAGGGGAATTGTGCCAAGTGGAATTGTGTCTAGTGGAATTGTGCTAGTGGAATCAGCCGGTTATCAAAATGATAATATGTTCATGCATCTACTTTGTAGTGGCAATCTTTTTCCAACGCTTTCATTGTGTTTGCCTGGTACAGCAAGCCAGACACTTTTAAGCCAATATATCTGACGATGTTTCGGTCTTGAATTGTAGATTTGTATTGCTCTCGGAGGTTCTGGCGGAGAATTGTTACTAGTTCCCTCTCTGGCAATTTATTCCTCATTTGGAACACCATCGCCCTGACGCTTAAAAAGAAGTCGTCACAACTCTCGCCAGGTAATTGCTTCCTGTCCATGATCTTCCGCATTATCTCGTGGTCAGAGTCGGATGCCCTAAACTGCCGCAATAACTCTCTTTTGAGATCATGGTAGTTTAGAAATGGATCGTATGCGCGCTCCTCCAGGAATTGCCAATACCAACGTTCAGCTACACCAGTCAGGAGGAAGTGGAACTGGTTAAACACTGGTTAAACACGTTAAGTCTACGCTGCATCGTTTTGCCTTGAGCTCCATTTTCGTCGTCTGATGGTGATCGCGATTGCTTCTTGCTGCGTTACTCTCCGCAAGTCTTTATCGGTGATAATGTCCGGCCATCTTATTCTCAGTATCCTCCTTAAGTACTTGTTGACGAAGACTTGGAGGCGCGTCGCAATTGACTCTGTAACTTTCCACATTTCGCAGCCATACTAGAGTACTGAGAGAACGTTAGATCTGAAGATCGTTTCCTTTAGAATCCGGAAGATTTGCGAGGAGTTCCAGATATTATTTAGCAAACTATAGGAGTGTTGCGCCTTGTTTACACGAGAGCACACATCCAAGTTAGCACCACAATTTTTTGACATCCAGTCATCGGCATAGTCCAGGTCTTCTAATCGGTGAAAAACATTCCATGGCAAACCCGATGGAGTACGGGTTACTATTTTCACCACCCAGTCGATGACAATTGTGAAAAGCAATGGTGAGAGGGTGCAACCTTGCTTGACTCCCAAGTAGATGTTGAAAGGTGAGCCCAGATGACCGTTATGAATGACGCGGCATGTTGAGTCGCGGTACAGCTCCTTAATGATGTTGGTGAGTTTTCCGGATCACCATAACTAGACAAAATCTGCCACATCATGTTTCGGCCTACGCTATCAGAAGCGCGTTTAAAATCTACAAAAACCATATACAGAGGAGAGCGATACTCAACTGACTGTTCTAAGATTATACGCAGGGTGTTAATTTGATCAGTAGAAGAATGGTTTGGGCGAAATCCTGCTCGTTCATTGCTCAAAATTGGCTCTAACGCATTCCGTAAGTGCCTAGCTATTATAGAGGAGATCACTTTGTTTATTTAAGCTTTGTCTGTAGCAGGGTAATACCTCTCCAGTTTTCGCAAGTTCTCAAATCACCTTTCATGGGGAGTTTGACTATTAAACCTTCTTTTAACAACGAATGTTAAAATGTTCTGTCCAGCGGGTTAATTGTTGTTCCTCCATCAAGGATCAAAGAGCCGTCTATTGCCTTTACAGGGTAGTTGATGTGGTGTTTCTTGTTGTCGAGCTTACGAGCGAGTTGGTAGACTGTGCTGCATTGTCTACTATCAGCAGCTTGCTGTGCTTTTGTTGCGATGTCGCTTAGCCATGCTCGTTTGTTGTTCCTAGCTGAACGGCCAACTTGACGGTCCAGATCCCTATACTTCCGCGCTAATGAGCTTCGCACGGCACCAAGGCTGCGTTTAACTCTACTTTGATGGATTGGCGTTCACGAATGGTGTTCCATGTGCTATCTAATATCCATTCTTTTCTAGTTTTGTCGGGACAACCTTAAATGGTTGAGGCTGCTTCCGTATACGCATTTACTGTTTTCTCTCATTTAGCCTCTAGGGTTTAGGGCTGTATTTCAGAGAGAGACTTTTGTATGTTTGACTTCGTGTGGATGAGTGGACCGCGAGCTTCAATCGCACACTGCTAACCACACGGTGGTGGTCGCTGTAAACGTCGGCTGCTCTTCGGGTTCTAAAGTCCAGCTACGATGATCGCCACTTGCGGCATATAGCGATGTGATCAATCTGGTTGTTGTACATGTGATCAGGAGAGGTCCAGGTGGCTTTGTGGATGTTTTTGTGGGGAAAAATTGTGCCTCCAATGATTAGGTTGCGATCAGAACATAGATCAGCAAACCTTTCACCGTTGCCATTCATTAGAACCAAGGCCGTGGTTTCTCATGACATGTTGCCAATCACCGTTGTCGCTGCCTACTTTTTCGTTAAGGTCACCCATCAAAATAACGACAATAATAACTTGTTGTTTAGGGGTAGAGCCAAAGAATGGTTCTGGAGATTCCATCGTACGCACCCGTTCTTTTTTTTTGGGTTGAATTGATTGACAATCTACGCCTGCAATACAAAGATATCCGTTCCGATTACGATATTTGCGAAGCTATTGGAGGCCGGAAACAGCACGAAAAAGAATCGTTTGACGAGTATTATGATTCCATCGTACTGATAGGCTCCGGCAGCCACTCGCAGAACTAGACTTCGTAGAGATTCTCATAATAAATCTGCGTGCAGATGTAAGGCATGAAATACTGCATGTCGATATTACATAGTTGTCCAGAGACGACGTTTATCGAACTGCGTCCATTACTAGACCGACCTACCCACGTCGCCAGGTGGCCGAGTTGCGGTCCCCAGTAGATGACAGAACCGCGAGCTTAAAAGTCCCTTTGTCATCAGAGCCATTCAAGACCGTCCTTCGCCAATCCCATACGGGATTTTTTACTTTTTTTTTACTCCGTTGCTTGTTTTGAAAAGACCTTAACCAGAAGATCATCCGCGAGGTTGAAAGAATTCTGGTAATCTGATATTCAGTACCATCTTGGCTTAGACTAACGATACTCGACCATACGCCTCAATTACCCTACTAGGCAACGAAACCTTATGATTGCTGGACAGCGGGGCGTCAATAAGCTGCATCTGTGTTTGAATGTGATGAACTGTGATGCCGAAGGACAGCGCTTCGACATGTGTCTCGAGCCATGAACATTTTTTTTGTTACGATTGTGGCGCAGAAAACGTCTATAAGCCGAACTGTCAAAGATGCAATCGGCCGGGAAACTGGTCGAGGGGTGTGAACCGGAACACCAGCTTACACCCGCGTCCAATCAAAACTTGACTCATACAGATGACTCGGATGGGCAGGATCAGGGATCACCAACGGCTATCCTGATCAAAGATCATTCAGCCTTTGATCCTAAGTCGTCTTACGAAAAGACAGACATTGTCTCGTCCCCCATTAGACCGCTCCACATCCGTATTATCGAATACAATCTGGCTCGTGCCAGAATTTTTTACTCCGTTTCTTGTTTTGAAAAGACCATAACCAGAAGATCATCCTCGAGGTTGAAAGAATTCTGGAAAAAGGTCGTCTGATATTCAGTACCATCTTGGCTAAGACTAACGATACTCGACCATACGCCTCCGTTACCCTACTAGGCAACGAAACCTTATGATTGCTAGATAGCGGGACGTCAATAAGCTGCATCGGTGGTTCTCTAGCATCAACTATTCTGAAACGATTTGTTTCTCCCATTTCATTTAAAGCACGAAGCTACCTGTAAGCACATTGTACTAACACTCTCCTTTAATAAAAAAAAAGGCAGAATGTAATCTGTCGGTCTACCACCCAATACGCGGGTATTACCATTACAAGTGGGTTAAAAATATTAAAAACTTCTAGATGTCCTTGATCTGTGTTTTGAATGTGCGCCTTGGCGTGACACTAAAAAACCTCCATTTGTGCGGCGGCACAAAAAACACAATCAAGTAAGAAGAAGGACGAGCGGTAACCTAGAGCGCGCCAATTGAAACCTTCACGCTTCACATACCAAAATTCAAAATTTCAATGAAAGGAATGATTTCGCTCATTTTATTTGTCTTTGGTAATCGAATTCAGCTCCTATTCCAAGAGTTTTGTGTATCTCAGCGCAGGCAGACACCAACTCCCTCCCTTTCGTTTGTAGTCTTGCAAAACAGACGCCATTGCGATTATCATTTGAAATATTTGGTTCATTGTACAACAACAGGAACGACAACAAATCGCTTAAATCAGACGCCATTTAACTAAGTGGCAAATTTATGAAAATTTCGAATTTTTTGCAGCATTCCTCCCGCCCACTTTCAGTGGAATAACTTTATGAATTTATTGTCGCAATTACAGAGGAAGGTTAATGCATAAGCTTGTAATTGTGCGACCGTAAGAGCTGATTCATTCTGGTTACCATTTTGTATGGATGGTGGATACATTGAATTCGTGTCAGACATTGAATTCATTTAACAACAACCACTCAAAAAAAAACACAACACTTATATAATGCTGGTAAGCAAGCATGTCTGACAGTCAATAAATATCAACCGCAATTAAGCCAAAAGCTTTTTGTTTGATTAAAATTCACAACTCACTGTCCTGTGTTGTTCTCTCAGATAGCGCATCAAAACGTAAATACCAATCGGGTCTCACTCAACTAATATGCTAATTGGAAAGAACTTCAGGTTCGAATTGTAGCGCCTCCTAACAACAAAAAACACAGAATATATGAGCCTCGTTAATATTGTTACGAAACTCTTGAAAGCGTTCGTAATGGATTTTTCAAATAAAAACACAATACAATCACAAATTACAACTTTAATTCATAAATAGCAAAAATTCACACTGGTGATTACTTATTATACACTTGTGAGGACAAAATACTTGTGGCCGAATTTTGTTCACACAATACATGTAACATACTGTTCGGGTGCTCCCTGTACCAACTCAGTGCAGCCAACAAATAGGTACGAAAGTGAAACGACAGCCAGAATAACATCACTGACCAATCACATCGCAGCACGTGACATGAAACTTTTGCAACGCAAAATACTCGTAGTATAAAAGAGCGAGCACGCAGGCGGTCGCTCTCTTAGTCCCTTTTTTAGTTGCGATTATGCTGCCTGGGTCACATCGTGGTAAGTGATCATCATCATATTTGGCTTTACAACCGGGGTCCGGTCCTGGCCTCCCGCAAAAAGTCTCACCGGTCCCGATTTCGAGCCGATGTCATCCCTAAACTCTGGGCGTCCTGGTCTACACCATCCTTCCAGCGTAGTCTTATGTTATTGTTAGTGGGCTGGAAAGCCTTGCGCACTGCGACCTTAAGGTCTATTGTGCGTCCCAGATGTATACCACATTACGTGGTGGCTTAGTCCTCTTATGAATGCCAATATATCTGCCAGGTCGATAGGTCTGACATTCTGCCATAGATCTGTGTGAGTCTTGAGGTATTGAAGTCTTTTTCGGATAAGGGCATCACATATAACAAGTATGTGCTCTGGCGTCTTCTCTGCCTCGCCGCAAAAGCGACAGCGATCTGTTTGGGATTTTCCCATTTTTGTTAAGTGGCCATTAAATGGGCCATGTCCCATCATGTACCAGACAAGGGATCTGAGTGTATGTGGGTTCAACTTGATTGCTTTGTTTGTGTTGTATTTGAGAAGCTTTTTGGTTTGTTTCATCGTAGTTGACGATTCCCATTCAGCTTCGATGGCGTTGTTTATCCACTCTTTTATCCTATTTTTGAGGTGGCTCTTGCTGAAGGCAATGCTTGGCTCGCGGCCAGTGAAGGTCTCTTCCACGCCTGCTCTTGCGCAGAGGTCTGCTGTCTTGTTCCCATAAATGCCTGAATAGCCAGGAGACTACATCAGGTTGACCTTGTTGGTTTTTGCCAGTTCGTTTAGTTGGCAGTAGCAGGTCCACGTTGTTTTTGAATTGAAAACCGGGCCTTTTAGCGCTAGCAGAGCGGCCTGACTATCGGAGATCATATAGTTCTCGGTTCTTCTATATTTTCTCTTTATGCATTCTAGTGTGCAGGCCTCTTTCTGCCTGGAAAACGGTTGGGGTATTCGTAATTTGAGTCTGGGTCCGAATACCCCTGCACCCATTCCTAAGTTTGTTTTGGATCCGTCTGTGTACCAGAAAGATGCATGCATGGGAAGGTTATTTATGATATTTTCAACTTGATTACGGTCCGGTACTCTTACTGAGAAGTTCCTTTGGAAATTAGTTGTTTTTATCATTGAATCTGATTGGAGGACAAATTCGCTTCCCTAATTGATTTTGGCGATGATGCTTATATGTTCTGGTCTATTGACTTTGAGTTGGTTAGTTACCTTGAGTGAAATGGTTCTTGCACCCGCTTCGCTTTTGATGTGTAAGTGAAGTGGTGTAAGTCCTAGTAGTTTTTCTAGTGCTGCTGTTGGGCAAGTCTTGATAGCTCCTGTTGCATTTGAATTTTACTGAGTTTTGAGCGTGTTCTCCACTGCTCTGTTTTTGGCCATCATATCAGGGCTGCGTAAGTGAGCCTGGGCCTGATAATGCTTTGGTATAGCCATAGGGTAACTTGCGGGTTTTCTCGCCACGTTTTACTGAACATGCGTTGGCAAGTGAAGTAAGTTTTGTTAGCTTTGTTGGTGATGTATGATATATGGGAGTTCCATGTTAGTTTTTGGTCAAACATTACCACCAGGTATTTGGCTTCAGGCATTATTTGTAGTATTTTGCTTTGGATTCTTAGGGCGGAAAGAGTTGTTCTCTTTCTTTTTGTGAAAACGGTGCATACTATTTTATCTGGGTTGACACTTAGGTATACCTCCCGGCTACATTCGTTACACGCTCTGTTATCGTGCTTTCGAATTTACCTCGAACCATTAGGACTCGATCATCCGCATAGCCAATATTTGTGATAAGATTATTCTTAAGCCTGTCGAGCAACTGATTCATCACCAGTAGCCACAAGAGTGTTGATAAAACACCTCCTTGTGGGCAGCCTCTTGTTGCCGCTATTGTGATTCTTTCATCACCAAATGAGGCTCTATCCTATATGATGAGGAGTCTATTCACTTGGTTCTAGCTTGTGCTTGAATTACTTCGAACATAGTGTGGTCGGAGGCGCCTTGGATGTCAATGAAGGCGCATAGGCTATGCCGGTCTCGCTGTCGTGTTCCATAAATCCTACCGCAAAGGAGTTTCCGAGCAGGATCCCCTTTGCTCATGCTAGTTAGGTGTCCTGCCCACCGGAGCCTACCGAGCTTAATTTTCTTAACGATGTCGACATCGCGGTAACGTTCGTAGATCTCATCGTTATAGACTTAGAGTCTCCGAAATCGTCCTTCCTCAAATACGGGGCCAACAATTCTCCGTAAGACTTTTCTCTCGAACGCGGCTAAGAGGTAGGAATGCTTTTTGCTAAGCACCCAAGTCTCGGATCCATATGTAAGTACTGGTATGACCATTGTCTTATATATCAGCAGCTTGGATGTTATGGTTTATTTGATAAAACCGACCAAAAACACATTATGGTCGTTTCGTATGTAATGTGAGTCGTTCACATCAGCTAAGTAAATCCCACTCAAGTCCATTATAGTTGATCATTTAGCGTAAATGAATCTGTTCTTGGTTCGCTCCTGTACTGGGAACAACATTACTATTCGCAATCAATAACTTCAAGGTACCCTTCCCCTTTAGCTTAAAGTTTGAATGATAGAACCAACAACTAAAACAGACACAGAGAGGGGAAAGAAATCTGGAAAAATGCTTTTTTCGTCAACATTTTGCAGACGACAGACAACTTCTCTTGTTTTGCGCTCTACCCGGCAAAAAGCTGAGCGTTTCTAGTGGTATTGGTAGTTATCAATGGATTCGGCCGCTATTCAAAAGCAAAAGTTAATACCGTCGTCAAGTATCTCATGCATATAGATATGTACATTAAAGTGTATTTATGTACACACCATACCCTCTGCAGGACTTTTTTGTCGGCATTGTTGCTATCGGAATTGATGGAAATTTCACAGCATTACCAAGCAGCATGATGTTCTTTCTTATCTTCATTTGCTGGCCTGGCGGAAATTGAATTGTGGTTTGTCTATGTCTGGTCTGTCTGTCTGGTCTGTTCCGACTGCGATCAGATAAAACTTGACAGTGTTTTCGGTTGTTTTTTCATTAACAAAAGATTTCAGCCAATCATGATCCTAATGTCCTTGTAATGACAAAAAAAGGAACAACTGTCTGGATTCTATGATTGGAGGAATAGCATCATCTGAATTGTGTCCGAAGTTGAATCATTTAAATTAAATGAAATCACTGTTTGTCCGTCCTTTAAAATTGTGTAAACATAAGATGGGAAAATTAGCATAAAAGCTTGGGAGAAATTGGTTCGCCATCATCTTTTTTCTATACTTATCACTCCATACTATATCCCCTACGCTCAAAGTGGTTCTAAAACTGAGATGAAATATCGTCAGAATACCAATGCAGGGTTCACAGATTTTAACAGAAACACAAACCACATCTCTTTTGAGATTTATCCTCTTTTTTGACATTTGTCCTCTTTTTGACATTTCTCCTCTTTTTGAGATTTCTCCTCTTTTTTGACATTTCTCCCCTTTTTGAAATTTCTCCTCTTTTTTGACATTTCTCCCCTTTTTGAAATTTCTCCTCATTTTTGACATTTCTCCTCTTTTTGAAATTCCTCCTCTTTTTGACATTTCTCCTCTTTTTGAAATTCCTCCTCTTTTTGACATTTCTCCTCTTTTTGAAATTCCTCCTCTTTTTGACATTTCTCCTCTTTTTGAAATTCCTCCTCTTTTTGAGATTTCTCCTCTTTTTTGACATTTCTCCCCTTTTTGAAATTTCTCCTCTTTTTTGACATTTCTCCTCTTTTTGAAATTCCTCCTCTTTTTGACATTTCTCCTCTTTTTTGACAGTTGTCCTCTTTTTTGAATTTGTCCTCTTTTTCGACATTTCTCCTCTTTTTTGACAGTTGTCCTCTTTTTTGAATTTGTCCTCTTTTTCGACATTTCTCCTCTTTTTTGACATTTCTCCTCTTTTTGACATTTCTCCTTTTTTTTAAATTCCTCCTCTTTTTGACATTTCTCCTCTTTTTGAAATTTCTCCTCTTTTTGAGATTTATCCTCTTTTTTGACATTTCTCCCCTTTTTGAAATTTCTCCTCTTTTTTGACATTTGTCCTCTTTTTTTGGCATTTGTCCTCTTTTTTGACATTTCTCCTCTTTTTTGACAGTTGTCCTCTTTTTTGAATTTGTCCTCTTTTTCGACATTTCTCCTCTTTTTCGACATTTCTCCTCTTTTTTGACATTTCTCCTCTTTTTGACATTTCTCCTTTTTTTTAAATTTCTCCTCTTTTTGACATTTCTCCTCTTTTTGAAATTTCTCCTCTTTTTGAGTTTTTGCAGTGATCGCAGTGCCTTTTTGGTTGCTGGTTATTTTATACACTGATTTAAACGTGAGTTTTGGCATATGTCAGTCCTCTTCGTAAAGCATCACAAAAAAGAGAAAAAGAAAGATGTCTAGATTTAATGTCAAAAATATGTGAAGATTTTAGATTCGCTGCGTCCGCGTCACACCATTCAAAGTTAATATCCGTGTATAGGTTTCGAGATGTGGTGGTTTTTTTAAGTAGCGCACTTTTCAAGGGATTTGGTGGGTTTTGGTCAGGGTAGATAATGATATTAGTGTCGAATCCATAGTTTTCGGGGTCTCTGAGATAAATAGCGTTGGTAAGACAGTGTGAGGTCGACGTGGTGTGGTTTTGTATGTTTGGGTTTTTTTTTTTCAATTAGCGCACGCTTCAACGGATTTGTTGGGATTTTAAGAGTCTTAAGGTGATTGTACTCCGTACACCCAGTACACCCAGTACACCCAGTACACCCAGTACACCCAGAACACCCATTACACCCAGTACACCCAGTACACCCAATACACCCAGTACACCCAGTGAGTATACTTGGTGTACTGGGTGTGGGTCTTGTGACTTATTTTCTGACAGAAGTGGGTCGTCGGGGTGTGATGTTGTATGCTGGGTCTATTTATTTTTAAATTGTCTTTATTAACTTCGCGTGCCCATGTGTCTGTCGGTGGCTGGCCAAGTCTTGCGATTTAACCCACTTCCTAAAGCCCGATTTTAATCAAACTTCGCATACATGTTGATGACAACACTTTCTATTAAAATTTGAATGTGATTAGGTCCCATGGCCGTGGGGTTCCTATATAATTTTTTTAAAAATAACCCCGATTTTATGGTTTTTTTTATTATCGCACGCTTCAAGGATTTGTGTTCATTAGTATTGGTAAGACAGTGGTGTGGTATTGTATGGTGGTGTTTTTTGTTGTTAATAATTATTTAACATTCAATTAAATAATACAAACATAGGCACATAGTCATAGGCACGTGAAAAGCTTTTTTTAAGGAAAATATCATATAGACGTAAAAATATTGTTGACAAATAGTGCTGCGAAACATGTATAGCACAATTGCCGAATCAGTAAGACTGCAGGCAGCCGTCTGAACATCTTTCCGAGCATGGGTTCAAGTCACACCCAGGAAATTGTTTTTTTTTTTTAAGAAAAACACACACAACGACACAACTTCCTGTGCAATATCAGGTCTGTTATATAATGTATTATAAAATCGATTAAAGATAATACAAACTGAACAATAACAACGATTTCATCGAGAAATTTCTTTTTTTCCAAATGCCACCGATATGATTCCCAATAGGTTTTTCAAAATATACCCTGATATTTAAATGATAAAAAATCCCTTGATGGAGTGAATTCGGAAGTAAGTGACTTTAAGTGAAAAATCTATCGTGACCGCCTAAATTTTCAGCAGTAATTTCCTGACATTTATCAAATGTATTTATTTTGTCAGGTGCCTGTAGAATCACAACAGAAAAGATGACTGTTAGTATCTATCTGCGAATAACTTAACTGTAACTTAAGGAAACGATAAAGGAAGCTCGAATATCATCCTTTACTAGATTTTGACAGTCAAGGAGAATTTTTTAAATGCCCTCTTTAGTTCTAAGAGCAATGATTTTAATGATATTTGGTTTGAGCGATAAGTAATTGCAGTCTGTATTCCAAGGATCTCACAAAACTTTAAACAATTTGTACCCAGTTTGACAAGAAGATAAGGTTTTAATTAACTTTCATAGCAAGGACGAACAAAATGAGAATTAAACCCAAACAAAAGAGCAAATTCCACATTCCTCCAATGCCATCACCTCAACATAAACATGAGAATGCTCGCCTGCTCGTCGTGGTATAACGGAATCTTCGAATAAAATCAGAAAACAACAAAATCCCTCAGAACATTGAACATTCATCCCCATGCATGAGGATAAAAGCTTAATTTTATCCTGTGCACAATCAGGGTGGGAGTGTAATGCTGAGTGCAATAATTGATTAAAAGGGTTGCCTGATGAGAATCCTCAAACAATCGACAAGAGTATCCTTTTTCGCCCCACCTACACTGTACACTCATACAATGTAGCCAGAGATAAATCATTGTTTGTAGTTTGACGAAATAACTCATCTATGCCATGCCGTGCATCATCTAAGGATCAATAAATTGAAGAGCCAACTTAGGTACTCATCCGAACTGGTTATCATGACGTGAGATATCCGTTTCGCTGCCGGAAGACGATGTAGAGATTCAGTCTCATCCACAATCAAAACTGTGGAAAGGCGTAAGAGAGGAGGATGCAATTTATCCTCAATACCACATCCATCCAGGATATATAGGTAGTAGTATGTGAGTAGCACAACAGAAATGTCCACCAATTTCTACAAAAGAAGAGGACAATCAAAACGACACGCGTCCAAAACCCAATCTACATCGAATTACGCCGGTCGAAGGTCGACTGTCCAATTAAGTTTTCGTGGATTGCAATGACCATGGCCGTGACGGCAGACGGAAATGAAAATGTGTATCGACGACGACAAATCAATTCATGTTGTATTTTCCAATTTGGTGAACCTGGCCAAACGGCGAATAAATCAATGAAATGCTCATATCCGAGTGGCTGCTTATTTTCATGACAACGTTGCGAAAGTCCGGTTGCGAAAATAAATACACATATGTATGTGTGTACACATAGGTCCTTGCTATGGAAGTGTTAGTGTGTGTGTACAAATTTGGAATTCCATCCAATTTAAAATGAGATTCACCGCAAAAGTACACATCGCAGACTGCGACAACGATTTTTCGTCTCTTGCCGGATTCCACGAACTTCCATGAACGATACTCAGCCTGGATGTGCATTAAGCCAGTGATGGCAAGGCTTAGGACGGCAAAAAGTGCATTAATCTGCTCAGAGTGAAAATATATTCATCTCCAATCAACTGCTTGATTGATGGAGCCATCACTAATTGTAAGCCGAAATGCGAATAACTTTGATACTCGACGATTGAATTCAGTTTAGATTATGCCTAAGGTTGAGCTGGTTAAGCCACATAGAGACCTAAGGTTAACACTATGTAGAAATATTGAAGAATAATAGAAAAAAAAGACAGAGTTATCATTATTATCCGCATGCCAAAACATGCGTTTTATTTGTATGAGTATACCAGTTGATCTAGCACTAAGCCCTGTTCTTATATTAGACAAAAATTCAGCAAAACATGAGTTTTTGAACAAATTTTATATGGGGACCCAGTAACCCAGGATTCAGACCCATTCCAAAATATGTCATTTCGTTTTTTTCTTCGAATTCCGAACATAGGTCCATGTTATAGGTCCATCTTGTCGCCTATACTGCAGAACTAAGAATCTTAATCCTAAAATGATACACTGGATGTATAAAATGATGGTGAGGCCCATTATCACGTGCGCAGCCATCGTTTAGTGGACGAAAGTTCTTGAACCAAGAATGACAACTAAGCAAGTCTCGGTATCATGGGTGGCATTCGTACCTGCCCTACGACAGCACTAGAAGCTGTTGTAGTTTTCTAACTTTCTAGGCTTACATATCATGCATGAGTCAAATGATATTAAAATACAATCAGAAATCCTTCTTGTAGCGATTCGAGAGCCTAAGGGAGACACTCTGTTGAATAGTTAGATTCCGAATCTAATTACATATGGAAGTTAGTCTGGATTTCTCGCAGGTCATTCAACCAGAGTTGCATATCGGAATTAGAGGAAACGGACAGAGTGTCGATTTCTATGTCTATTTTCACGATTCTGAAGTAAGATGAATGTGGGGCCAAAATACAGCTACCCATCCTGTACCGGGACAACCCAGGGACTCCCAAGTGCAATCATCACGACCAGCGTGAGCTCGTAAGCATCTCAGTTGAAGACGTTTTTCCAACCAGTAATCTATGCATATGTTGAGGCATCTGTATCTGTAGTTTTTTTGAGCGATTAATAATTAAATTATAAAAATATATAATTATATATTATATAAAAATAATAAATATTGAAGTAAAACCGAAGGTGGCATGGTTTTCGGCATTCAAATACTAGAAACTAGTACCTTCCTAAACAAGTATTCATCTATTCCATCTGTTCCACCTTAGATTAGAAAACTCATGCATGGATGAGTTTCACCGCAAGGCTATCACCCATAATACAGAAAATACTGTGGTGATCCTTATCCACCAACTGGAGCCGAGTTCGGTATGTACCTAACTCTCGAATGGAACTACACTAGCATTAATAGTCTTGCCCGGCCCGAAATTGGTTTTTAAAAACTTTTATTTAACTTGACTTGACCCCTTTTTGTCTTTATTTTGGACTACTTTGAGGTTTAAGGCCAAAATACCATTTTTTATATTCCGCGTATGAGAAGTGTCGCGTCACGCGTGTGGCGCGTGTGATAGGTCTTTTTGACTTATATGAGGTCCTTTTTAACTAACTTCCGCACGACCTAGAGAGCTGAAATTTTGTGAGTGTTTAAGTCCAAAATATCATTTTTTATATTCCGCGTATGAGAAGTGTCGCGTGTGTCGCGTGTGACTTTTAATAGCCACGACATCAAAAACAGATATTTTCGCGATTATTACCAAATAACAAACGACTGTATGGCGTATTTCGATGTACATGTACATAAATGTTAGTATACGAAAATCGTCCTGAGTCAAAAATTCGAAATTGGTACTAGATGTCGCTTTTTTTTCGAAGATCAAAATAGAAAATTTATTTCTGGACATTAAAAGTGACCGTTGCCATTATGACATTTTTTTTATAAAGTGTTCTATGTATATTCCATCTTCATTCCACTGCGTACCTGATATCATCCATTGAGTCATAAATTCGACATTGCCAATAGATGTCGTTTTTATTTTCGAAGATCAAAATAGAACATTTTTGTGTGGACATTAAAAGTGACAGTTGCCATTTTGACATTTATTTCAAAAAGCGTTCTATGGATTCCATTTTTATTCCACCTCATACCTTGAGTTATAAATTCGAAAGTGCTTATAAATGTAACTTAAATTAAGAACAAAATAGAAAATTTATTTCTGGACATTAAAAGTGACAGTTGCCGTTATAAGATTTATTTCCATTTTCATTCCACTTCTTAACTGATATCATCCATTGCGTCATAAACTTTAAAGTAAAGAAGAACAAACTAGAAAATGTATTTCTGGACCTTTAAAGGTGACAGTTGCCATAATGACATTTATTTCCATTTTCATTGCACTTCTTACCTGATATCATCCATTGAGTCATAAATTCTACATTGCCAATAGATGTCGCTTTTATTTTCAAAGATCAAAACAGAAAATATATTTATGGACATTAAAAGTGACAGTTGTCATTTTAACATTTATTTTATAAAGCGTTCTATGTATATTCCATTTTCATTTCACTTCTTACCTGATATCATCCATTCAGTCATGAATTCGACCTTGCTAATAGATGTCACTTTTATTTTCGAAGAAAAAAATTGAAAATTTATTTCTGAACATTAAAAGTGGCAGTTGTCATTTTGACATTTATTTCAAAAAGCGTTCTATGGATTCCATTTGTATTCCACCTCATACCTTGAGTCATTAATTCGAAAGTGCTTATAGATGTAACTTTTATTTTCGAAGAACATAATAGAAAATTTACTTCTGGACATTAAAAGTGACAGTTGCCATTTTGACATTTATTTCAAAAAGTGTTCTATGTGTTTTCCATTTTCATTGCACTTCTTTCCTGATTTCAGATGCATATGGCTCAGTATACTCCGTGTCCTCAGTAACTCGAACACGATTGCTTGCTGAGGAATCGGAGAATTATCTCCAATTTTCTGAGCCAAAATTATTTCGGATTCGCGTTCTCACTTCTCATTGTCAGTTGACTTTTAAAAGTTTTTCTTGCTGAGCTGACAGATAGCGGAAAATGTTGTTCGACTGAATGCAATTCTCTTCACTGAGGCGAAAGAGAAAATCTCTCAGCCCTCAGCTATCTCGAACCCGACGAATGAGTCATAAATTCGAAATTGGTAATAGATGTGTCACTTTTATTTTCGAAGATTAAAATAGAAAATACATTTATGGAAATTGAATAGCAACCAATAAAACAAAAACAAATGCAAATGGCATGCAAGGAAAAGAAAAGACGCAGGGAATCCCTTTGTTATTAGACCGACATACATCACTCTCTTACTCATAGTGATGGCTTATTTTATGGAGAAAAAGTTCGATTATCTCAAGTCTCTAAAATAATCGAAAAATCCAAAAATTTCTCAATGCTCTACCTCTAAACACTAGTGTTTCTGGGGTATTCAGTTAGAAAATCTTTTCTAGGCCGGCGGAATTATTTTACTCCACAAATGGGTCAAGTGTAAAAAATGGGAAAATTATTCCGATTTTGTGTGCTTAGCTTTGTATGGGTGCAATTATGATAAGCACAGCATGGGCGTTAGGAATTTTATTTTTCCAAGTGCAATTAGTTAATGAAAAATATTTACAACTGATGATGAATTTTTTTCTATGTGATTTGTTCACATTTTCTATAAAAAAAACAACCATATGAATGAAATTATGCAAACCAGTTCAATGGTAATGAGCAGATGCTTGCTCGACTCGCTCAAGCACGAGTCACTTATCCACTTAAAACCACATTTTACCCCTTGCCAGATGTAGATACCCACCTTCCAGACCACCACCACTTTGCTAGAAACATACATTTGTGCACGTACCAATTTACTAGGAAGCCATAACCATAATCCGCATTCACTCATGCCTTTCTGTTGCGTTTTCTCACTCAAACTCCCGCACTTCCCACTCACTGTGCTCGTTGATGAATACCTGCGCGTTGAGTTTTCTGTATTTTGTATTGCCGCAAATTGTCTTTTCTGTCTAAATTGAGAACAGAATTTCCATTACATTCACTGTCCACCGCACAGAATGAAAGCAAAACAGAAGGTACTATCTCCGTTCAAATGGATGATTTAAAATGTCTCCCCCACACGCAAGGAGCTGATAAAAGTTGCATGCAATTTCCAAATTTCGTGTCAAATAAATTGGATTTTCAATAAGAAAAGAAGAACAATAAACTTATCATTGCAAATATAATAAAAAAACATCCATAAATCACATTAACATTGTTGAAGCACTGTAGTAGTAACCAAACAGTACTTGCGCCATATAAAGGGTGTTTTTTTAGGAGGTTTGTTTTTCCGATAGATGTCGTTTTATTTTATGACAGTTGTTTTGACAGCTCAAAGTGGCATTTCTACTCAGTATTGTTTGGCAAATCATTATGAATAGGTTAACTCCAGAACAACGTTTTCAAATCGTGGAAATTTATTTTCAAAATCAGTGTTCAATTAAGAATGTTTATAGAGCACTTCGTGAATTTTATGGTGCACATAATCGTCCGTCAGAGACCACCATAAAGAACGTAATTACCAAATTTCGGTCTACATTCACTCTTTTGGATGCCAAGCCACCGACAAGAATGAGAAGAGTTCGTACAGAAGAAAATATTGCTGTCGTTGAGGCCAGTGTCGAAGAAAACGACAATTTATCGATTCGTCGTCGTGCTCAGCAAATTGGACTTTGTCCATCGACTTTATGGAAAATTTTACGTAAAGATTTGGGTTTGGTGCCATACAAAATTCAATTGGTGCAAGAATTAAAGCCACACGACCATCGTTTGCGCCGTGAATTCAGTGATTGGTCGTTAAATCAATTGAACGAAGATCCATTTTTTTACCGTAAAATTCTCTTCAGTGATGAGGCGCATTTTTTGTTAAATGGATACGTCAACAAACAAAATTGTCGCATTTGGAGCAAAGATAATCCACACGCCGTTCAAGAATTACCAATGCATCCTGATAAATGTACTGTTTGGTGCGGTCTATGGGCTGGTGGGATCATCGGTCCATATTTCTTTAAAAATGAGGAAGGACGACGCGTTACCGTGAATGGAAATCGATACAGAACCATGTTAAATGAGTTTTTGTTGTCAAATCTTGAAGATATGGATATGGATGAAATGTGGTTTCAACAAGATGGTGCCACTTGCCATACAGCACGTGAAACAATCGACTTATTGAAAGAAACTTTCAACGACAACATTATTTCGAGAAATGGTCCGGTGAATTGGCCTCCGCGTTCGTGCGATTTGACGCCACTCGATTACTTTTTGTGGGGATACGTGAAGTCATTGGTTTATGTGGATAAACCTCAATCGATTGACGCTTTGGAAACCAATATTCAACGTGTCATTGCTGACATACGCCCTCAAATGCTTGAAAAAGTGCTGGAAAATTGGACCTCCAGAATGACATTTGTGAAAAATAGTCGTGGTAGTCATATGCCAGAAATTGTGTTTAAATGTTAAATGCCAAAAAATTATCTACCAAATAAAAAAAAATTTTGGTCATTTCATAATTTTATATGTGTTTTATTCAAAAAAAAAATCGGCAACCTCTTAAAAAAACACCCGTTAGTTGCAAAAAGCCATAGAAGCATTAACGTAGGGTGGACCATCTGGGCTCGGTTTTTTTTTTAACTTTGGAAATAAATTTTCCGTATTTCCCAAAATTGTTTGGTACCGCGGAGGTTTGTCAAGAAAAATTTGTCAATATTTGAGCAAACAAAACTACTAAAAATATGTCAATATTTTGATCGCGTTAGGCTAAGTCCACGATTTGAGCGACGATCGGTGAGTCGGAGCGATGATTGGCCTTTTACCAAAGATAATAAATATCAAGATGTCTTAAGCTACGGCTAGTTCCAAAGTTGTAGTAGTAGTAGTAGGTTCCTACAAACAAACCTCAAGGTACATTTGTACTTTTTTGTGTCTAGTATATTTCACTTCGACGGCTACAGTTGAGTTCCATTTAACATTTACACTCAAGTACGAGTAGTTTTTATTGTAATGAAGCAAAGATTTATCGAGACAAATAATTTGAAAATGTAATTTGATTTGCCTCAAACGAATGCATGGGTATGAAACATCTGTCATGGGTTGAGGGATTAGTTGTGAAAATGCCATTGTCAAGTGCAGTGTGTCGTAGTCTTTGCTTGAATATCGCGTTCATACTGTTACGAAAATAGTTCATCATCCTATTCGGCTCTACAACCGGTGTCCGGTCCTGGCCTCCCGCAAAAAGTCTCTCCACCGGTCCCGATTTCGAGCCGAAATCTGGGCGCCCTGGTTAACGCCATCCTTCCTACGTGGGCTTGGCCGGCCCTGCCGTCGTATTCCATAAATCCTACCACAAAGGAGTTTCTGAGCAGGATCCTCTTCGCTAATGCGAGCAAGGTTTCCTGCCCACCGGAGCCTACCGAGCTTAATTCCCTTCACGATGTCGACATCGCGGTAAAGATCGTAAATCTCATCATATATCGTCGTTCCTCACATACGGGGCCAACAATTCTCCGTGAGACTTTTCTCTCAAACGCAAACACTTTTGCTAAGCACACAAGTCTCGGATCCATATGTAAGTACTGGTATGACCATTGTCTTATACATCAGCAGCTTGGATGTTATGGTTAAGTTCCTGGATTTAAAGACTCTTGACAGACTATAGTAGGCTTTGTTGGCTTTCAGCGACCGTGCGCGTATTTCTGGTTCCATGCTGTTATCGGCTGCTACAGTTGACCCGAGATAGTTAAAGGATTGCACTACGCTTCAAATTCGCACTCCACTATTTTAATTGGGGGACCAATGTTGGAACTTCTACTCGCAGACGTACTTTGTTTTGCTCTCATTTATGTGCAGCCCCAGATTTCGTGCCGACTGCTCGATCTGGATGAAAGCTTCCTGTACAGTTCTTGGGTTTCTACCAAAGATGTCAACGTCATCTGCGTAAGTCAGTATCTTAATGGACTTATAGAGGATTGTTCCTCTCGCCGTTACGTCAGAGTCTCGAATCACTTTCTCCAACGCCAGGTTGAAGAGGACGCAGGTCAGTCGATCCCCCTGTCGGAGCCCGTTATAGATGTTGAATGAGCTTGATAGTGCATCGCTCCTTCCTCCTATACTATACAATTGGTGGAGCCTCCAATTTCTCAGTTGGCTGGCCATTTAGCAACTAATGAAAGTGCTCTCCCCATCGCTCTAACATGCCTTTGAGATCGGCGATCAGATTACCCTCTTTGTCCTTGCAGTATGTCCAACGCGGTGTTTATTGCGGCACTCCGCGGACTCTTTGGTAGAACGTCCGCGCCTGGTGCGGTCCTCGCTCTCTGTACTATTCTAGTTCACAGACTAGATTCTTCGCCCAGGCTGCTTTCTTTTGCCTGTGAACTGTTTTTTCATATCTTCTGAGCTCTATATATTCATCTTCGCGTGCCAGCGTTCTATGAGATTGTTGCATTGCTCGGTACGCAACATTCTTACGTTCAGTCGCTAGCTTACATTCGTCATTGAACCAGTCGTTTCGATCTCTACGACTACTGCCTAGGATGGAGTCAGCAGTGCTAATGACAGTATTCTTAAGGCGTGTCCAATTCTCTTCTACGCCCGACATCTCAGCCCCAGGACTTACTGTCGCTGCATTTAAGGCGAGTGCTATCGCTTGACCGTAGTTATTTCTGGTCTCTTCGTTACGAAGGGGAGCCGTGTTGACTTGAATCGGATTCGCGGACACAGTCTTTCGTGATGAAGCAATGAACCATATCAACAAGATAGTGTTCCGAGTCGACGTTGGTACCTCGGTACGTTCGTACCGTCATCAGGTTCGGGTTGTGGCGGCGGTCTATCAACACGTGGTCTATCTGATTGCGAGAGGCTCCATCAGGAGATACCCAGGTGGCTTTGTGGATATCTTTACGCGTAAACCTTGTACTCGCAATGACCAAATTATTGCTTGCTGCCATCTCTATGACTCGTTGTCCATTGTCATTAGTGTTCTCGTGTAAGCTATGGGTGCCAATGTACTGCCTGAATACTGGTTCCCTACCTATTTTGGCATTCATATCCCCCAGAATTATTGTTACGTCATACTGAGGACAGGCATGGAGTTCCCGTTCGACTGATTCAAAGAATTCTTCTTTTTCATCATATGGGGAATACAAAAATAGTTAGTAGTAGACAAAAGGAATAAGAATTTAGAATTAAGAAATTCGTAAACTGTCATTGCTGACAGCGCACAGCACCATCCGTAGACTAATAGAATAAGTAAATCGATTATCAATCATTACAGTCCAAGGCCTAGCTTCTCGCGAACATTTGTGTTTTGCATATATAGTTTTGCACACAAATGAAAGGGACCTGCAATTTAATGCCTTATCCGAACGGCGAATTGAGAGGCTTTCCGTGACAAGTTATTACTCTCGGACGTTGGCCAGACATTCGCGAGAGGTGGGACACCGTGTCCGAATAACGAACCTACTGCTCAGAAGCCATGGCACTTATCCACGGAGCCACGGCGACCACGTGAATGACTGTTGTACATTGAATCAATTTTTAGAAGTTTTACACCAGATGACTCATTATGTACTTGCAAGCGTAGTGTAAATAAGTAATAGTACCATGATGTTCTGGTCTTTGCTCAATATTTTTCTTATAAACAGAAATATTTAGCAAAGACCAGAACATTGGAAGTCTCTGGAAACTTTTCTATGTCCATGCTATCCATACAAATATCATAAATATGAAAGTAACTCTGTCTGTCTGTTACCTTTTCACGGCTAAACGGCTGAACCGATTAGGATCATTTCTTTTGTCAATATTCGCAATAGTCCGAGTAAGGTTTACAGGAAAAGAAAAATTGGAAAAGTTGCCCAGAAAATTGGAAAATTCGGCTATGTAAAATGGTAATCTGAACTACCACGATGGTAGGTGAAAGAAGGCGGTTCATTTGTGCGGGTAGTGAAGCGCCCGGGAACAGCTAGTCTATGTATATAATATTGATTTTCTAATCCCAACTCGGTTTAATAAGCCAGTTTTCCATTTTATCATTTCATAAGTGGTTTCATTGGTAAAAAGGACCACAATTTTATTTGCAAAGAACAACCAAACTCATCGCATCAGCGTCTGAAAACGCGTTAGCTCCTTTTGTACTGAAATTCTGGTCAGCTTCGGTTCAACCGATTACGCATTAAATCGGCTTTTATTTGCTTGTCTAACATACCGTCATGTTACTGTAAAAATAAAAAATCATTTAAATGAAATTCAATGGTAAAGAGGCATTGGAGCGCACCATTTGAATCCGTTGGTGGGCTATTGCACTCCTAATTAATTGTGCAATAATATGATGCATGACCGACCAATTGTTAACACCATAGATACGAGTATATAATTCACTCGACAAAACGTTGTCATAATCTGCTTTTAATTTTAGACAGATCTCTAGTATCTCGCTATCGTCCTTTCTAAAAGTGGTTCACATTTCTATTCGGTTGTTAATTCATTATAAAATGGTAAACCGGTTTTCCGACAGGCTGACTCCACTAGTGATGTTCATGTCGATGACGATAGCGAACAGTTTATTACAGATTCACAATTTGTGGTTTTTTTTTTTTTGGTTTTTGTTCAAAAAATTAGCTGATTAGCACTTAGTCAGTGTCAGTACTCACAGTGCGTTTAATAACTGCACATATACGAGTGTTCAGAGAATTAATGCATCGCTGAATTGTATCAGTCACCTCCGAGCGTGCAAAGGGATCGCGTATCTATAAAATATTCAACGAAATATTTGCATAAATTGTCATTCTGTTTGCCAAATGGCGTGGCATGTTGCTTGGCAGCTATGCCATTGAGATATTTTCATATGGATCAGTGCAGTAGTAGTCTTTCTTTGTCGTTCGTTAAATTTTTGACCGGATTGGCCACAATTCTGTAATTTTCACATCGCGTCGAGGACGACTGCAGACTACGCCGCTGTTGATTATGTTGATGACACACTTGACGTTGTTTGTGGGTGCGAAGGGTGTTTGCCGCCTTCTACTGAAAAAAACATTACTGCCTCTCATTAATTGTTGGCTGGTACGATTTGATTTGTGGATTTTTAGTTGCATTTGCACAGCTGCACTACACAGTTATTGAAAAGGCATTTAAAATGGATTTTTGCATAAATATCTACGTTAATTTTTAACTGAGAGGGAGCTATTAGACTATTAGGAGCTTATCAGTAGGCGGATCAGCATTGCGATTGATTGGAAAACTACTGACTGCTCAAAACTTGGTTTGAGCCAGTAGCGCCACAATCAAGTTCGTGATGCAGTGCTTCTTGGCTTAGCGAGGATACCTGCAGGCAGGCAATCAACGCACGCACTAAAGAAAAACTAGTCGGTATGACTAGATGGTATACCCGCAGTGCTTCTGCCTGCCGCTCCAACGACATCAGCAGAGCTCTTATATCCTCTTGTAAAAAGATCTTGGGAGGCAGAAACGAGTGACGAGTGAAAGAAAGGAATGATTGTCAAGCTCCCTAAAAAAGGTAGGCATTTGGGTTCTTTCTGCAGTTGCAATTGTAATAGCCAATGTAGTACTTGAGCGAATTAAGGAACATCTGGAAGATACACTCGATGCCGAACAAGCAGGTTTCCGTACTAGAACCTCCTGTGTAGAACACATCAACACCCTTCGGAACAGTGCGTTGAATTCCGGTCACCACTAAACCTGCTGTTCATCGATTTTGAAAAGGTTTGACAGTGTCAACAGACAGTTTATCTGGCTTGCCTTGCTCGGAAGGGGTATACCCGATAAACTTATAGCTATTATTAAAGCAACCTATGATGGCTCTAAATGTCATGTGCTGCATAGGGAAAAGCTGTCAGAGGAATTCGAGATACTAATTGGAGTACGACAAGGTTGCATTCTATCGCCTATACTTTTTTCGTTGGTGATTAGCGATATCCTTCGCGCATCTTTATTTACTGGAAACGGTGGAATTCGTTGGACTATTACATCTCCAACTCAAATGGATTACGCTGATGACGTTTATTTACTCTCACACAGAATTATGGAGCTCCACCAAATGACAACAAATGTGGAAACGGAGGCAAATGTTGCGGGTTTGAATACTGCATACTATCACCACTGTTATTTTTGGTGGTCATCGGCGATGTACTCCCTTCAGCATTAACGGAAGGTAACAATGGAATTCGATGGACTATGATAACATACCATAACTACCTAATATTTGTCTACATTTACACCGCATAATGAAGTTTTATTTGATTTCCCAAAATCTAGAAGCTAGCGCGAACAAAGTGGGGCTTAAGATAAACACAACCAAAACAAAAGTCCTGAGCACTTTTAACACCCGCGCTCAACTCTGACATTGCTAGTCAGGTAGTTGAGAAAGTTGACCACTTTTTATAGTTAGGAAATGTGGTCTCAGCTGAACGAGGTGGCACGGAATTGGATGTGTGCAGTAAATTCGGGAAGGTAAAAGTTGCATTTGGAATGCTACTGAAAGTCTGGAGAAGCAATGTTCTCAGCTTAAGAACCAATCTGCGATAGTTCCGCTCCAACGTAGAACACAGTACTGTTATATGGGTGCAGTAGTTGGAAGGTGGATACCATTATCACAAGCAAACTGAAAACTTTCATAAATAAATGTCTAAGAATCGTCTTGAGAATCGTATCTCCAACGACGAACTTTATCTGAGAACGGGTCAAGAACCTGTAACGAAGTACCTTCGTTACAAACCCTACGGCTAAGCATTGTCCGTCCCATCACCCAAAAATACGAATTTGCCAACGGCATGTGGTGTTGCCGGCTGCTGCTTTTGAACAGCGAACACACAACACCACCTGTGTAGCTGCCGCCAGTAACAAGTGACCGTATACAAGTCAAATATAATTTCGACTACACAGCGAACACACAACACCACATGTGTAACTGCTGCCAGTCACTATTGATCATATATGAGGCAAATATAATCAATTAATTTTCGGTGGATAAAATTCCCAACAAGTCCCACAAAAAAGTTAGTTAGGTTCGGCAATTTTCATATGAAAAATTGTCGAACTCCCTATGAGTTTGACGGTCAGATTCCGTTGGAATAAGACAGAGTGCAAGTATTCTTTAGGAATACCACACTCATTTTTGGAGGCGTTCTTATTAGAACGCCAAATTAAATAAATAATACAGACTGGGCGACCGTCGGTAAACTTGCGCACAATTTTGGGAGTGTTCTTCTCCGAACACTCCAGTATACATTTCACCAGACCAGACGACCGTCTCTAAACCGCGTCACTACCTACCCTTCTCCCCCTCTCCCAGCTTCTGCAGGTAACCCTGCAGCAGCCCCTTTCCGAACAAGCTCAGGAAAGGGGTACTTGGCACTCGCTGTTGATGTCTTGTTTCATAGACCTGCAGCATTCCTTATTCCGTACCGCTCGCTGTTGACGTCTTGTCGAATAGACCTGCAGCATTCCTTATTCCGTACCGCTCGCTGTTGATGTCTTGTTTCATAGACCTGCAGCATTCCTTATTCCGTACCGCTCGCTGTTGACGTCTTGTCGAATAGACCTGCAGCATTCCTTATTCCGACCGCTCGCTGTTGACGTCTTGTTTCATAGACCTGCAGCATTCCTTATTCCGTACCGCTCGCTGTTGACGTCTTGTTTCATAGACCTGCAGCATTCCTTATTCCGTACCGCTCGCTGTTGACGTCTTGTTTCATAGACCTGCAGCATTCCTTATTCCGTACCGCTCGCTGTTGACGTCTTGTCGAATAGACCTGCAGCATTCCTTATTCCGACCGCTCGCTGTTGACGTCTTGTTTCATAGACCTGCAGCATTCCTTATTCCGTACCGCTCGCTGTTGACGTCTTGTCGAATAGACCTGCAGCATTCCGTCCTCTCGCCCCGTAAGCTGTTGACGTCTTGTCGAATAGACCTACAGCACCCTTTGTCCCGCGCTTATCGAGCCTTGTGCGCTAGGCCGTCACATACCGACCGCGACGGTCCCTTAGTATATCTATAGTAGTTTGTAAGTTATCAAGTATAGTAGAGATTCCAAACCTTGTTAAGTATAATAAGCATCAAGAAGAAAAATAAAGGAATAAAAACCAGAAATTTAATTTGTAACACGTGAATTTTTTATTTGAACCCTGGAAAGCCGCTGAGTCATACCTCAGCTGGGAAAACACGTTACAAATTTGGCGCCCGAGCAGGGACCTTTGTCCACATTTCACCCGACCGATTACCGAATAAAAATTTACCATGGCGGAAGATCCACCAATTGGTATATACCAAATGAAGAAGGACGAGCTAATTGTGGAATTGAAGCGACGAGGCTTGGACGGTACTGGTACAATGGACGAACTGCGGAAGAAGCTGTCCCAGGAAATCAAGAAAAATAAATCTTGCCCTGATCTCCGTCAAAAGGAGAGTGGGACATCCGAAGTCTTCCAACCAGATCCAGCAACCTGTCACCATTTGCAAATACCGTCGGTTGCATACCAACCACAGACGCTCAACACAAATCCGGAAAGAAAACCTGAACAGACAACCGCCGCCGTTACTTCGCACACCAGCCACGCGTCTTTCGAACCACCCACCGTCATCACCGCACCTCCTCTACCCACGAATGCAGATGTGATGGACAAGGTGCGGAAGTGGAACGTCCGGTATGACGGCAACAGCAACCCACTAGAATTCCTCGAGCGGATTGAAGAATTGGCCGATTGCTATCATCTACCTCTTGATAGAATCGTCAAAACGCTGCCCGAATTACTTAAGTCATCCGCGCTGGCCTGGTATCGGAACAACCGAGAACACATTTATACATGGAACGAGTTTAGTCGGGAGTTGCGACAGTTTTTCCTTCCCCGACGATATAACACTCAGTTATTAGACCGCATCCGCAGTCGTACGCAGATGGCGCGCGAAAGAGGAAAGGAGTATATAACTGCCATCCAAACCCTGATGAGGTGGCAAGATTCTCTTAGCTCAGAAGAGAGGTTAGACAGGATTTACGATAATCTCAGACCGGAATACCGGTACTATATTAAACGAGGAGAATTCGTTACTCTCAACGAGTTAACCGCTCTGGTAGAGGATTTTGAATGTCTACAGAATGAGGCACCAGTATCCCGCCCAACCGGTCCACCGAATCGACCATTTTTGCCACCACACCGAAGTGCTATGCCACCCACGCGAAACAATGCAACATTACACCATCCCACAACACAGACGACCCGCCGAATGACAGGAGAAAGCAATTCCGTGTCAGGGACGGCACAACCGCCGGTCCGACCGCTCCAGCCTACACCAACATATAACCGTGGAAACTGTTGTTGGTCGTGTGGACAACCAGGGCATACCCGATACACCTGCCAGAACCGCCGAGTGTTTTGCTCACGATGCGGCACCGAAGGCATCCAGAGCCGACATTGTACCTGCCAGGCGGGAAACGCCAACGGAACGTCCGAAACCCTGAGACAATCGACGTTCCACCATTAACCGCCAGTCTCAGCCATTATTCCTTGCCGGTCCGATTAGGCCAACACGCCTTTGAGGCAGTCATCGATACTGGTGCCGGCCGATCGTGCATTGGGGATGAACTGCAAAGCCTCTGCCAGAACCAAAACATACCCGCCCGACCAATTAACCTGATACTATCATTGGCCGATAAATCAACAATAGTCGCTCGCCAGGCCTACTCCTTGCCACTAAGCTGGGGAAAATGGAACTTCACGCAGGAGTTCGCCTACGTACCAAATCTCAGTGATAAGTGTCTAATTGGTACCGACTTTTTGGCTCAGAACGGCTTCACGATTAATCATGGAGACAGGGTAATTACCGCCAAATCCGATCCGCCGCTCCCTCTCCGAGTACTGCAGACAGAGACTCAGTGCCTCGAAAGATTTCTTGCCCAGGAACTTCCCAAGTTCGAAGCTATGAAAGGGGTGACCCCCATGGCGGAGCATGTCATACGTCTCAAACACTCCAGACCGTTTAAACAGAGGTATATGCCTCGAAACCCAGCAATGCAGGCCGTAATCGATAAAGAGATAAATCAACTGCTAGCTGAGGATAAGATAGAGCCCTCCATTAGCCCATACAGCTCACCCATTGTCCTGGTAAAGAAAAAGCAAGGGACCTGGAGACTATGCGTGGACTTCCGCCAGCTTAATGAGGTGTCAATTAAAGATGCATACCCGCTACCGCAAATAAATCATATCCTAGATAAGTTGAGAGCGGCTAGATACATATCTACTATTGACCTAAAACAAGGCTACTGGCAAATACCTATGCATCCAGCCAGTCGACAGTACACAGCCTTTACCGTCCCGGGGCGTGGCTTATTTCAGTGGAAGGTAATGCCATTTGGGCTCCACTCAGCACCCGCGACGTTTCAACGCCTCCTAGATCGTATCATAAGTCCTGAACTAGAGCCATTTGCGTTTGCGTATCTGGACGATATCATAGTTATAGGAACTACCTTCTCCGAGCATATGAAGGCCCTCACGGAAGTATTTCGCCGTCTAGAGGTAGCCAAGTTGAAAATTAATCCTGATAAATGTGAGTTTGGTCGATCAGAGATGAGGTACCTCGGGCATATGGTAAGCCAAGATGGTATCCACACCGACCCCAGCAAAGTGGCGGCCATAAAATTGCTACTAGCACCTCAGAATGTCAAAGAACTCCGCCGAGTACTGGGAATCGCATCTTGGTATAGACGATTTGTGCCAAATTTTTCGACAGTAGCCGCTCCTCTCACTCAATTGCTAAAGAAAAAGCAGAAATGGCAGTGGAACGAAGGCCAGGAAAGGGCGTTTGAAATATTGAAGACTAAATTGACCGAAGCACCGATTCTTGCTTGCCCGGACTTCACGAAAACTTTCTTGCTCCAAACCGATGCCAGTGCCGATGGACTAGGGGCCGTTCTGTCCCAGTCAATAGACAACCAGGAACATGTCATCGCCTATGCCAGCCGTACTCTCAATGACGCCGAGAAAAACTATTCGGTCACCGAGCGAGAGTGTTTGGCAGTCGTATGGGGCATCAGAAAGATGCGACCCTATTTAGAAGGGTACCGGTTCATTGTGCACACTGACCACCGCTCGCTGAAGTGGCTGCACACCCTAGAAAACCCGTCCGGCCGACTCTCCCGGTGGGCCATCGAGTTACAACAGTACGACTTCGAGATCCGCTACCGAAAAGGGTCTTTGAATACCGTAGCCGACGTACTGTCTCGACATCCGACCACGATTCCCCCAGTGCGGATCATCTTGCCCATTACTGCCACCTGCCCATGGTATGGAGCAAGGACCACAATGGTGAAGGAACGGCCAAAAGAAAACCCCGACTACCAGGTATGGAATGGAACATTACACCGACATATATATAATCCAACATATCAAACCGAACCCGCCGCAACTGCATGGAAGATATGCGTCCCAAAACCGCTTCGCTGGCAAGTGATGCAAGACAATCATGCAAACGTCACATCCGGTCACTTAGGCGTCGCCAAAACAATCGCCAGAATAGCGCAGAATTATTATTGGCCTGGACTTTTTCGAGACGTGGCTCGTTTTGTACGACGCTGTTCGACATGCATCCAATACAAGGTCCCATCCAGCAAACCAGCCGGCAAAATGCACATGACTACCACCGAACAGCCCTGGGAAGTAGTATGCTCGGATTTCATTGGACCACTGCCCCGTTCCACCAGAGGAAATACCGTGATATTGGTGTTCCATGATAAGTTCACCAAGTGGACCGAGTTTCTGGCCCTGCGCGATGCGACCACGCCTGCACTGATTAAAGGTTTCAAGGAAAGAATCTTAAGTCGATATGGGTGCCCGAAAACCTTAATTACCGATAATGGCACCCAGTATAGAAGTAAGCAGTTCCAAGCACTACTTCAGGAACTACACATAGACCAAAGATTTACTCCTCCCTACACCCCCCAGGCAAACCCCACCGAGCGGGTTAATCGGGTCATCAAAACTATGGTCGCTCAGTTTGTCCAGAAGGATCACCGCCGATGGGATGAGTATCTCCCCGAGTTCATGTTGGCCATAAACACCAGTCAGCATGAAACCACCGGTTATACCGCCGCCTATCTAAATTACGGCAGGGAACTTCGCCTCCCGACTACTCCAACCATCGAACTAAATAAACCGCCAGACACCACCGAAAGAATCACCGCCCTGCAGGATATCTTAGCCCTAGTACGTATCAATATAGTTAAAGCATTCGGAAAGCAAAAGCGGTATTATGACCTGCGACGTCGGACCTGGTCACCCAAAATAGGAGAATCAGTATACATCCGCCACAGGCCACTCTCATCCGCCGCAAACCAATTCTCGGCGAAATTAGCTCCCCGTTTTGTAGGACCATACCAAGTCACCAAGAAACTCTCCCCAGTCATCTATAACGTCAAAGGGCCAGCAAAAGAAGTAATAACTGCTCATATAAAGGACCTTAGAAAAACCGGAAATTCAGCTGATGACGACATCGCCGAAGTTATGGGTATAAATAACTCTGGCAATCAACCGATATCACCAGTCGAAAACGAAATGTCGGAACAGACAGTCGCATTCACCGCACCGCTACCGCAGCCAAGCACTCGTCGTCGTACGCGCCCGGCCAAAATACCGACCCCCCCGCAAAAGACCGCCGCCGGAATACTCAGGGCAGCCCAGTTCCGACGACCGCCACCCCCGGCCAACCGGCCCCTCAATGCAGCCGAAGTCGCAACCATCTGCCGGGTGATCCATCGGCAAAGGGGGGAGGACCCTAATCAACTGGTTCAGAATCCACTACAACCACAAGAAGACGAACCCCAGCCGACCAGTTTTCCCAAAAACATAGTGGCCATCACCACGGCCCGATCGACCGCCGCAACCAGTAACTCCGCTCCAGAAACCGCTCCCGAAACTACCGCCAAAGCCAAGAGCTCCGCCGCCAGAAAGAGGACTGTCGCTACCACCAAGTCCAGTAGCTCAGCTCCAGATACCGCTCACGAAACGTACCCCAAACCAAGTACCGCCGTAACCGTCAACAGGGACACAACAACCGTCGCTAATACCACCAGCGGACCTAGGGTCGCGCACACACCCCGAGGTGCCCCCATTACAACTCCGCCGAATCACGAAGAGACACCAGCCTCCAGTCCATCGCCACTCCAGCAAGCCGGAAAAGGGTCTCCCAGCCACAGGCCGAGTCCTACAGCCGTGACCATAAGCTCCGTCCACCCCTTGCCACACTTAGGTACACAACAGCAACCCCTGGACCTGGGAGATGAATTTTTCGGCCTCACCATCCCCGAAACCGGAAGGAGAAATTTCCGCAGAGTCGGGCCGTATGGGTTCATCTATGGTCGAAGACTAGGGAACGGCATCATCCACCTCAAGGGAGTCACCCGATCCGTCCTAGTAAAAGACGGAGCATTGTACGCCGCAGGGCAAAACCATGATTAAATTTATTATATTAAAGTAAGATATTATTGAAAATTATTTTCTTTTATGGTTTGTTATTTTTTAGTTTACTCCTGTTCATTATCAATTATCAAAAAAAAAAAAAAAAAAAATTATCAACAAAAAAAAAAAAAAACAACATAAAACTAAATGAATTATAAAAAAAAAAAAAAAAAACAAAAGAAAAAAAAAAAACATGAATTAAAGAAACGAATTGAATTATAAAATTGTTTAATTTAAGAGGATAGGAAAAAAAAAGAGAGAAAACGAAAAGATGGACGCTATCCGACCAGGTCCACACTACCTAGAACTAAGATCCTAATATTAAGGAAATAGTTGTAAATTTAATTTTAAGACCAGAGGATAGAAAAAAAAAGAGAAAAGCGAAAAGATGGACACTATCCGCCCAGAAGTCCACACTACCTAGAAATAAGATCCTAATGTTAACAAAATAATTATAAGTTTAATTTTAAGAACCGGATAGAGAAAAAAAAAGAAGGGAAAAACAAAAGATGGACACTCTATCCGTCCGCCGTCCACACAAATTAGCAATAAGACGAATGGTATTAGTATTAGTTTATATTAGACTTAGTATTAGTTTATCCTGTCGCACCGTCAGCTCTGACTCCCCCCCCCGAAGTAAGAGGGGAATGTAACGAAGTACCTTCGTTACAAACCCTACGGCTAAGCATTGTCCGTCCCATCACCCAAAAATACGAATTTGCCAACGGCATGTGGTGTTGCCGGCTGCTGCTTTTGAACAGCGAACACACAACACCACCTGTGTAGCTGCCGCCAGTAACAAGTGACCGTATACAAGTCAAATATAATTTCGACTACACAGCGAACACACAACACCACATGTGTAACTGCTGCCAGTCACTATTGATCATATATGAGGCAAATATAATCAATTAATTTTCGGTGGATAAAATTCCCAACAAGTCCCACAAAAAAGTTAGTTAGGTTCGGCAATTTTCATATGAAAAATTGTCGAACTCCCTATGAGTTTGACGGTCAGATTCCGTTGGAATAAGACAGAGTGCAAGTATTCTTTAGGAATACCACACTCATTTTTGGAGGCGTTCTTATTAGAACGCCAAATTAAATAAATAATACAGACTGGGCGACCGTCGGTAAACTTGCGCACAATTTTGGGAGTGTTCTTCTCCGAACACTCCAGTATACATTTCACCAGACCAGACGACCGTCTCTAAACCGCGTCACTACCTACCCTTCTCCCCCTCTCCCAGCTTCTGCAGGTAACCCTGCAGCAGCCCCTTTCCGAACAAGCTCAGGAAAGGGGTACTTGGCACTCGCTGTTGATGTCTTGTTTCATAGACCTGCAGCATTCCTTATTCCGTACCGCTCGCTGTTGACGTCTTGTCGAATAGACCTGCAGCATTCCTTATTCCGTACCGCTCGCTGTTGATGTCTTGTTTCATAGACCTGCAGCATTCCTTATTCCGTACCGCTCGCTGTTGACGTCTTGTCGAATAGACCTGCAGCATTCCTTATTCCGACCGCTCGCTGTTGACGTCTTGTTTCATAGACCTGCAGCATTCCTTATTCCGTACCGCTCGCTGTTGACGTCTTGTTTCATAGACCTGCAGCATTCCTTATTCCGTACCGCTCGCTGTTGACGTCTTGTTTCATAGACCTGCAGCATTCCTTATTCCGTACCGCTCGCTGTTGACGTCTTGTCGAATAGACCTGCAGCATTCCTTATTCCGACCGCTCGCTGTTGACGTCTTGTTTCATAGACCTGCAGCATTCCTTATTCCGTACCGCTCGCTGTTGACGTCTTGTCGAATAGACCTGCAGCATTCCGTCCTCTCGCCCCGTAAGCTGTTGACGTCTTGTCGAATAGACCTACAGCACCCTTTGTCCCGCGCTTATCGAGCCTTGTGCGCTAGGCCGTCACATACCGACCGCGACGGTCCCTTAGTATATCTATAGTAGTTTGTAAGTTATCAAGTATAGTAGAGATTCCAAACCTTGTTAAGTATAATAAGCATCAAGAAGAAAAATAAAGGAATAAAAACCAGAAATTTAATTTGTAACACGTGAATTTTTTATTTGAACCCTGGAAAGCCGCTGAGTCATACCTCAGCTGGGAAAACACGTTACAAACCTGTAGACATTATTGTGCGACGGACGAAGTGGCAGTGGTTTGGACAGGGACTAAGACGGCGTAACGACAACTTCTTTGCAAAATATGCCATGAAGTAGAATCCGCTCACCCAGATAGGTGAAACTACGGGACGCAGTCGACAGTCGAGGAGGAAGCAAGCTCTATGGGAATGACTTGGTGCAACTGAAATGCAGAACTCCGAACAAAATCGCGCGTAGGCATTGTTGACGCCATATTCCCCTCGAAGGGTGAAAGGATTTAAGTAAGTAAGCAGGAATAGGATCATCAAATTTACGCTTCCGTGTAAATACAACTGCAGTTATTTTGCTACGATTTATTGATAGTGCATTTCTACCACACCAGTTATCCAACCGATCCAGAGTAGTCTGTAGATTTATTCTGGCAACACTGAGAGATTTGTTAGATTAGAGAAAACAAAGATCATCCGCATATCCATATAAAGGGTTATCCAATATCCATTTTGCGGTTTCAAAAGTAAACGTAAATAAAACACATATAAAATATTTTTTATCATGATATTTCTTTTTTATTATAAAGTTTGAACGTTGACATTATGTGTGAAACACTACATCATTTAAATGACCACCACGCGAATTGTTGCAAGCATCAATTCTTTTGAGGTAATTTTTGACCACTTTTTGACACATATTGGGCGGTATCTCAGCCATAACTTGACGACTATTGGTTTTTAAGTGCTCAAGAGTTAAAGGTTTATCTGCATAAACACGGTCTTTCGCGTAGCCCCACAAAAAAAAGTCAAGCGGTGTCAAATCGCATGATCTTGGTGGCCAGTTGATATCGCCACGACGAGAAATTACGCGGCCAGGAAATGTCTCTTGCAATAAAGCCATATTCGCTCGAGTTGTGTGGCATGTGGCACCGTCTTGTGGAAACCACATATTTTCTAAGTCGTATTCTTCAATAGCAGGCAAAAAAAAGTCGGTTAGCATATGACCATAAACCTCCGAATTGACGGTGACAATCGTTCCATTGTCGTTTTCGAAGAAGTAAGGTCCAATCACACCTCCGGACCAAAGAGCGCACCAAGAGGGTTCTCAGAACCCTCAATACGAGACAATTTTGTTTGTTAACATACCCACCGAGTGAGAAATGTGCTTCGTCGCTGAAGAATATTTTGTTCGAAAATCGCCGTCCACCGCCTGTTGTTCAAGCACCCATTCGACGTATCTACGACGTTGTGAATGGTCAGCTGGCTTCAGTTGTTGTGTGAGCTGGATTTTATATGGATGTAGATGTAGATCTAAATGCAAAATACGCCATAATGTGCCGTAAGACAGTCCTAATTCCTGACAACGACGAGGAATCGACACATTCGGGTCTTCGGCAACACTTTCACTTACAGCAGCGATATTTTCAGTGGTACGAGCGAAACGATAATGCACAGGCCTTACAATATCTGTAACCGATCCAGTCTCTTCTAATTTCTTCACAATTTTGCCAATTGCTTGCGTAGTTGGACGATTATGTAAACCATAATCTCCTCTTAAAGCACGATATGTGGCTGTGGCAGAATCACCATTTTTGTAGTAGGTTTTTACAATTTTCAAGCGTTGTGTGATAGTTAAGCGATCCATTTTCGTAAATGTCAGACTTTCAACTGAAAAAAAAAAATTGTTTTAACAACTTAGTTTGACAGATGTCGAATTCCAGCCCTATACTTTTGAAACCGCGAAATGGATAACCCTTTCGATAACCAACAATATAATCGATGATAATACGATTTTACTAACTATCAGTTCAGAACATTATAAAGGGTCCGCCAAATAACTTTTTTTTTTTTGAAAATGCTATAAAAAAAAACTACTGAATATTTTCTCAAATTTCTTTTTTTATTTGAAAGTACAATCCTTCCGGTTAACAATGGAAAATAATTTCATTCAAATGGCTGCCTCGGCTGGCCATGCAGTAGCCTACACGATCGGTCCAATTTTTAAGCACATTATCGATTGTGTGCAGCTGTATTTCACCAATGGCTTCACGAATATTGTCCTTTAAAGCGTCAATTGTCTCTGTCTTGTCGGCGTAACACTTATCTTTTAGGGCACCCCACAAATAATAGTCCAACGGTGTCAAATCGCAGCTCCGAGGTGGCCAAACGACATCAGCTCTGCGGCTGATAATGCGATCTTCAAAAACAGGGCGCAAAACATCGAGTGTAGCTTCGGCTGTGTGGCACGTAGCGCCGTCCTGTTGAAACCAAATGTTGCCAATATCCTTCTCTTCAATTTTTGTGAACAAAAATTCGTTCAACGTGGCCCGATAACGATCGCCATTGACTGTAACGGCCACTCCTTGCTCATTTTCGAAGAAAAATGGCCCAATTATGCCTTTGGACCAAAATCCGCACCAAACAGTGACTCGTTTTGGGTGTACATTGGCTTTTCAATGTATGCGTGCGGCTTTTCTGTGCCCCAAATGCGACAATTTTGCTTGTTTACATACCCGCCAAGATCAAAATGAGCTTCATCCGAAAAGATGATTTTTTTGGCAAAATCGGCATCTTCTGTAAGTCGATCGCAGGCCCACTCAGCGAAGCGAAAACGCATTGGATGGTCAATTGGCTTCAACTCCTGAACCAATTGGACGTTGTATGGCGTCATACCAAGGTCTTTATGCAAAATTCGTCTCAATGATGTCTCCGAAATGTTCAATTGTTGAGAACGACGGTGAATTGATGTTGATGGCGCTTCACGCACACTTTCTGCCACAGCATCAATATTCTCGGGTGTACGCACTGTTTTCACGCTTTGGTTTATCGATGAGGATGCCAGTTTCTTTCACTTTTTTCACAAGATAACGAACATACGGAGCTGACGGTGCTTCTCTTCTTCCAAAATCCGTACGCAATTTTCGCACACATTCTGCAACATTACCATGATTTTCAAAGTAATGTCGCAATATTTCCCAGCGTTGTTCAAGCGTATACACAACCATATTCGTTCAGCGGAAGGATACAACTAATTATCTGTCAAATCAGACATGAGCTAAGTGTTACCATTCACGAAATAAGCACTAGTTGAAAAAAATGGCGGACACTTTAATTGACCAACTTTCTCGAGCAAAGAATCGACAACAAAGCATCACAAGAGCGGCGAAAGAACTTCAATTTGGCGGCATCACATAGCCACTTTGACTGTAGCTGTATCGTCCATACTTCTCCCCGTATTAATAATCGTACCATGGCAAAATCTGGCAAATCCCACCCAAAAACAAATCAAAGGAATCATTAAAACATTCATAAGCTAATGTAATAAAAATAAGGACATTGGGTATTTTGTTACACAGCCACACACACACACAAGCACATATCACTCAAAAAACATGCGAAATCCTCTCAAGAGTTTGAAAAGTAATTCAATCCATAGGGGTGAAAACATCAATCCCACCATTACTAAATCAGTTATTAAACCAACATTACAGGATATTATTCCGCAAGAAATTCTAGGAATTGTTGCCATTGTGTGCGCGCGTAATATTCAATCAAAATTTCATTAAGACGTTAAATGGAGTTATACTTTGGGCACAACAAGGCGTTTTTTTACTTAATTTGCATGAAAAGGAACAACCTACAGGGAAGCTATAATTTAGCAAACTTTTGATAAGTATTTGCAAGCAAATGTCTACTAAATGTCTGCATCATTGGCTAAAAAACGAGGAAATGTTTCACAAATTGAATTAAAAAATCCAATTTAGAAAAGTTGGAAGTGCGGAGTAAAATCCTTAAAAAATTCCACAGGAAATTGAAGGATAGTAAGAGGTGGAGAAGAAAGCAGAACTTTAAATTACTGCGGCTCCCAAGCTCAATCACAGTCACATCCCGCACCAATTCCAATATCTTATCTGCCATCTTCCGCGGTATCTTCGCTTCAAAAAGTTAGCCTTAGATTCATATCCTGTAACGTTGAGTGCGTTCGACAAATTTCCGCCACAAACTCATCCAGCTTATTAAGGAAATGGTTAGAACGATTACACACCTACGCATCCCATACCAGTCACTTCACACAGTACGTCCTGCCAACCAGTAGGACTCTTCTGACTCTTGTGCTGCAAAAAGAAGAGGAAATCGGAAATTTCACAGGAAATTCAGACTTTTTAATGAAATTGAATTGCGTACAGGAAAGATATAGGGCCACTTACTGAGTGGGAGCGTCAAGTGAACACACAATCACACTCACACCCACACACTTACAATTCCATTCAATTCATTTCCTTTTAGGAATAATATTAAGTGAATTGCAAAGGCAGGGAACAATTGTGGAGGAGAAGCACCTGTAATTTGCTCGTCGCTTGTTCCCTGGCATTTTATTGATTGAAATGAAATTAGAAATGGCATCGCAGAGAGTTTCCCATAAGAAGGGGAAGAAGGGGAAGCTGTATGCAAAATGAAAAACGTGCAAGAAATTGCAATGGGAATGCGGACAAGTTTTTTACCCTTTATGTCAATCAGACCATACTGCTAGGTATTGTCGTGTCGTTATGTCACAGTAAGCACAGTAAGGAGAAAAGCCATCTCCAGGAGCAAACTATAATTCCCCGTTAGTAATGAACAAATGCCACAGGGATTGCATTGTGTAATTTGCTGCTGTGAATTGTTGCTCTGCGGAAGTGTGAAAATAGCTCGGAAATGAGCGCTCAGGAAAGGACAGGAAAGGTTTAGAAAACAAAAATGTGGTATTGCAGGTGCGGAATTGCTTTGTGACCTAAGTTGGAAATGAGAATAAAATGAACACAGGGATGAAGTAACCTGTTGCTGCATTGTTAAGATATATAAGGCTTTTGAGAATTCCTTGCAAATGCATTGATGTCATGCTGATTGTTGAAGAAATTAAATTTATTTCAAAACATTTCAACATAGACTTTGAAACAATCTGGCTCGAAGGACCACTCAGTGCACTAAAGTAATATAGCGAGTTTTTATGTAGTTTATGGAATCACTCGTTGAGTTCCCGGCGTTGCCCGGTCGGAAAAATATTTATGCGACATTGAAACATCCCCACACATCGCACTCCGAGTAGTAATCCTTCCCAAATCAACTAACTATACCCCTTCCAACCCCATCCCACTCAAGCCAAACCCCTATTTCACCTTCGCTCAACCCTTATACATCGACTCCTCACTGTTATATGGCATGATATGATGTTAGAGGTATATTCTAGTAACACTGCGACTCATATGGATCTCTTGCACTATGGGAAGGTACATGGCCGACCCTATACCTCCCATTTCATACCAACGGTTCTTAGGAACTTAATAATATGAAGTGGGTTCAATAAATGTCGCGCAGACTTCCAGATTACGTGGTTCCCATATGGTCCCTTCTCTGTCGGATCGTTGCTACGCATTCGTTGAGAAGGTGCCACTGGGTTTTCTCCGCTTCTCCACAAAGCCTGCAACTACCATCCTCTTCTAAGTTTTAGTTCCTTATCATCATCATCATCATATTTGGCTCTACAATCGGTATCCGGTCCTGGCCTCCCGCAAAAAATCTCTCCACCGGTCCCGATTTCGATATTCGTTTGATATTTTGGGTTATCTAAAATACGAGCTTTAAGTGGCTTACGTTCTTTAATCCACCTCCAGGTATCTTCGGTAAGCCACGTGCTGTGCCTTGCCTGGCTTCTACCAACAATACTTTTTTCCGCTCCAGATGTGAAAACATTTTTCACAACCTTCCAATGCTCTTGGATAGTTGTCGGCAGTGAGCTGCTGATTGCTTCCACTCCTTGCGATAAATGATTCCTTAATTGTTGGCGTACTGAGGATATCTTTAGGCGGTTGATGTCATACCTAGGCATTTGGATGATATTGCGGATTCTTTGAACTGATGCAGTTGCTACCATAAGGTGATGATCCCGTACCATACCCATGTCCTCGGCTCCTCGTCTGTTTCGGACGTCCTACAACGTCGTCTGATCGTCACATGATCGATTTGGTTGGATGATGATTGCCTGTCAGTTGACACCCAGCTGACTTTGTGGCAGGTCTTATGCTCAAACATGGTGCCTCCTATGACAAGGTGGCTGGTGTTTGCAGAAATCAACAAATCTTTCACCATTGTCATTTAGTTTGCCGAGTCCTTTGTTGTGGTTGCCTGCCTTGGCACTCAAGTCCCCCATCACGATGACGTTATCTTCGTTCGGCGTTGCGTTGAATACAGCGCTTTGCTGATTGAAGAAGTTGTCCTTTTCACCCTCAGTCGAGGAATTCGTTAGGGCATAACTCTGTATGATCGTGACGCGTCGTACTCTAGTCCGAAATCTGGCCGATAAGATCCTATCACCATGTGGGTGCCAGGAAATTAGGCCTCTGCCTGGTGTTGGCGTTAGCAGCAGACCCACTCCAGATTCAAGGTGACTGACGGAAGGTTTACCGGAGAAGAGTAGCACAATGTTACACGTTGGGGATTGGTACTTTCAGGCGTCGAACCAACTTACTTCTTACTCACACCCAGTATGTCCAAATTATATCGAAGTAACTCACGTTCCAGTTGAAGAAATCTGGCATTTTGATTGCGCTGATAGAGTGAAATTGACCTTAAGCCAAAGTCCATATACGTTTCTGAGCGAGTATAAGAGTATTGTTATTATCTCGATATACAGCATACCGAGGAACCTATCAAATGTTTGCTTAACATACCTGGACACATACATTTATTAGCTGTGATGTCATCAGATGTGTAGTGTACACAAGGCGCTAGTAGTGGAATATGCCTTCATTCCCTGGGGCTATTTACTTGGTGTGAGGCGTTTAAAGCTTCATATGATTCCCATAATATGGTGTTGACACATTATTTTGCAGGTCACTGGTACTCTTGTAATTGTTGTTGATCGAAGAACAATTTCGGAATTGTCGTTTTGTTTTGAAGTCAAAATTTAACATTCATGAGTTATGATGTGCATTTGTTTGTGGTTAAATGGAGAACATGACACCAGAAAGTGATTACTCCTCACTTGCTTCACTTAAATTATTTCTGCAGGACATTACCACTTTGAATTTTAATTAATGAATAAATGAAATTTCAGCAATATGTCAGGTGTCCTTTAATTCCGATCAAGTTACTCCCGCTATTCTCGTCATATTGATTGAAGTCAAAAAGTGATTGCAGGATATTGGGGATGAATTGCTATCGCTCATACAGTGATAGTCATTATTTTTAATTCAAATATCTATAGAAGATTTATTTATAAAGAAAGAAACCTCAAAAATACAAATGACGAGACAGAGTTGCTCTCTCCTTCGTGGAAAAGGTGCCCACTTCTTTTTTGCAAAAAAAAAAAAAACCGAGACATGCTCTGACTGTGTACTGTCATCTTTTGACGACATCTCTCCATTGGGATATGCTCCACAATGGACTACGGTTAAATCGTTCGACGGTTCGAGGAGATTCGGTCCAAGGTCTATTGTACACACAAGTACAAAGGATACATTTGAATTGCAAGTTAAACATTGGAAGGTTTTTTTTTGTCTTGGTTCTTGCAGCACAAAGGAAACCACCAATTAGAGCGTTAAGTCTGGCCGTGCAATTATTATTTCATGTTCGTTTATTCAGTGGAGGTATTGCGCGCCGCCCTTATTAAGTGCTCTGTCAGAGGTGTTTTTTGTTGCAGTCTATTTGGGGAGTTAAAGTATCAAAATTAAGCAGAAAATATAATAAGGGATTGGGTTTTGAATTGTTTGGTCTTAAATGGCAATATTGTTTTTGGGAATGAACTAAAATACAGTGTGCATCACATCCAATAGCAGAATAGGGCGAATAACAAAGAATGCTCTAGAATTGCAAGTGGCCGTAACTATCTCTGACTGGTGGAAGTGCGATCAAACCTCCACGTGTTGACCGCCAGTAATTTTCCTCCAATACATGAAAAACTAAATGATCGGGCTAGTCCCTTCAAAGTAAGGTTGGCACAAGGCCAATAACCTCACCCGCAAAAAACTTTTATTACGGAACTCAAAATCAGCCTCGGAAACACTGATGAACGACGACGACCATGACAACAAAAACGGCTAAGCGATTAAAGAATTTTCTTATGGAACGTACGCTCACTGTATAGAGCTGGAGCTGCCGATACCCTGTCCAAATATAAGGCTGACATAACAGCAATCCAATCCAACGCATGGACGGGGAATGGTGTCTTACAAAAATCAGAATATGACATTTATTACAGTTGTCATGCAAGACATCATGTGCTCGGGGTGGGGTTTCTAGTCAGCAAAGAGAGGAAACCCAGCGTTGTCGGCTTTAAAGCAATAAATGAACTGCTATGCACCCTTCGCATACGGGGCAGATTTAAAAACATAAGCCTCATAAACGTTCACGCACGTACAGGGGATTCTCCAGATGATGAAAAAGGAAGAATTCTTTGAATCAGTCGAACGAGAACTCCATGCTTGCCCTCAGTTTGACGTCAAAATGCCAAAATAGGTAAGGATCCAGTATTCAGTCACCCATAGCTTGCACGAGAACACTAATGACAATGGACAACGAGTCATAGAGATGGCAGCAAGTAATAATTTGGGAGTACAAGGTTTGCGCGTAAAAATATCCACAAAGCCTCCTGTGTATCTCATGATAGAGCTACTTGCAATCAGATAGACCACGTGTTGATAGACCGCCGCCACAACCAAAACCTGATGACGGTACGAACGCACTGAGGTGCCAACGTCGACTCGGACCACTATCTTCTTGGTATGGTGCTCCGATCGCGGGTTGCATCATCACGAAAGACTGCATCAGTGAATCAGATTCGAGTCAATCAGATTCGAAACAACTACGGTCGCCCTAAATGCAGGGAGAGTACGTCCTGGGGCTGAGATGTCGGGCGTAGAAGACAGAGAAATGGAAACGCCTTAAAAATACTGTCATTAGTACTGCTGACTCCATCTTAGGCAGTAGTCGTAGATATCGAAACGACTGCTTCGATGACGAATGTAAGCGAGCGACTGAACGTAAGAATGTTGCGTACCGAGCAAAAATCTCATAGAACGCGGGCACGCGAAGATGAATATGAAGAGCTTAGAAGATGTGAAAAAAAAGTTGACCGGCGAAAGAAAGCAGCCCGGGAGAAGAATCTCGTACGTGAACTAGAACAGTACAGAGAGCAAGGACCGCACCAGAAGATCTACCAAAGAGTCCGCGGTATGACGGCGCAATAACCACCGCGTTGCTCATACTGCATAGACAAAATGGGTAATCTGATCGCTGATCTAAAAGGCATCTTAGAGCGGTGGGAAGAGCACATTCATGAATTGCTTAATGGCCAGCTAACCGAGGAATTGGAGGCTCCACTAATAACCGCAGACAACACCATGCTGCCGCCACCAAGCAGAGACGAAGCTAGCAGAGCGATAAATCGGCACAAAAATAATAAGGCCCCGGGATCAGATGGTATCCCAGCGGAGCTGAGAAGCTCAGGAGGGTCCGCAATACACCAAGCAATTCATGAATTAATAGTGCAAGTATGAGAGGACGAAGCGATGCTAGAAGACTGGCGAAGAGGTACGTTGTGGAGTACCGCGTATAAGATTTCCTTCTCTATCCTTGAAGACAGGATATGGATCATCGATCCATACCAGTGTGGCTTCATTCCATGCAAATCAACAATTGATCAGTATTACAACCTTAGCCATGTGACTCACTACAACATATTTTTATAGACTTTATAGCCGCCTATGATAGCATAGCCAGAGTAGAACTTTATAGAGCCATGAGAGAGTTCGGCATCTCAAATAAACTGACACGACTTTGGCCCAATGTTATAAGCCAAGTAGTAAAAATATCCGGATCACTATCAAGCCCATTCACATCGGGCTCCGAAAAGGGGATGTACTGGCTTGCGTCTTCTTTAACCTGGCGTTGGAGAAAGTGTTCAAAGGCTCTGACGTAACGGCAAGAGGAACAATCCTCTATAAATTCATTTAAATACTGGCTTACGCCGACGACATCGACATCGTTGGTAGAATCCATAGGGCTGTACAGGAAGCATTCATCCAGATCGAGCGGGTGGCACGAAATCTGGGGCTGCACATAAATGAAAGCAAAACAAAGTACATGGTGGCCACGTCTGCGTGCATACGTATTGGTCCCTCAATTAAAATAGTAGAGCGCGAGTTTGAACTATCTCGGGTCAACTGTAGCAGCCGATAACAGCGTGGAACCAAAAATACCCGCACGGTTGCTCAAAGCCAACAAAGCTTACTTTGGTCTGTCAAGACTCTTCAAATCCAGAAATTAAACCATGATGACACATCGTGTATCTTAACTGCAGGAGCCAAAAGAGCTTGATTCTCTTCTAAGAGAAAACAAATTAACTAAAATCAAAACGACATAGGTTCCAAAGCCGTTTTAATTAAAATAATATGGCAGTTATTACTCTCAGACATTCGCGAATAGTGGGACAGCTTTTTGTTGATATGATAACGGCCCTAACTAAACAAATGTTCCTTGAACATGCAGACATGATTTAATTCTGCGTTTTTCAAGATATTAACCACATTTGTAATGTCCCGCATTCCAGAGATATTCCCATTTTCTTAGCGTCTTAAAATTATATATGGCAGTCTTGATTTTGCTCAAGTTGCTCAACACTTAGGAGTGAGGAACTTTCAGAAAACACTCTCCCTAGTTAGCGCTACAATGCTGCATGCTTTTGCACAATTTTCCTGAACTATATAGAGTCTCCGGAGTTATCCCACATACGAGGCCAACTGTAACCCCTTTCTTTCGAACGTGTTGGTTCTGCTTACGCCTATGGACGGAGTCAGCATTTTGTTTTGTTCTTTTGAACCTTGTACTCACAACTACCATGTGCCTGTTATAAATTGTGAAGGATCATTTGGATATACGTACGAATGTGTATTAAAATATTGTCCAGACATTAACAGAACGAATTACTATCCTTACCTTAAACTTACGCTGAAATAATGAAATGCATTTCTTTTTTGCTCCTCTATCCGTCTTTAGGTACTGCGTCGAATTCGAAGTGATCAAAGCATCGAAGGCCTGTCACAAGCTTCCGCCATATAATCTTATGCTAGAAGGTAGGTAACTCAACAACTCAACAACAGAACAAGAAACACAGAATACTAAAGGAAATTTCTTCTCCATCTATTTCAGGCGATAGAATCACAGTCCGCTGTGACTTGGAAGCGCTCATTCAGGACTCTATCTTAGCTGCTACGCCAGCCAGCAGTAGCAACACAAAAGTAGCAATAACAGGAGCAACCACAAGCAACAACAATAACAACAACACGAGCTCGTCAAGTAGAAAATCCGAGATCACAAACAATTCCGCCGTTTTCGATGAAGATGAAGACGAGGACGACAACGGGGACATTGACGGAGAGAATGATGATGATGAGGAGCGTGCAGTCGCCTCAACGACGGTGACAACTACTACAACTACCACCACTACAACAGCCGCCCCCATCAGTTATCATTGTCGCGGCGAAGGACTTTCCGGACGGACCACCCGATGGAGTGCCCTGCCGGCGCCGTCATGTCGCGGCAAATGGCTTCGTCTGACAATTGGCCAGCCAAAGCCATGCTCACATTCGCAATTTATATTCGTCTAATGCGGTGCGGTGCGGTGTTTGCGAGCAAAAAGCAAAGGATGTGGGGAAGGACATTACTATACCGAGTATTGCTGTTCCTTTCACCAACACTTACTTATTCACTTATTTCTACGATTCGTATCTCTTTGGTACGAATGCATTTCGTTTGATTTTAAAAAAAAAACTTAATGCAACTTAATTAACTTAACTTTACTTAACTTAACCTTCTTACCCTTCTGTTTGGGTTAAAGAAATTACAAATTATTCGTATTATCATTACTATTGCATTTATTTAGTGGATAACTTAATTCCATTTTGTCATATCGATTAGTGAAGCGAAAGCGAATGCGAAGGCAACGCGAAAGCAACGCGAAAGCAACGCGAAAGCAACGCGAAAGCAACGCGAAAGCAACGCGAAAGCAAACGCCAACGAGAAAGCGAATTTGCGAAAATAATTATCTCCTGTAACTATTTGTAAGGAATACCTACTACTACTCGTACATATGTAATGAATACCATTACACACACTCATACACATACACACAAATACACATGAAAATCATATTTTTATAATTTCTCGAGAATATCATTTGAACGGTTCTCTTATTTTTTTTTTATTTCAAAGTATTCACTATGATCAGCAACAGCAACATCAAACAAACAATAAAAAGAAATTATTAATACGCTGATACTTTGAATATAATTCTAATTAATATTAATAAGAGAGAGGATTTTTCTGTAATAAATGAGAATGAAATAAAGATAAAGCTTTTGTGAGAAGCAAATGTAATTTTAAGCAAAGCTTTTCATTTGGGACCATGGCAGATATTTATGGGGTAACGTTTTTAAGGTGAGAAGGAAGATTTTAAATTTTTTACAAAAAAAATATTTATATACTCGCTCTGTGATGAGCTATGCTCAGGTGAAACAGTCTGGAAAATACTGTAACGAACCTTGACCGGGGTTAGACTCGTCGGATAGTCTAGGGGTCTTACAAAATGAATTTAAATGTGAAGATCGGTTATTTAAGATATTATTTTATATCACTTTTATTAACTTGTATTCTATATAGTATTTATATTAATATCTTTTTTTTATTAGTTCTTTTATATTTTTTTCTCTTTTTCCTCTTCGCCTCTACGTTTCGTGTGGTCGTCCCACTGGTTGAATGGTGTGCTTCGCCTGTGAATCAACTCCCTCAGGGTTGTGTAGATTGACAGCTCGCTTCCAAGTTGATTATCGTATAGTGCTGTTCAACATACTGTTACGTAATTTAAACTTTCACGTTCGTTAAGGATTTTGCAAATAAAACACAACACAAGTTTATTTAATTACAACTTTAATTAATTTAAAGCAAAAATAACAAAAGTTCACAATTTTACACTGGCAATAACTTTTAATGCACACAAAAGCACTTAAAATACTATTCTCTTAGCTGGTAGCTATATTTCTTGCAAGTGCTTTTTCATCTTGACTGATTGAGTTCCAAGCAACGAATGAATCCCTGCGGCAAAAAAGCCGCATATTTATAGTATATCAAAAGTTTCGCAAAGGTTTCAACCTTTTCTACTGTTCCATGCCATTCGAACAACCTAGAGTGCGCTAGATCAATCCTACAAAGTTCATAGCTCAAAGTCCAAAGTACAAGTATGTTCATAACAGACATACAGGCTTAACTACATATCTGGCAGCTCTAGTACATAATGGTATAATATTTCAACCATACTACTTATTGTCTAAAAGTAAGCAATTTCTCAATTCTAGTACAGTTCATAAAAATGCCTATTTTTGTACGGTGCTAGTCTAGGCTTATTCTTATTCCATTAAGAGGAGAACGACCTGTACATCTACTGCTAACTACTTTTCGTAACAATACGATGCCAGTGATTGTGGCAGTCGTTCTTTGATGGTATGGGTGACCGTCCCCCTAAAAGCACTCGGGCTGAATAAGCAATAAGGTGGGTCGTCTGCTTAAAGCAGATGGGATGGTAATATGGCAACACCAACAAATACCCTCAAAATATTTACAAAAAGACCCCGAAAGGGCCCTCTAAAAACTCCTTAAAACCACCTAGAGACCCCCTCAAGACCACCCTCAAGATTACACATAAGACCGTTTTAAGACTACGTTATGACCCCCATCAATATTTCCTCAACACCCCCCTAAAACCCACCTTAAGATTCCCTCAAGACCCCACTTTACAACACATAAAAACCCCCTCAAGACGCCATTAACGACCCTCTCAAAATCCCCTCAATACCACCCCAAGAAACCCTAAAAACCTTCTTAATACCCCATCAAGACTCCACTCACACCCTTTTAAAATCCCCTTAAGATCCCCTTAAGACCACCTAAGGACCTCAATACCCCACAAAAGATCCTTACAAAACCCCCTCGGGACCCCCATGAAGACTACCTAAAGACTCTTAAGATCACCTCAAGACCCCGTTAAGACCACGTTAGAACCCCCATTTAAACTCCCACAAGACCCCCTCAAACCCCCTTAAGATTCCCATAAGACCCCCTCAAAACACTCTCAAGACCACCTAAAGACCCCCCCCCCTAAGACTCCACTCACGACCCTCTCAAAATCCCCTCCATACCATCTAAAAAATCTGCTTAAACTGCCCTCAAGCCCTCAAGACCTCTTCAAGACATACTCAAGACCGCCTCTGATAACCCCTTTAATACTCACATACCATCATATCAAGACGCCCTCAAAACTACTTCAAAAGCCAATCAACATCCCACTCAAAACCCTTTTTAAGCCCCCTCAAGACCCACTCTATACCCACCTGAAGGCCCCATTATGACTCACCTCAAGACCCATCCCAAGATCCACCTGAAGACCACCAAAAGATCCCCGAAAAGTCCTACCCCAAAAATTTCTTCCGAAGCAGTACTTCCTGACCATTATGTCGGGGATAATGCAAAACATGTCTCTTTCGCAAATTGAGTCAAGAATCTTCAGGTGTCCCACATAGTCACGACAAAGTCATACCCGTATTATAGTTGCAGCTTAATAACGTATCTAGCGGCCGTCGTCCTTATGAGAATTTGCAGGAATAAAATCCCTACGACAGCTTCTAATGCTGTTGTAGGGCAGGTACGCATGGTACCCATGATACCAAGCCACGCAATCCTTTGGAGCTTCTGAAGCTTAGCTGCCGTTGTTCGTTCAAGAACTTTTATTCACGAAACGATGAACGCGCACGTGATAATGCGCCTCACAATCATTGTATACATCCAGTGTATAATTTTTTGGATTTAGAACACAAGATCTGCCGTAAAGGCGTCTACTGGCCCACATGGCCCCAGTGGCGCGTTCGATGGCTGACTTTATGGAGACATAGAGTTCCAGTTAAGCGGTTTTAGTTCACCTCACTGGAATAATTTAAAGTGGTGCCTTTGATATTGATAGGTCCTACATTGATCTAATCGCCTAATAACATAATTACCGTTGTCTGTTTGTCTGTATGGATATAACGGTTATATGTCGCCTCATTCCGCCTAAACCACTAGACGTATCGAAGCCATATTCACACCATATGTTACAGAATGTTTTGTCCATCGGAGATAGCCATGTGTTTAATATTTGAAGAAAATCAGGCTAGTTTTAAACAAGGTTTACATGGGCACCCCTCGGTCCTCAGGGCCCATTCACTCCAAAACTTTCAATCTTATATACAGAAATATCGAGAAAAGACCAGAACGTTGTGGCAGCAACTAACCATACTCATATGTAATAAGTCATCTGTCAAAAATAAACTACATTTGCAATCATGAACCAACACATAAACCGGACAAACCGGTTTGACTACATTTTTGACAGCACCAGAACATAATGATTTAAACTTATAGTCGGTTAATCTTACAGCCTGAGGAGTATGCAAGTAATAAATAATAATAATATTCGGCGTGACAAGACCGTTGCAGTCCAAGGCCTAGCTTCTCGCGAATATTTGCGTTGTTTGTTTTTTGCAATAAGGAGGACGTACAATTAAGACCGGATCCGAACAGCAAATACAGAAGCTTTCTGTGACAAGTTATTTACTCTCGGAACGTTTGTCACCCATTCGCGACAGGTGGGAGACACCGTGAAAAATACTTTTGGTGTTACTGGGATTCAAAACCACGAACTCCTGCTCAGTAGGCATGCGCTTTTCCACTGAGCCACGGCGCCCACCAGAGTATGTAAGTGCAAGTGCTTAGTTCTACTTCAGTGCCTATTTTAGTACGGTGTGAATCTAGGCTTATATTTATACTTATTCTTATTCCATTTTTGGTCAAGGCTCTGTTCATCTACTACTAACTACTTTTCGTAACAATATCCTCCAGAATGCTTTTCAAATCATGCTGATGAGAGGCATGGAGCTTCCCTCCCTTCGACTGACTGAACTAAAGAAACCTTATTTTTCATCATCTGGGGAATACTCTCTTGGTTTGTGAACGTTTATGAGGCTTTTGTTCTTAAATTAGCCACGCACGCAAAGGGTGCATAGCCCTTTATTTGTTAGTTTAAGCCGATAGCGTTGATTTTCATTCTTTTGCCACTCCGTGTACAGATGTAGTATACTCATATGTCATATTCTGATTTGTGTAAGACACAATTTCCAGTCAATATAGGTTGCATCTCTTGACTTGCTGTTATGTTAGCTTTACACTTTGGCAAGGAATCGGCTAATTGCTGTGCAGCGTGAACTCCACGTTCCATTAGAAAATTCTTTAATCGTTTAGCCGTTTTGTTACTCGTGAGTTAGTATTTCTCACGCTGATTCGGGATTTCGTAATAAGTGAGCTTTTTTATGAGCTTTTTGGCATAATGCTTTTTTGTCACGTGTCTACAAGATGGAACATTATTTTCTTGAACATAATAAGGTTCAGTCGTATAGTAAGTACCACAAAAATGCTTCTTCTCAACAGACAGTTAATGCAGACTTCAAGATCAAACAAATGTATCACAACAACATAAAGAAAAACACATAGAACATCAACTTAAATGTATTTATTTACAATTTTCACTTTAATAAAAAAAAAAAAAACTTTATATAACATGATACCCAATCCTTATTAACCCAAATTCATTGCCGCAAATATAAATATTCAAATGTGTAATAGCCCAACAGTCCCTTCCCGCCATCTCCAATGAATAAAACATGTACGGTCGTCTCTCACTTTAAATTCCAAAGCGTGTCCTTATCACAGTTCCATTATCACTCGACATACCATCGAATGGTTCCGAAATTACAAACACTTGTGTGATACGAGTCCTCTGAAGATTACCATAGTGGTCATAGGTTCGTGTTTCCTCCGACTCACCATTGTGATTTGTGTAGATTTTACACTCGTACAGTGGACAGCATTTCGGATAGTCGAGGTATTCATTTGCAGCTGGAATTTCCAAACATTTTCCAATCAATTTGGGAATATTGCAACTGTAAAGGGAGAAGTGACAACATCAAATGTATTGTGGTAACTAAGCTGTTTGTTAAATAAAATCTGAAGTGAAGCCTTTTAGCTGGAACATTGATTGTTTGCAACTTGGTATTTACTGGCTATTTCACCACAAACTAAGCCTTTTATGATTTTCGTCCACTCTGGGAACAGCTAAAGAACTGCGAATATGTAAATGTTGTCTCATTTAGTTATTATCCGTCCGCTATCTGTGCACGTATTCGCTCTCTTCGTATAAAGAAGCTATAATCCATTTTTTCCATAAAACTTCACAATTTTTGTTGCATATTCATATCCATATGGATATCGTAAACAAATCCTGCTTCTAAAAAGCAAACTAACACTATCTCCGATTGCCAGCCTTTTTGCTCTCCAGGTGAGATAATTGTCATCCAACTAACCCAGCAGAACACTACCACACCTTTCAGTGCACCCTCGGATTTTTGGACATAACAATATGGTGATTATTTCCCCAACTTGGGCGCTCTCACAATGGAAAAACTTAAGAATGTATGGATTTTGGTTTTGACAAAAAAAAAAAACAACCTTTGCTCGTTATGTTGGAAATCCATACAATCTTGTAAGTCTTCCGGGCTTTTCATTGTAAGAGCGCGCCCTTACTTACCGATCTTCCCAGAGGCTTAAATTGCCCAAACACTGAACACGAACACACCGACCATGCCGATAGAAGGCTTCGCCAATGTAAATTTCCCGTCCGGTTTGAAGATCGGTGCATTTTAATTCCTCGTAGCGAGCTAGAATTGTGGAAAAGTGGAAAATTACAAAAGACGGACAATCGGCACCTTACAACACTCACTTCGGTAATGTTGCAAAGGTGTCGCCACAGCATGGAAGTATTCCATCAATGTGATCATTCCGATCCCCAAGAGGATATTCATTTTTTTGTTCGCTCGTACTTTCAATTGACGATCGATCGATGTAAGGCACCCCAACTTTGACTCGGAAGAAAAAAAACAATAATTGTTTTGTTTATAACAAAATAATACAATTTGCGATTAGCCAGCGGTGAGCGATTCAACTTGACTGATAAGCGCGATCACGAACCGCGCACCAACAGAGCTCACAAAAAGCTGAATTCCAGTGGCGAGGCGACTTCTGCAACGAGTGTAGTGTATGTATTTTTCGCCATGATTAGACCATGACTGAGAATCAATGGCGTTCAATTCCGATGACTTCCTGGAATGAACTGAGCTAGCAGTACCCCCCCGTCCATCCATCCGTCTATTATGGGCGGATTCTATGTGCAGCAGTTAAGTGACTCCAAGAAGTCTCTCGGGTAACATTCTCCTCTCTTTCATTTTGCTCAGCAGCTGCTTTCACTGTAATGTTATCATGGAAGTTTTGTTTTTTTTATAACGCCGTCAAAATGATTAATTTGGCGGAGCTATCATTTTAATGACAAAATTGTTGCAAAAACAAAACTTTGCATTTTCGATCTTTGAAAAGGTTAAGTAAGCTGTTGAATACCAAGAGGAAAAAAATAATCACTTTATTTGTGAGTTTGCATTATCATCTTGTTCTGTAGATATACGAGTACACGTTTGTTATTCCCTTGAACTCACACTATGATCTACATGACAGGCAATCCCAAAGGTGCAGTTTGAAATTAAATTACGAAATTAATTCTTTTTTTCTATTTTCTTTCTAAAAAGAATAATTTTTTTTAATACAGTGAGACCCCGATTTTCTAAACTATATATGATAGGTTGACTTGACAGCAAGGCTTTTAATAAAGCGCTTTCTGCTTTCTGCTCTCTCATTTGCCCAAGAGGCAGTAAGAGACCACAATGGTGGACCTCGAAGTTAGGGCATTTCAGAAGCAGCTGCAGGAAACTATTCAACGTAGCCAAGGCTACTAGATTCGAAGCTGACTGGGATGCTTACAAAGCAACTCTCAAACTTTATAAAAGAGAATTAAGGACAGCCAAGCGCTCTTCGTGGAGACTCTTCTGTGATAAAATAGAAGAATCTTCTGAGACGGCTAGGCTAAGAAAAATCCTCGCAACCAATCCAATAAAGCCGAGCTGCCCGATGCCTGCAGATGGATCGTGGACTACTTTAAGCGAAGAATCGCTCAATCTGCTTTTAGATACCCACTTCACGGGAAGCTTCCAATGTCTTAAGTAATGTCGGCCTTGATAGGGCTGAAACTCGTACAACTATCTCCAATGATTTGATAAATAAGGACAAACTGCTTTGGGCGCTACAAAGCTTCAAACCATACAAATCTGCAGGACATTCCAATTCAAATAATTCAAGCCGAGCTGAAAACGACTTCGGATATTATCCTTCCTTTGCTGGAAACAATTCTAAAGATCTGGTCCATATTCCAATTTTATGGAGAGAAGTAAACGTGGTTTTCATACCCAAAGCCGGCGAATGCTCGCATGTTAGTCGAAAGGATCTCAGACCAATCAGTCTTTCATCATTCCTGTTAAAGACACTGGAAAGACTGATCGATATCTAGATAAGCACACGCATTGACAAAAGACTCCTGTATACAGATCAGCACGCGTATTGTGAAAGGCAAGTCTGTAGAAACAGTTCTTGCACACACTGGCACGTTCTATTGAACATTCCTTTCACCAGAAGGAGTACACAATGGTGGTATTCCTATACATTGAAGGCGCTTTTAACAACGGCAACACAACTGCGATTACGGATGCGCTATTGACTTTGAGGGTGAACGACTCGCTTGGCAAATTAAATAATCTTCTGCTCACAAGTAGGACTATTAATTAAAAGCTGGGCGCATCGTCTGCAAGAAGATCTGTCTGCTGGTGGTGTCCTGTCCCTTCTTTTATGGAACTTAGCCGTTCATGAGCTGCTGGTATGTCTAAGAGTTGAGGGTGTCAGAGTAATCGCTTGTGCGGATGACGTTGCTATTGCAGTCTCAGGAAAATACCCGAATACCTTAAAGAAACTCCTACAAAATGCTCTCAACAAGCTAACTTCCTGGGCAGATCGCTGTGGTTTAGGGGTAAATCCTCACAAAACTGAGCTTGTCCTACTCACCAGGAAATATTCCACTTATTAACCCTCCTTCTATAAAAGGTATAAGCTTAACATTCTCTGATAGACCCAAGTATTTGGGTCTTATTTTAGACAGAAAGATCAGCTGGAAACCTAACATACAAGAGTTCGTAAAGCAGCAGTGGCACTTTTCTGATGCAAGAAAGTAATTGGTAGCATATGGTGTCTTCAACCCAATATAACCCATTTGTTATATACAGCGGTAGTAAGACCTACTCTTCTATACGGTATGACTGCATGGTGGATTGCCTTAAATAAGAAAGTAAACCGTGACAAATTAAGCAAAGTCCAAGGATCAGCTAGTCTATGTATGAGCGGAACACTTCGTACAACCTCCTACGCCGCATTGGACATTCTGTTCGACCTTACACCACTCGACATTTACAGCAGACAAATAGCTGCTAGTTCGGCTATTCGCCATAACGCTATCTCCTAGTGGAAATCGGTCACTCCTCCATCCTGAATTTAGTCAGGATCCCAGACAACATAGACTACACAATTCCGCAACTCCATTTCAACAAAAACTACCAGGTCACCTTCCCCTCCAGATCATTCTGGGACGAAGACGCTTACTTGGAAGATGAACACATTCATTTTTACACAGACGGGTCAAAAACTGATGACGGAGTCGGTGAAGGTGTTCTCTCAAAAAAGCTAAATCTTAGCCTCTCTTTTCGTCTTCCAAATCACTGAAATTATGGCGATCAGTGAAGCCTTGTCTTGGCTGAAGAGAAACCTTATCTCCTCTAAGGATATCCGTATATTCTCGGATAGCCAAGCTGGAACTCATTCATTCATTCCATTAACCTGCTATAACTTACCTATAATAACCATCCTATCAACATTCCATAATCAATCTATAAGTATTCTAAATGATCCTAAAGTAATCCTCTAGCCATTATATAAATGTCCTACCTGTATATATATTCCATACTTAAAGCATTCCATAATATTTAAATCATCCTATACTAGTGCTATAAATATCCCATAATCATCCTTTATTATTTCTATATCCCATTATCACCCTATTATCGTTAAATCATCTTATACCCCTTTATGAATATTCCATTAAATAAATAAAAATAAGATTTTAAAACAAACAAGCCTCCTTGGTATTTTTATTTATAACAAAAAAATGACCGGTCACGGTCACTTCCATTAAATCACGCCCGCTAGAGTGTTCTAAAAAGTATACCGGAAACGACAAGTTTCGTTAAGCCACGCCCCCTTGGGATTTTTCTTATAAAAACCGATCGGTCACGCCAACTTCCCTTGAGACACGCCCACTCCTGTTTTCGCTTGCCAAAAATTCAATTGGTTTGAAATTTTATTCAGCAAAAATATATAAATATAACGCCCACTTTCATATAGCCACGCCCACTTTCATCAAGCTAAACCCACTTTGAAATTTTATTTGGAAAAAATATAAATAATACGCCAACTTTCATTAAGACACGGCCAGTTTCATTAAACGACGCCCACTTTGAAATTTTATTTAGAAAAAATTCAAATAAAATGTCACGTCCACTTCCATTAAGCCACGCCCATTTTAATTAAGCCACGCCCAATTTTTAATTTTATTTAGAAAAAAAGTAAATGCCACGCCCACTTACATTAAGCCACGCCCACTTTCATTAGGCCACGCCCTTTTTCGTTAAGCCACACCCACTTTCAATTTTTTTAGGAAAAATTATGAATGGCACGCCCTCTTTCAGTAAGCCACGCCCACTTTGAAATTTTGATTAGAAAAAAATTATAAATGTCACGCCCACTAACATTAAGCCACGCCCACTTTAATTAGGTCACGCCCCTTTTTCATTAAGCCACACCCACTTTGAAATTTTATTTAGAAAAACATTATGAATGGCACGCCCTCTTTCATGAAGCCACGCCCACTGTCATTAAGCCACGCCCACTTTGAAATTTTGACTAGAAAAAACTTATAAATGTCCACTAAGCCCACTTTGAAATTAAAGAAATCAAAAATTCTATTGGAAACGCCAATTTCCATTAGTTAACGCCTACCCAAAAACAATTCCAAACAGCTTAGCCTGTCCCACTAGGACTTACACGATCCAAAGACCTACTAACATATTCTGGCTGACTGCATAAGAAAGACAATTAGGGTTTCTCACAGTTTCTGAGACATCAGAGCACATTCTCTGAGGATGTTTATATCTTGTCTGGGTTATTATTTTCGGTTTACAGGATTATCGAACTCATCTCTACTTGAACGTTACCCTTGATAGGTCCCTAGAGGTCTGTGTAACAAAATGGCGCAATCAAGCGCTAATTGATTCTCTCGCAATTTCACTCACATTACTAGCAATTCAATTCATGGCTTTTTTCTTCCTTGGCGGTCGTCCAGCTTCACCCAGACAGCAGAGAGAGAAACAAAATGAAATTAATTTATATTTAATATTTCGGTTTAAATACTGTGGCTGTTCAGATCTCAACGAGTCCGCAATTTCTAAAACGAATGTGGTTTCATCACCTAAAACATTGTGAATGCTCCCGTCGACGATTTGGTTTAATGGTTTTCACTAAAAATTCATTTGAATATCAGTTTTAATTTAAAACGTTACACAATTTCAATATGATATTTATTTCCAAACATATATATATATAACACTGGAGATGGTCCATCAAAAATATCCGAAGCAAAGTCATTCATTCTGTATTTAGATTTGACCACGAACCGCACTAAATGTACGCACAGCATTGATTCGAGAGGTTCAGCGGTGTATGGTGGATGAGTTTTCAATTTCCTGCATGGAAATGAAAATTCAAAAACTGGCCAACTAAATAAAGTTCTGTGGTCAGTTGGCCTGCTTGATTATAATGAGCTTTGTGCGATGAGAAATGAGGATTCCCACTATAACTAACTAGCCAGCCAGCTACCTACTTATGAGTAGTTTGTTTTCGAACGGATACAGGCGGAGCATTTGATTTGTTCCAAGTTAAACGTGATGCAGACACCGATGCAGTCTCTTTAAGCCATCAAGTGAAGATCTTCGTTGAGTTGAAAGCAAAAAAAAAATCAACTGGGTTAGAATAACGAGTCTTAAAGGACACTAACATAAAGGTGCATAGCAACTGTGGCATACGTCGCCATTGACGTAATAAATATGTTATGGTACTAATATGGTACTAATTGGGCCTATAACCTAAAAGCCTAATTTTAAAGGCGAAATTATATTGCTCTTTTGCCCACCTCCTTAGGCTGACAGCATACTGTGCGTTCACTTAACTTCCGTTAACCTATCATTCATCACATTCATTAACTTAGCGCTTGAAAATAGTAAACCCCTTAACTTTAATGGATAGGAACGGGCTTATTCTATGTCAAAAACGAACGAAAAGCTTGGCTAATTTCACTTTCTTAAGTTATCCATAATAAGCTTAAACTTTCTTGATTTGTCAATGTCTACTGTCAAATTTCTGCACCAAATGTCTCACTTCATTACTAACTTACCTTAGCGTGAATTATAATGGACATTTGGCCGCATGAGCAAGCATACGCGAATTTGTGAATACACAGAATATGTATTGAATGGTTATGGTTATAACAGAGTTCGACACCAATTCATTAAGTTTTCGTTCACTTTCGCGCGCATAGACACGAGCGATTCAGATCACTTTTTACATGTGTAAATATGACATTTGTCTTTTGGATACGAAAAAAAAGACAAATGCTAAGGCAAGCAAAATTTCATTATGACCATTTGTTGTAATTTAGAAAACATGAGCAATCCAATCATTTCATCGACATTTGACAATAGTCCATGCATGCGAAAGTCTATTCTAATTGATCCTTTACTCCCACGTAAGTTAACGAAAATTTGACGAAACCGACCAAAATTACATTATGGTCACAGGATACGATTTGCATTTAATGGGTCGTTCACATCCGCTGAGTAAATCCCACTTAAGTCCATTATTGTTAATGTTTAATACAAATTGATTTATACCTCATGAACTGACACATAATAGACGTAAATACTATTGACAGATGCTTTCGTTAAGACAATCAACAAGGTAGGAAAAAGACTATACTTATGATCACTTTTGAAAATTATTGCTCACTTAAGGTATTTTCGAAACCCAATGAAATGGTTTCAAAAGTTCCCAAAAGAGAACATCGAACCATAATATAGTTTTATCAAAATTACTATCTGTCATCATCTGACAATACATTTGTATATGAAAGACTGCAATTATGTGTCAAAATAACGTAGGTATGATGCGCTCGCCAGCGTAATCGTATTTCGAAGGTACTGAAACTGAACGAAACCGTGACAAACGCTATTTGCTGTATTCTATTATGTTTTTGTTAAGTACAAGTAAGTACTTATATGTAGATGATATGAGAATTTTGTTATTAAAAACGATATGGAGCACGACAGCGAGGCAAGCTAAGCCTACGCTGGAAGGATGGCGTAGACCAGGAGGCACAGAGTTTAGGGATACAAAACTGGATAACATCGGCTCAAAATCGGAACAGGTGGAGAGATTATTTACGTGAGGCCAGAACCAGATCACGGCCAGCCAAATATGATGATAAACGGAACGCAGATTAGATTTCAAAGGAAACTACAGAGCAAATGCAGTTGCATGTACCGAAAGTATTTGCTTGTGGTTTGCTATGCTTAATGGAAGACAGCAATATGACACCAGCATACAAGTTCGGTGTATTCGATCATTTAATCGTCAAGTTTTGACACTATAGTTTGTAAAAGTTTACTATGGTCCCTTTATGGGTCTTGAAGGAAAACCATCTTTGTAATTTTGATATTTGTAGTCTTCCATATCGATGTTTTGACACAAGTGTGTCATTATAACAATATTAGGTGCAATACACCGTTGAGGTCCAGAGCATAGCTTTGTGTAACCATTCGTGTTATGCGTGATTTATTTTTGCATACAAATGGAGTGGACCTGCAATATAAAGCCATATACGAGAGGTGGTGAATTGAGAAGCTTTCTCATGACAGTTATTACTCTCGTTTGTCAGACATTCGCGAGAGGTGGAACCATGAAAAATATTTTCAGTGTTTTTCTGTGATTCAAACTTCGTCATTCCACTCAGTAGTCGAACGGTCTAACCACTGAGCCACAGCGTCCAGAACAAGCCAAAAATCCATTATAACTATTTGGGCCTAAAAGACCCGTAAACGGACTTGTGTACGTAAATGAGAATGAAGCTTTCACGTCAGTTTCGTTCGCTTTTGCAAACGATTGCATTTGCGCTGACGAACGTACCGTACTTAACAGAATTTGACAGTTACAGTCTTCCATATGAATATGGAAGAACAGGTGATGACAGGTAGTTAAGTTTTGAGTTGAGTCAGAATGACATACGAGTATTACATTACAGTCTGCGGTGTTCTAGCTTATGTTTGCAAAAGTGTATTATTGTAGTTTCTTAAGCTATTATGGTAACAAGAAAACATGTGTAGGTCTGCTAAATCTTAACGTAATTTCACTGAATTGCAGAGGTCAATCACAATTTTTAAAGCCACCTAAGTCCTCTCATGAAAAATTACTTATTTTGCAATAAAATACCTCAAATGGAAATAAATAACAGTAAATAAAGGACAATAAATACAAATGCCTTAAACGAATCACAAAAAAATAATCTGGTTATGTTGAATGCAATAAACAGACCATTAAATCGTTGAGATTTATTCTCTTTGAAAGAAAACCAAATCCAGAAGAACAAGGATATAGGTAACGAAGCATCGTATATACATACAAAGGTAACAAGCTTGATGTTATGTGTGCGTAAAAAAGAAAAAATTCCTTTAATCCTATTGGGATTCCTTTATGACGGTCAGAATACGCATTTTAAAATGGATTCCTGTCCCTTTTAGGAGTAATTTAGCAAGCAAACGATGACTGTGGTCAACTTTGATGTATACAGAGGTATTAAGGATTTTCATGTGGTGGACGATAAACACATAAAGGAAATTATCAATCACCAATCGCGGTGTGGTAAGCACTAAAATTTGCAAAGTTTACGAGAGCAACTCAGGGCACCACTAACGGGTTGTCATAAAATTTCACTTTACACTCATGGCATGTCGTCATGTCAATTTGCTTGAAAAAGTAAAATTTTCAATTGCAAATCGCAGTCAATCGTGTATTTTCAAATCATACCCATTACCATTTCGCGATGACGGTTGCTGATTCAATTTGGTGTTTGCGCGTTATCGGAAGTTTTCATTTTGCAGTTCCAGTTAGAATCGTTTGTATTTACTCCTAATTAGTGCATTCAAATTGCAGCATATGAATAGTTATAACGAAAGTAAAGTGGAAGTTTACAAAATCTAATTAGTCTGACGTCCCTATAGCAAGGAATAGTGTCTGACGCTACCGCAGTTAATTTTGTAAAAACGTCAATAATACTGTGGGTTACGCCCCTTGAAATAATGCGCTTTAGGTGAAATGCTTTGCCAAGCTCTGTCCATCTACATCGTTACGATCCACAAGCACAAGCTCATATAACATTTACATCTCCTCTTTTCTTAACACCCACGCTGTGCCAAGCATAAAGCCGAGCATTATAAAGTTGCGAACCCCTTTACGCGTGCGCAAATTTAAAAAAAAAATAGTGCGCCCTACCGTTGTTAAAACCAATCTTGTCCTTCGTAGAGAACTCCATTCGCAGTATCATACTGATATTCATAATATTTGACTCTACAACCTGGGTCCGGTCCTGGCCTTCCGCGTATTCCGTAATACAGTTTTTTTACGGGCGAGATTATTGACCTCGCGCCAACCCTACTTTCAGCTTTTCCTTGATGGGAGGAAAATTTTAAGCTTTTACTTATATTGTGATTTTGACAGCAATCTGACAACCGGAAGTGGTAGTTTACTTAGACAGTTTTTCATGTTTTTGTAAATATCTCAAAAAGTATAGCACTTAGGGAAATCGGTTAAGTGCAAAAGAAATTCGAACAAAAAATAAAAAAAAAAATTAAAAGAAAATTTTTAAAAAAAGGTTTTAAAAAAAAAAAATTTATACATTTACTGAAGATTCCGGCCCCGTCCTTAAAAAAAAGTCGTGTTGTGCACACACCTCAATTTTTTATAACGTAGTTGGAGTCGAATTAATGTTTCCTCGAGTTAAGAACATGGCTGCACTAATTAGGAGTGTTTCCATGAACAGAAATTAGTAGATTTGACAGAAACGTTGTAGTTTCTTAGGCATCTCTCATGTGTGGAATGTGGAATTACAAAAACCAAGTAAAAAATATTTTTTTGTCAAAACCAAAATCCATACAATTGTAAGTGTTAGGTATTATGTTTTTTCATTGTGACAGCTTCCTTACAAATGAAATATCAGACAAACCTAACTCCACCGCTCTAGTTACAATGAGTTTATTTGGGTTTAACGAAACTAAACTCTAATTAGCCGTCCAATGCACATAAGATGCAGTAAAGCCTGGGTTAAATAAATTATTAAACTTATCCGAATATCGTTTGAACGATTAGTATATTTATCAAACAGAACTATCTTCTTCTATTAAAGCTGTATTTTATTTGCCGAGGAATAAGGAATTACAACAATTGCACTGTCGAATTCCTCCTTTGGAATTGGAAAACCTGCTGTTTGGCTGGTTTTGACATTCGAATTCCTTTTCGGATTCCAAATAATATACAGCTTAAAATAGCATCAATAAACATAGCACGAGAAATGATTGTCAATGTTGCATTTTCGTGAATTTATTTTTTAATTTCTTATCGTTTTTAGAAATCTTTGTCTTTACATTCTTTTGTTGCATGTGTGTGTAATATGTATTCCTGAAGAAAAGTCACAGTTATTTCAGTGAACACAAATCGAATAGCAAACACAAATGCAAAGCAAAATAAAATCAGTTGTTAGTGTTGTAAATTTTGTTAGGTGTAAATTTCCCCTAATGTACAGATCTTTAAGAGGCGATTTCCGATCTTCCTTGGATTGGTTTATTTTTTTTTTTGAAAAACGTACAACTTGAGAGCCAAAAAATATCTTTTTTTTTCTCAAGTTGAACTCAATATAGGAATAATTCTATTTGAAAAGTTAACTTTTAATATTTCCCGCTTGTATACACAATTTTTGTAATAAACACTTTATTACCAAAGACATTGAAGAAGATTAATTGACAACATATCTTTGTTGGTCAACCATACCTTTGTGGCAGCACCGGCGTGCCCCCTGACGGTCGGGTCGTTGAGACAAACGAAATGCTACGCTTTCTCACCGCTAGCAAGCGACACTCGTCGCCTCACGAAAAAAGGAAACAAAAACGAACGAGCGCGCACTTCACTTGATTTGGATTATCAAAAAAGGCCAGGCAAAATCGCGACACCATTTTTTAGTTCTACGTACTTCAAATTATTTTTTCTCAACATTTTTCACTAGTAAATAAGCGTATCTTTAAGCCATATAAGTTGTTCCTTAATTTTTATTCATTGGAGAAATAAAGTAAGTTGGTGACTCGAATTGGATATCTTGGCGGTATTCTTCCTCTTTTTCTGTGGATTTACTCTAGTGCTTTAGGGCACGCTAAAATTGTGGAGCAGTGTTCTATCGTTGTACAACACGTCAAAAACACATAAGCCCCACAAATTGGTGACCCCGACGAAAGAAAAAAACAAATCAAGAAACTCGCCAGTCTCGACACATCGGCAAACAAAAAACTACAGCCGCCATTCACACCGGCGACCGTGAAGTAGCTACAGCTACATCATCCACAATTTAAAGCGGCATCACAACCAACATCCTCTATTCCAACTAATAACGGCAACCGCAACAGTGGTTACGAATAGAGGATTGCAATATTGCGACGGATCACATGTTACACATGCAACTCTTGCAATTAACCTCACTTTCAAGTCTTGTGGAAGTCCTAAGATTTTCGGTTACCCACAGCTGAACGGTGAAACAAGCTTACCACTACATCCAAGTCGCAAACACGCAGGCCCTGCAAACAGCAAATCCAATCTTCATGCATAACGCCCAAGTTTAACATCAAGTCAAGAACCTATAAAGAATTAGTTCAATCGACAGCCACAGCAACAGCAAATACATCCAGCATTTACCAGCAGCAGGAGCAATCACCCAACAGCAGCAGCAGCAGCAGCAACACCAACAAAGATTTCCGGATTACAAATTAAAGCAACAAACAAGGAAATTTTAGTTCTAAATCAAATTACAACTTGTAAGGTAAGCGATTTTCCTGTTCCTTTATTGCACTGTAACGCAAAAATCTACCTATCCATTCGTTTTTGTTTCCATCGGGTAATGAGCGACAACTATTAAAGCCAAACCATTCATTCATTTTTTATTTATAACCATTCATACATATGTATAACAATAAATTTATATCCAAAGTTTACCAAATTCATTTCGATCGGCTCCGCGAGTCGCAGGCACGGTTACGCTCCTGCCACTTTTCATTTCATTCTCTTTTGCACAAAGAAAAATAAACAAACAAAATGACAACAGAAGACGATAAAAGCAAAATTGACGAAAGTCATACGACAAACCTATATAAAGTCTCGGTAAAATATTCCGCTTTTAACAGAGACGATCCCGAGATTTGGTTTAAACAGCTAGAGGCCCAGTTCGAATTGAGCGGGGTGTCTGCTGATAAAACCAAATACGGACATTTAGTAGCTGCTCTCGATGCAGAAACAATAAAATGCGTGCGCGAATTAATATTAAAACCTGCGGAAACCCATAAATATACCTCTTTAAAAACTGCAATTATCGAAAGGCTTTGTGACTCGGCCAGAATAAAATTAAATCGTTTGCTTTCGGGCCTGCAACTCGGCGATAAAAAACCTTCGCAGTTACTACGCGAAATGCAAGCACTCTCAGTAAACCAGATCAATGAGCCGGTTTTACGAAATTTGTGGTTGCAGCGACTGCCCACAAATATCCAAGAGATTTTATCCTGCATGGAAGAAAACGAGTTGACCAAAGTAGCCGCGTGCGCAGATAAGATTATAGAAATTCACAGCCCCGTAGGCATTTATAACATTTCCAAACCTGCTCAACCTACAGTAAGTGATTCCAACCACTTATTATTGGCGCGCATCAACACTTTAACAAAGCGTTTCGATAATTGGTCCAACGAAAGAAAATCTCGAGCCGCACATCGATCGCAAATTAACGAGAGTCGGCAATGGCGCAGCAAATCTCGATCTGATTCACAGGTCAAAACCTTTCCAAATTGCTGGTACCACTTCAAATTCGGAGCCAACGCTAAAAACTGTTCCAAGCCGTGCATGTTCGATCAGAATCGAACATCGGCCAGACCGGAAAACCAATAGGCTCATCACTCTTCGCGGCAAGTGATAGAAGCCACTCAAATTGCCGCCTAGTTGTATTCGAACTTACCACAAAACAGCAATTCCTTATCGACACCGGAGCTGACATCTCGGTCATAACTCCAACGTCAAGGGACAAATACATAAAATCAAACTTAAAACTATTCGCGGCAAATTCAACATCGATTGAAACATTCGGCACAAAAAGCCTTACATTGAATTTAGGTTTAAGGCGCCCATTCGAATGGAAATTTACGATCGCTAACGTTGACCGATGCATAATCGGAGCCGATTTTCTTCTACATTACGGTCTGTTAGTCGACGTGAAAAATAAGAAATTGATTGACCCACTGACGTCAATGTCAAAAAGTGGAACCTCAATTTTCTTGCCATCATACCAACTAACAACAATAAAATTGGATACATGCAATCCACACATACGCAATCTACTGCAAAACTTCAAACAAATCACTCACGAAACGCCGACGTTCAATACGATTAAACATAACGTGGTTCATAAAATCGAAACAGAGGGCCAGCCGTGTTCAGCGAAAGTTCGACGACTCAATACACAAAAAATGAACATAGCCAAAAAAGAAATAGACCTCTGGTTAAAACAAGGCGTATGTCGACTATCCAAAAGCAATTGGGCTAGTCCTCTTCACATCACAAAGAAAAAGGACGGTAGCTGGAGGCTCTGCGGAGACTATCGCGGTCTTAACCAAAAAACAAAACCCGACCGATACCCAATACCGTTCGTAACGGACTTTAGCCATCAATTGGACGGCTGCCACGTTTTCTCGAAGATAGACCTCGTCCGAGCATATCACCAGATTCCAATTGATGAGGCTGATATCGAAAAAACAGCCATATGCACCCCGTTCGGTTTGTTTGAGTTCCCTCGTATGACATTCGGTCTACGAAACGCGGCTCAAACATTCCAGCGCTTAATTCATTCGATTTTGCGTGACGTCAAATTCGCTTTTCCCTACATCGATGATGTTTTAGTGGCATCGTCCAACATTGACCAGCACATCGAGCACCTGAAAATCATATTTCAGCGATTGCAGGATGCTGGTCTGGTAATCAATTTGAGCAAATGCACATTCGGTGAGAAACAAATTAGCTTCCTAGGATTCGACATTTCAGCCACTGGTATTAGGCCGGCTCAATCTCGAATCGAAGCAATAGCAAATTTCGCTCGTCCAACTACAACTAAAGGCATTCAAAGATTTTTGGGTATGCTTAATTATTACCGCATCTTTCTGCCAAACGCAGCTCAACACCAAGCTAAATTGTATGAATTTCTTAAAGGGCGAAAAAAGAACGACAACAGCAAGGTCATGTGGTGCGATCAATCGAACCAAGCTTTCGAACGTTGCAAAAATCAATTAGCAAAAGCTACTCAGCTATCTCATCCGTTGCCAAACCCAAAAATGGCAATCATGGTTGACGCGTCAAACCAATCAATCGGAGCTGTGGTGCAACAATTCACGACAGAAGGGTGGCAACCACTGAGCTTCTTTTCTCGAAAACTTTCGGCTACAGAGCAAAGATACAGTACGTACGACAGAGAACTGCTAGCGGCATACGCTGCAATCAAACACTTCAAACATTTTGTCGACGGTCGAGATTTCATTCTTTATACGGACCACAAACCTCTCACGTACGCACTATATCAAAACTTAGAAAAAGCTTCACCCCGTCAGCGCAGGCATCTCGATCTGGTTGCTCAATACACAACCGATATTCAGCACGTTTCCGGAAAGGATAACGTCGTGGCCGATGCCCTTTCTCGAATTGATGCACTAACGATCCCGAGTAACATAGATTACTCAATTATGGCGGACGAACAAATCAACGATGATGAGCTAAAAACTTTAATCAAAAACAACGACAGTCTTAAACTTGACAAAATGCCGGTTTTTGGAACAAACAAACTCTTATATTGCGATGTGTCAACGGGCACACCAAGACCATATGTCCCCAAAAAATGTCGACGACAAGTTTTCGAAAAATTTCACAACGTATCACACCCAGGAATACGTAACTCGGCCAAGCTAATTCGTACCAAATTCGTCTGGCCAGCACTTAACAAAGACGTAAGATTGTGGGCAAAAAGCTGCACCAACTGCCAAAAATGCAAAGTCACAAAACACGTTCAAAGTCCATGTGGTAACTACCCTGTTGTCAGTGACCGATTCTCCGAGATTCATATCGACATAGTAGGCCCTTTACAACCATCCGAAAACAATAGTTATTGTTTGACGATCATAGACCGTTTCACGCGATGGCCTGAAGCCGCGCCGATGCCGGATATTAAAGCCGAAACAGTCGCAGACACTCTATTAAAAACATGGATCAGTCGCTTCGGTGTCCCATGCATAATCGTCTCCGACAGAGGGGCTCAATTCGAATCCGAATTATTTACCAGTCTAGCCAATCTAATTGGATTTCAACGCAGGCGAACCACAGCCTATAATCCGGCATGCAACGGCATGATCGAACGATGGCACCGCAGCTTGAAAGCTTCAATCATGTGTAGTAATAATCCCCAATGGACCAAATCCTTACCCATCGTACTACTGGGCTTAAGAACCGCTTTCAGAAACGATTTTAAAGCTTCCTCAGCAGAGCTCGTATACGGAGAAAAGTTACGCCTTCCAGGGGATATGATTCAACCGTCATCATTCGCGACGCAAAACCAAGTCATTGCTAAAATTAAAAATTATTTCAAGCCAGTACAACCAACCCAGCCATCACGACACGTCAACGGGTCAACAATTTTCGTCTTTAAGGATCTCAAGACGTGCTCACACGTTCTGGTCCGTACAGACGCAGTGCGCAAGGCGTTGCAACCTCCATACCAGGGCCCTTACCGTGTAGTGCGCCGCTCCGAAAAATACTACACTATCTTAGTAAAAGGTGCCGAATCAAATGTGTCTATTAACCGGTTAAAACCATGCTTCATAGAAAGCAACGAATCAGACACCAGAAACGACCGCGACCTGCAGCCCAACGATACACCAACGGTCGATATCTCTAATAACCTTCACAAAGCTTTCGACGAACCAGTTTCACAGCTTATCCAAAAAGTGGAAGACGGTATACAAGTTAAAAAAAAACAGGTAACATTCAACGTAGATAAGGCACAGTCGCAAACAACATCACGATCCGGGCGCGTTATCAAACGACCTTCCCGGTTCAGCTAATCGTTCCTAACGTTCACTAGGCGCGGGGTAGTGTGGCAGCACCGGCGTGCCCCCTGACGGTCGGGTCGTTGAGACAAACGAAATGCTACGCTTTCTCACCGCTAGCAAGCGACACTCGTCGCCTCACGAAAAAAGGAAACAAAAACGAACGAGCGCGCACTTCACTTGATTTGGATTATCAAAAAAGGCCAGGCAAAATCGCGACACCATTTTTTAGTTCTACGTACTTCAAATTATTTTTTCTCAACATTTTTCACTAGTAAATAAGCGTATCTTTAAGCCATATAAGTTGTTCCTTAATTTTTATTCATTGGAGAAATAAAGTAAGTTGGTGACTCGAATTGGATATCTTGGCGGTATTCTTCCTCTTTTTCTGTGGATTTACTCTAGTGCTTTAGGGCACGCTAAAATTGTGGAGCAGTGTTCTATCGTTGTACAACACGTCAAAAACACATAAGCCCCACACCTTTACTTAATTTGTAATTTTATTTTTGTTGAATAATAATTTGTTAAATAGATAATTAAAATAATTTATGTCATTTATGCCCAATTTTATGAACGCGGATTGAAGATTAATCCTAGGATTAATCGTCATTTGCATTTTATGAACGACGATAATCGTCGAATTTGTTTTTATCTTCTGTCTTATATTCTCTTTTCGGTGTCTTAATCGGAGGATAAAAGAATTGTAGTTGTTCATTATGAAGTTTTGACGTTTTAAATTACAAAACTTTTGAATGTGTCGAGTGCCAGTTTAGTTTGCTGAAGAAAAAAATTCTCAAAATGTATTCAAAAAGAAAAAAAATTAGTACAGAATAAATGGAAAGTTTGTTATGCATTGTAGAAAAATATATTAACTTCTAAAAAAAGGACGCCATTTCAAATAATAAAAAAATGAAACATGGAAATGCAGAACCGAAGAATACAATACTTTAAATATAAAGAATAAAACAGAAAGCAGAATTACGAAATGTTGTTAAAAATAAATTGGTCGAACTCATGCAAGAAAACTGCGGTAAACCTTAATTAGCCTTAATTATTATCGTCATATTATTTATCGTCGTTCATAAAATCGATGAAAAAAAAATATCCTCGGTGAAGATTAATCTACACTCCCTGATATTTTTTATTTATCATGGTTCATAAAATCGGGTATTAGAATGTTCATTGTCACATACCAGAATTCAAATTTAGTACCTTATTTGAAATTATCAAAAAGGCTACACTGGTAAGTAATGCATTAGCGAGTAGCGAGTGGCGAGTGACGACCGACGACTTTCGACGAAAGTTCGTAAATTTTTCGTTCAATTCAGTTTAGCATCGGCATTTGGGTTTTCTGGAGTTCAGTTGTGCAAAAAGGAAGTTTAGAATTTTTCGCTTTTATTTGTGCAAAACGAGATAATATATTGTTCATTGTTAAAACAACAGAAAGTTAATTCAAATATCCATTTGTCGAGAGTAAAAAGCGAAAACACACAAACACGTAAGTGCATCTAAATAAATAAAAAACCTGAAAAGTATTTTTGTGCGAGGCCGCAAAATTAGCAAAATTGTAATTTGCTTAAGGCAACGCTGAAGATGAACGAGTAGTAGTGGTGATGGAGTGACGTCGTTGTGCGCTGTTGCGGTCATTGCTGCTTCAATGTCATTTTGTATTGGGGAAAAAAAGACATGTGTTTTTGGAGGCGGTGGCGAAAGTTCGCAATGCGGCTTTTTACAAAACTTCATTTGCATAGCATTAATATCAGTGAATGTTGAAATGCATTCTGTATTTCTTCTGCGGGCTAGGATTTTACCAATTACTGACGACCAACAAGATGTGACGAAATTTTTAGGTTAGTCATCATCATATCAATGCTTTCTTTCGTGTAGAATCGATATCTTAAGCGATGCGGCCCGATTGTTACTACAATTTTGTAGTCTGACCTGCTACTAATTTCTGCATGCTTTAGTGTTTAGTCATCTCATTGAATAACATTGATTTTGTCAGAACAAAGGAATTAAGGCAAAGGTCGTTTAGGTTTTTCTTGTGTCCTTCTTATATTGGAATATGGTAAAGACCGACCGCATTACGTCAATGCTCAATGACAAAAAAAAATTCAATTAAAAGAAACGGGGGGTTGGGCAACACTGTCACTGTGCTCCTTGTCATGTTAAAAAATGGCGCCAAAGTAAATGCGTGCTGTTCTGCTTCTACTGCATCGCTGTGACGTCAATTTATAATTTATTGTCGTCCTTTTTAGTTTTGTTTTAAGCGAAAATCATTCCTATTGCAACATTCGAATTGAATTAAAAGAAGAAGAAAAATTAACTGGAAAATTTTCAAATCATCTTGGCTTTGGATTTTCATTAAATTTCTTTTGAGTCTTTGGGATATCGTAAAAGGTTTGTTCTTTGTTTATTTATTTTTCTAATAATAACCATAACTTGTTTCGTACAATTTTACCAGAAGAAAAGCGTCCCATGTCAAAAATGCACTTAATTTATTCGCAGTGGGAAACCACCCTCTCGCCATAAACCTACATCATATGGCAAAGTAAGCGGCCGCTTTAGGAATTCGTTTATCAGGGCGTCGTTACACGTCTCTTTTTGCTTTTTGAAAAATGTACAGCACATGGCAAAGTAAGCGGCCGCTTTAAGAATTCGCGTATCAGGGCAGGGCGACGGCATCTGTTTACCTGAGAAATTTGTCTTGTGCCTCTGCTGCTACAACGTGTGGCAGCATCTGCTGTTTTTCTGCACTATATTTGTTGTTTCTTTTACTATCCTTGAAACATGCACAGGGAGTCGCATACCCGTATGAAAGAAAATGCACATCTGTAGCTGTAGCGTGATACAACAAACGCAATGCATCACTGACTATGTTTCGAGCGTCCCTTCATTAGGGGAAGTAGTAGCTTGTTTCTTCTTTGTCGTTTATTGTCTTATTACCGGGTAAGATCAGCGATCGAAATGTAGTTTTACTTTCTCCTTCCCTGAGAAAATGTTTCCAGGAATTGTCCTTGTTTGCATTTCAAATGGCACAGGCGATATTATTCAACTCTGCCTATTACAATTAGTTGTTGCAAGTTCTTCCTTGGGAAAGGACCTTCGGTTTGCTTGCAAAATTAAGTTTATTGCCGTTTTTGTTGTACACATTTGGCGCGAGCTATTCAGTGCTTCTTGTTAAATTATTGATTCTCTAGTTCTTGATTCTACTCTGTGATTTGGTAAATTTATTTTAAGTGTTATTTTCTGTTTCGTGTTATTTTTATGAATTTATTATTTCAACGATGAGAACAACACAAAAGTGTCCCGCAAATTCTTCCTAAGTAGGAAACACTAAAATTTATGTGAGAAGGAAAGAATTGATTTTAAAAATAGTGCTGAAGCTCCTTAAGAAAACTTCTGCTATGCCATAATTTCACATTTGTAGATTAGTCAGTTTCTGTTATCAATTATGCAGTTGAACTTGGAGCCGTCCGTGAAGGATCTCATTCCTGTGGCGAGCCATCACTCCATAGGGGTAGATGATGGCCCGGAAACCCTTGTTAAAGCACAGCACCAGTATTTTACATAGTAAAACCAGATAGCGTGAAATTTTGTATCGTCATAATATGTGCCATGTCCTAAACATTAATCCTTCTGATTACTTTCAATGGAAATACAGACATGGGCAAGAAAAACGACGATATTGATTGATCTTTTACAATATTTTTGGCGCCAAAATATTTGTACCTAGCCTGCGTTAAATTATTGTGAAATTCGAAACTGTTACGGAAAGAACACATCAAGAGAAACTTATGATTATATGGGACATGTTTGCCTCTTAAATTTCACTTTAAAGAAAAAGCAATGATTGTATTAGGTTTATCCACTCACCCTGTTTAAGATTACTAAAAACTTACCACTTTCTGAGTGCTATATATACCAGTAAAAGTCCCCATAGCCGGACACCCACCGTCGTAGCGTTTTTGTCCAGTTGCAAGAGATATATGTCGGCTTAATGATGATGAAAAAGGGGATCTACTAATAGCACTGCGACCCATAAGGATGTGTTGCGCTAGTTGTGCTTTGGAGACAGTTCATGCCCGTCTCTATAGCTCTATACCAATGGCTCTTATAAACCTAATGATATGGTGTGGGTTCAGTGAATGCCGAGCAGACTGAGATCGCGTGAGTTCCCAAGTGGTCTCTCCTCTGTCGGATCGTTGCTCCGCATTCATTGAAAAGGTGACACGGGGTTTCATCCGCATCCCCACAAAGCCTGCAGCTGCCACCCTCTTCTAGTATTATTTTTAGGTGCCCCCTCAGTCTACAATGTCGTGTTAGGAAACCTGTAATGATTCCTACATTACTTCTACTAAGTCCCAATATCGAGAGAGACCTCTTTGGATCATAGTTCCCCATCATTTTCTTTGCTTGTCGTGGGAGATTTTCCCATCTTACGGAAGTACCGCAATATGCGGTACCCAGTACTGACCTGTTGTGGAATGGATCTAGGGCTTTAAGCGAAGTTTGGCTATCTGTCATGATGGCTATTTCCTGCCTTATGTAGTTTATCTCCAGATCAAAGTGAGCACCTCTTTCAATGGCATGTACTTATGCCTGGAATATGATCCGGGTACTGCGCCATTGCTTCAGAGTATTTGGTTCTTGGCCGATGGACTCCCGCATGGGTTCTGCTTTCTTTGATCCCTCCGTATACCACTTTATGGCTCCCGGGTGTATCTGGTATTCAGTTTCAGATCTGAATTCCTTGGTGCTCATTTTGACTTCAAAGTTTTACTGAATTCAAGCTTTTGCTACACGAATTAATGTGTTAGTCCAAACGTCCAGGCCCAGAAATGCGGCTGCTTCGACAGGCTGTGTTCATAGGGATAGCGATATGAGTAACGTTGGATAGGATGGGCAGCTGTATAGGTGAGCGATGTTATGTGGTGACGCACCACAATCCGGGCATTGATCGAGGTGCTCTCATGTAAACGGTGTATGTAGCTATTCAGACAAGAGTTCCATACTGATCTCAGTTGTGCCAGGGTTGATCTGCCTTTCTGTGGAGGTTTTCCTCGCTTTGATGTATTGGAGGAGTGCGACCGCCCAGAACGATATTATTTTGACGACCATCTAGATAGGTTCTAGATCATGGTTCGGGTGATCTGGTTTTTTAGCATGCCAGTAGAAGAGAAGTTTGGCGAGAGGCTCGTAGTGCTCTTGCACTTTAAGTCCTTGCGATATGAGTTTTGTAATCTTCGAAAGGGCTGTGGTTGTGCTGCTCTTCTTGCGGAAGACGGGTTGGTGTTCAGCTAACTGGAGTTTGGCATGAAGCTGAGGAAGTAGTATAGCTTCGAGTATTTTTGCTGTTGGAGACAGGAGAGAAATTGGAGGACGCGAGGGTCCTTGGTCTGCCTGCGTTCGTTAACCAGCTGGACTGCTTCGGCGGGGAAGTTAGGCCTTAGTATCTGGATTCTGACGGCCAAGGCCAGGCGTAATATGCGTGCCGCGACGATAGTTTTCTAAATTAGAGTACCAGCAATCATGGTGGACGTTAAAATCCCCAACAATCAGGCGGTCACCGTGTTTTAGTAGATGTTCCAAAGAAGGAAGGTTGGCGGATGTGCACCAGGCAGTTGGAGGAGTATAGACATTTGTGGTTTTTATTAAGGCGTTGGACTTGACTGCAATAATTGTGTTTCGAGATGTGGGTCGGGTGTAGTGGCTTGTGTCTGCATGAGTCTGTAGTTGATCGAGTTGTGCACGATGAATGCAATGCAACCTTCATCGCCTCCACTGTTTCAGTCCTTGCGTATGATGTTGTAATTGGTGCTTCTGGATAGCAAGTAGGAGGAGGTGAGCTTTGTTACTTGTATGGCGGCAATTAAGTCCCATGTTGTTATCCTATATCCACTTGTGGGTCCTAGGGCTTCAACTACGCCTACGCGCCATCGCGTGCAATGAGCTTCAGCTCTCTCCAACTCTTCCCCAATTGTCGTGCCTCCTCCTCAACTGTTCTGCGCCATTTTTTTCTTGTACGACACGTTCTTCTACCATCCTGAGATAACGGATTCCATTGTATTGCGTAGTCGCCTTTTCGGAGTGTATGACCAATCCACTGTCACTTCCGTCGTTGGATGGTTGTACTTATTGGTTCTTGGCATGTTCTCTGGTAAAGATGTTCGTTAGAGACACGGTTAGACCAGAAAACCCTTAAGATGTTCCGTAGGCACCTATTTACAAACGTTTGTAATCTTTTTGTGATAGTAGCGGTCTCCGTCCAAGTGCTGCACCCATACAACGGCACAGATTCAACATTTGAACGGAACAGTCGCAGCTTGGTGTTTAAGCTGATCGCATTGCAGTTGCATCTTCCTTTATCTATTGCCTTACTTTAATTTGCATTTCTTTCTATTCGTTTGTGATCTAGTCTGTTTACACCTCCTCTATTTCCTTTCCATTCGATGCCTCATACTTAGTACAAATGGAGCACTGATCTTTTTTATTCTGAGTACTTGTATTTCGTTTGTATGTAGTTAAACGTTACTTGCAATGCACTCTTCTTTGTGGAGGGAATACCTTTTTGAAATGGGAAGTTTTCCATCAAGGTACTATATCTGAGAAGACTTTCTTATATAATGCGATTCAGTGATTGGGAACGACGTCGTATATATGTATACATTGCTATATGCATTAAAGTAATAACTTCTTAAAATTATATTATATTCTCGTTTTTTTCCAGTTAAATATGGCTTCAGAAGGAGATATTCCCACATTCAAATGCGTTCTGGTCGGTGATGGTGGTACCGGTAAGACAACATTCGTCAAACGCCACATGACCGGCGAATTTGAGAAGAAATACGTTGCTACACTCGGTGTTGAAGTGCATCCACTTATATTCCATACCAATCGTGGTGCAATCCGCTTCAACGTTTGGGACACTGCTGGCCAGGAGAAATTCGGTGGCTTGCGTGATGGCTATTACATTCAGGGACAATGCGCCGTCATTATGTTCGATGTCACCTCACGTGTTACATACAAGAACGTTCCAAATTGGCATAGGGATTTGGTGCGTGTGTGCGAAAATATCCCAATTGTTTTGTGCGGTAACAAGGTCGACATTAAGGATCGCAAAGTGAAGGCCAAGAGTATTGTTTTCCACAGAAAGAAGAACCTTCAAGTGAGTGAGATTCAAAAGAAAAACACTGCAAACCCATGATGAATGTTTTTAATTCTGTTTCTTACATCCTTTAGTATTACGATATTTCTGCTAAATCAAATTATAACTTTGAGAAGCCCTTCCTTTGGCTTGCCCGCAAACTGGTCGGTGATCCAAATCTCGAATTCGTTGCTATGCCAGCGTTGTTGCCACCAGAGGTGAAAATGGACAAGGATTGGCAGCTGCAAATCGAAAGGGACTTGCAAGAGGCTCAAGACACAGCTTTGCCCGAGGAGGATGAGGATTTATAGGGAGGCAACTAGCGAAAACTACATTACAAAACATCCAACCAACAATACATTAATGCAAAATTTACACAATACCACCACCACACCAACACCAACACCACACCTATTCCTGCTCCTTCTCCCCCTTTGTATGGTAGAGTGAATGAGAAACAGCGAGAAAGCAAAAAGAAGATGCAAGATGAAAATTTATAAAATTTTACTAACTTAAGATTGTTTATAAACTTGAAGAAAGAAAAAGCAAAAAAAAAACTTACAAATATCGAAATAACAAGCAAATCTTAAACCGAGAAATAGCAAACAAGCCAACAAAACACCAACAACAACAACAAAATACGAGTTCTTTTCAATACTTGTCTTAATTTTCCTTAATATTTATATTGTTTTTGTTAATAAGAGTACCTATTTGATGAAAAACAACAACACAATCGTCTAAAGATGCTCTTGTAGTCGAGCAAGCGCCCATTGCAGCCAGCCATTCCAGGGTATTTTTTTCCACCAATATATAGGCCGCTAGCATTGTTAAGCTGTTTAGTGAACGTACCAACCAACAACAAAAAGGAACAACCACATTACAAGAAATTACTTGTAAACAATAATATAGAGCTGTTGCATATTTTATTTGTTTCTTTTCTCTATAAACATAAGATATTTGTATGTCTCTCGATGTGCGCGCGATTTGATTGTTTTGTTGCAGTAATTAACACTTATTTTTTTATATATTTACATACATACGTTATAGAGAAAACGAACGAATTTGAGGTTTTTCTTTCAATAAATAAAAAAACACTGAATATTGTAATTAATAATCTTAGTCTGTTGTGGAGAATGGTCTCACAATGGAAAAACTTAAGACCAATGACTTAAAAAAAATTAAATGTAAAGAAAAGCCTTTATGTATACATCGACATGCGTCGCATGCGACAAGAGTCACATGCTGGATCGCAGAAACGCCTTACGGCACAAAGCTACACGCAAAATTTCAACTTTCTAAGTCGTGTGGAAGTTGATTAAAGAAAGGAGGCCTATTTCAAAGATAAACCCACTTTGCATCGCAACCTTGATCTCAGAAATATCACTTCACTTTTTTTTATATAATGTACATGCTAAAGGGGTTTGCACCTTATAATGCTTAGCACAGCGTGGGCGTTAGGAAATTAGGGAGAGGAAAAGATGAGATGTCTATGCACGCGTGTCTTAAACGACTGCAGATCATACAAAAGTGGAATCACAGAATTAGGCAATTCATTCCACATAACTATCGTGCGGCTAAAGAAGGAATCTCTGAATTGGTTGGTACTTAGGCTTAATGGTGAACCCGTGAGCTTGAGTTGAGGCACGGGTATTACGGATGGCCTGGAGAATGGGCGGGATGCATCTGGATATTTCTTTTGAACACCGCTTGTGTAAAAAGCGATAAAACAGTGACAGGCAGGAAACATTCCTACGATGTTCAAGCGATTCGATTGTTTTCGCGGTATGTACGTACGTTTAGGGGATCTGCATTGCGATTGATCGGAAAACTACTGACTGCTCAAAACTTGGTTTGGGACAGTAGCGCAACAATCAAGTTCGTGATGTAGTGCTTGCGCTACCTCCTAGTGGTGGTCCCCGGGCAACTATGTGTATAAATCCTTATATATGAAGGCTAAAATTGCAAGTGCGAACGGTGTAGGGTTTCCAGTCTAGGTAACGTGGGTTAGGACCCTGCGGTACCGAAAAATGGCCGCTACTGTCACCGACACAACGCCTCGGATAAGGAATGATCGAATAATGTCGACTTTTGGGCTATTGTACCCGGACTAAGATTGGTTTCTAAAATGTGAGGACGCTCCTTGACTGAAGGTGAACTGAAGTGAAGGACCTCAAAATGCCAGATTTCTTCAACTAGAACTTGAGTTTCTTCGATATAATTTGGACATACTGGGACTGAGTGAAATAAGATGGCTCGACGTGGGAGAGTACCAATCTCCAACGTGTAACTATGTTCTACTCTACTCCGGCAAGCCCTCCGGCAGTCCGTGAATCTGGATTCTGGAGTGGGTCTGTTGCTAACGCCAACAGCATGCAGAGGCGTAATTTCCTGGCATCCACGTGGTGATAGGATCTTAACGGCCAGATTTCGGACTAGAGTACGGCGCGTCACGATCATACAGTGCTATGCCCCAACGAGTCCTTCGACTGACGATGAAAAAGACAACTTCTACAATCAGCTAAGTGCTGTATTCAACGCAACGCCGAACGGAGATATCGTCATCGTGTTGGGGGACTTGAATGCCAACCACAACAAAGGACTCAGACATGTGCTTGGAATGCACGGCCTCGGCAAACGCAATGACAATGGTGAGAGATTTGTTGATTTCTGCAACACCAACCACCTTGTCATAGGAAGTATAATGTTTGAGCAGAAGACCTGTCACAAAGTCAGCTGGGTGTCAACTGACATGTGGCGATCGGCCGACGTTTTAGAAGCCGTCTATTAGACGTCGGAACCAGACGAGGAGCCGACATTGGTATGGTACGGGATCATCACCTTATGGTAGCTACTGTCCAGTTACGTACTGCATCAGTTCAAAGAATCCGCAATATCATCCAAATGCCTAGGTATAACATCGACCGCCTAAATATCCCCTCAGTACGCCAACAATTAAGGGATCATTTATCGCAAGAAGTGGAAGCAATCAGCAGCTTATTGTAGCATAATGTTACAAGAAATGTAAATGCCCGTATTCGTGTACATGCAGCAATTAATGATATTTGACGTGGAAACGGCGCGTTACCTCTTCTAATGAAACGAATAAGCGAATGAAAGGAAATCAAATAATTATATGTCAAAAATTTCTGCAACTCGATTTCATTATCTTTCATAATGTGGATGTTAGCTGGTTTTGCGAAGAACAGCACAAAAGAAAATATGTAATTTTCACTGTAATCGAAAACATAATGTAGATCCCGTCTTCCCATTATAAATAGTTGGGGCTTAAGTTTGCCCCTGCAACCTAACCTAATCTTTCAAAAGTGTCAAAAAAAATAAAACGAATGAATGTATGCAAACTCGCGTGTAAATGTCGGCTACTACTGACTATAGCTTCTTACTTGTTTAAACTTAACAAGTGCATTAATTAATAACACTACAATTGCTTACTCCACTGATGCTCTGGTTATCAGTTAAGTGTTGTTTTGCTACCACCTTGAATTGACAAATAAATCGCAAGTTTTCTTTTTATTTGTGTTTTAATTTTGCTAATGTTTCTAATTACATCTTTTATTAGTTTAGCTGTTTGACACTAATGTAAACTTGGAAAAAATTAATCGATGCATCTTTCATGCTACAAGCGGTAGATAGTGACATTTTAAGAGAAAGAGAGAGAGAACACCGCATAATAATCAGTTATTGTAATGCAATAGAAATTAAGAGTTTCTTTTTGTTTTGATGACAAAAAATGCAACATGTGATTGCAATTATAGTTAGTCAAATCAAGAGTGACGGAAACCTTTCTACTTTGATATGTCGCCATTTTGGTAAAGCTTAAAGCCGGAACTATAATGCAATTTCGTCTCTTTACGCTAGTGTCAAAACCCGACGATGAACTGAGCGAATACAAAGAAAATGTATGCTGCGCCCATAATAGAGTTCGCAATAGATTCGTTACTTTGGCAATCGATTAGATGTGCGCTGGCGAGCGCATTTTCTTAAGAAAACTTGACAGTTGTCATATGTTATTTCATTGTCGTTGACAAAATTACATTATGGTCGGATGAGAAACTTTAGAAACTTTGGAAAGCATTTCGTTGGATTTTGACTTTAACGTAAGGTGGCGAAATTGCATTATAGTTGGGCCTTAAAGATTGACAGCAAGAAATATATCGCCTCCTGTATAAAATGTTCTTTCAACTTCTATCTCTTGACTGTTGTAGCTAGGAGGTCGGCTCACACAACATAGTTACGAGCATAAAAAAATATTCAACAGTGTTATAAGAAACTTTATACTACTCAATATAGGGTATATTATATATAAATTCAAGAAAATAAAAACAAAATAAAACCAGATCTGTTCTAATCATCTATTCCTCGGATACAGTTGGCCAATTAAAATTTACAGCGGAGGCTTCCCACAATCACCTACGGAGAGAAGTTGTTTGTGGCATTTATGCATTGTTATCTTCGCTCATCTTATGCAAGCTATTAAGTCGTCTAACTTTTTTTCAAAGAGAAATCTATAAATAGAATTCCGACATTCAAACTTGACTTAGTAAGAAATTAGAATTTTGCATAAAATCATCCTAGTGATCGTTAGGTACGCGATGAAATTCTTCGTTGTTTTGTTTACTGTTGTAGCTGCGGCTGTTATGCTAACCAGCAATGGAGCTTCAGCTAGTGAGTAGTTCATGATTGACAAAAAATCCGGAAAAAAAAGAAATATCTATAATAATAAGATTAACAAATTGTTTAGCTTAAAGATAAATCTAAGCAATACTCGTTTCGTTGTGGCCCTTATTCTGACTGACATTCTAACTGAAACGAAAGTTGTTCGAATTCGATAATGGTATGCTCACTTTCTAACGAATCGAAGTTAATTTTTCAGTCGTCAATTCACTATATTACATATTTCGAACAGAACTGTTGTCAGATTTTGTTGTCAGAACTAAAATCCATACAATCTTGTAAGTATTAAGTTTTTGTATTTTGAGAGCTCTGTATTCTGTAAGGAATCAAAAGTTATATTGAAAGCAAGTGACTTGGAATATACTTTCTGTGCGGTAGATTTATAAACCATGAATAAGCGAAAATAGCTGTCAATTTTACGAGTAAGAGTGAATTATTTACAATAACGAGTATTCAAAACCTGTGCAAAATTACATAAAAAACTCACCAAAACAAATAACCAGACAATTTATTTTTTAATGTGGCACTTCCGTTTTTGGCTTCAAGCGTACAAGCCATGTGCACTGGCTTTTTTTTGTATTTGTGGTTGCTATCAGATATCAAAAGTCAAAATGGCAGCAAAATGACTTAAATGCTTAACCAACAAACCTCGAAGAGAAAATTTTACCCCTGAACTGCACTCAGTGCAATTTTTTTTTGCACTCGAGGTAATTTGTTTTATCAAACGAAAGCCACATAAATTCTACCCATATTCTTTAGTAAAATAATAAATTACCACCTCAAGTGACTGTCTATTATTGTTTATTTGTTTACAGCCAGCGAACCTGTCTGCGGATATAAAAATGCCGAAGGTGAACTGGTTTTTCTAAAGTATTTTCCGTATTCCAAGAAGGGTGAGGAATACGTTGATTTTGGTTCTGGTGGCCCGTGCTTGAAGAGAGTAACATGTACGGAGACTTTTGAGACACAAATTGATGAGTAAGTGTGATGACATCTAAGTGGAGAAGCTTAGTAATTATTTTTAATTTTTTTTATTCATAATTCTCGCAGATGTTCGAGTGCCGGTGTTTCTTGTAAAAATAAAAGTCAATTTAAGGGCGTTTTTCCGGCGTGCTGCGTCAAGTGCTAATTATTTGGTCCAATGTATTAAAAAACTTTTCCGTTAATATTTCTTTAAATAAAAAATCAAATTAACGTTTTGCAAGCATATGCATCAGATTATACCTATTTTAAGGCTCAAACGTACGTCAAAGTCAAAACTGTCAAATTTCATTAGAAAATTGCGCTCGCCAGCGACATTTTACAAAAGTACCTATGTCTAAAAAACCTATGCCTTTGAGGGTTTAGAGTCTAAACTTTAGATTGATCCTAACAGCATGAAGGTGAAAGTGCATTATGATTAAGTCTTTAGACTTAAATAAGTTAAAAATTTTCCAAAGTTTTCTTATTTCAACTTTTAATTGAAAAGCATAAACATTACGTAGTACAATATAAAATATAAACTGCAAAATCTAATGGTTCAGTTAGGCAAACACCACTGCACAAATGTTTGACGTTTCCCATTTAATGGGTGTGGTTTGTTTTAATGCCTGAGAAATCGGAGAAAACAGAAAATTTTTCTGATTTATATTTTTATATTTAGATCTATTATTTAGATGTTAGATAAAAAAAATACTGTTGTGTTTTTAGTATCAGAAATAGTATCAAAGAAATCAAAGAAATCGTGGGACCATTTAAACCATGAATACTCTATACATGACATGTCTCATGCTTGATGAAACCAACACATAAGATTCTGAATATTTTTTCGGAGTTAAAAAATTATACCGGAAAATATCTGAGTGTAATAGAAAACCATTCAGAGATTTAATTTTTTTCTCGGAGAACATAAAAAACGCATATCTAAATTTTGAAAGTTAAATTATTTCTCTGAATACTGCGACATAAAAAGGCAGAGCAACTCTAACAAAAAGTTAACCTTTGTAATGTTAGCTGTATTTTATTTGGAATCCGAATATGAATTCGAATGTCAAAACCAGCCAAACAGCAGGTTTTCAAATTCCAAAGAAGGAATTCGACAGTGCAATTGTTGTTGTTCCTCGGCAATAAAATACGGCTGTTGTTGTAATTCCCAATTCGAATTCAAATAAAATACACCTGTTGTTAACAGCTGGGCAGCATTCGGAAGTGTTTTCCAAGCGTTCGGAATATTCCAGAATGCAAAAAAGAAAAAGTATTTTCTTATTTGTCTTGGAAGACTAATTATTGTCTTTCTACCTCCGAGGTGTAATATAAATGGAATTCATCGAAAGCTTTATCCTTGTCGTACACTTCGTTACAGGAAATTCTTCACTGACGGCTCCAAGCCAAGCTAGACGATAGAGTTGGGGCTGAACAAACTGAACGTGGAAACTTATGTTCATTTCTCAGACTACTGCAGCCTGTACTAAGCTGAGGTGATACCGAATGGGGAGGTATTTTTGTCTGCAATTGGCATTATAATTTATGAGGACAGTTTGACAGCAATCAGGTCGACGGAATCAGTTTCACTGAAGTCGAGGGTGGCGTTGAGCTGTCATTCTGTTTCTCAACGAGATGACTGAGCAATTCAATATCCAAATAGTATTAGTCCTAGGTCACTAACAGGCATTGAAGTGAACTGAGTGACGGACACTCTCCAGCTGATACCGAAAAGGTCAAGGGTGGGGAGGCCTATTACGACGCTTAAATTGGTGCTTTGGACAAAAAGCATCGGCTAGATGATAGATAGATAGATGGACAAACATCCTCTCATGTAACACAACAAGACAAGTTTCGCCATAGCTGGACTTGAAGCGCTCTAGTTCATTCACGTTCATGTAAAGAAGTGGGTTGGAAGCGGTTGTAGAAATACTTTCGCGACACTGCCTTTTTGGAAAATATGCGACAAGGCTGTCCGGCATTAGCACACAGATTGTACGGACCGTCACTGGTCTAAGAAGAGGTTGCAAAAGCAATCTAATGTCAAAAGCGTCAAAAAGCTGAAATGAATTCAGTTATGCCCACTCGCAAATAAATGCATTCTACCGATTATAATGGGTGTTTTTTTAGGAGGTTTGTTTTTCCGATAGATGTCGTTTTATTTTATGACAGTTGTTTTGACAGCTTAAAGTGGCATTTCTACTCAGTATTGTTTGGCAAATCATTATGAATAGGTTAACTCCAGAACAACGTTTTCAAATCGTGGAAATTTATTTTCAAAATCAGTGTTCAATTAAAAATGTTTATAGAGCACTTCGTGAATTTTATGGTGCACATAATCGTCCGTCAGAGACCACCATAAAGAACGTAATTACCAAATTTCGGTCTACATTCACTCTTTTGGATGCCAAGCCACCGACAAGAATGAGAAGAGTTCGTACAGAAGAAAATATTGCTGTCGTTGAGGCCAGTGTCGAAGAAAACGACAATTTATCGATTCGTCGTCGTGCTCAGCAAATTGGACTTTGTCCATCGACTTTATGGAAATCGACTTCTGATAAATGTACTGTTTGGTGCGGTCTATGGGCTGGTGGGATCATCGGTCCATATTTCTTTAAAAATGAGGAAGGACGACGCGTTACCGTGAATGGAAATCGATACAGAACCATGTTAAATGAGTTTTTGTTGTCAAATCTTGAAGATATGGATATGGATGAAATGTGGTTTCAACAAGATGGTGCCACTTGCCATACAGCACGTGAAACAATCGACTTATTGAAAGAAACTTTCAACGACAACATTATTTCGAGAAATGGTCCGGTGAATTGGCCTCCGCGTTCGTGCGATTTGACGCCACTCGATTACTTTTTGTGGGGATACGTGAAGTCATTGGTTTATGTGGATAAACCTCAATCGATTGACGCTTTGGAAACCAATATTCAACGTGTCATTGCTGACATACGCCCTCAAATGCTTGAAAAAGTGCTGGAAAATTGGACCTCCAGAATGACATTTGTGAAAAATAGTCGTGGTAGCCATATGCCAGAAATTGTGTTTAAATGTTAAATGCCAAAAAATTATCTACCAAATAAAAAAAAATTTTGGTCATTTCATAATTTTATATGTGTTTTATTCAAAAAAAAAATCGGCAACCTCTTAAAAAAACACCCGTTAGCTTATTTCTAGTTTCAACTTTACAAGGTCATTAATTAATAACACTGATGCTCTGGTTATCAGTTATATAAATATGTATTGCTACCACTTGGAATTCTTAAATAAGATGGGTAGTGTATGTTTTTTCTTATATTTGTGTTATAATATTGCTAATGATTCTAATTAAATCTTTTATTAGCTTAGCTATTTAACACTTATGTAATAGTTGACTTTAATCGATGCATCTAACTTGCTACAGTCGGTAGTTACTTATAATTCGGGGAGACAACCTCCGGCTCCGCACAGTAAGCAATTAATGCAATGCTATAGAACTTTTACTTGGTACTTTTGATTGCATTAATACTAGTTATTGAAATGAAGGGCGGTTTACAACTGATTGACTAATTTGACATCTGTCATTTTGGTACAGCTTAGACACAGAGAAAGCATATCCCTGCAGAGCTCCCTGTATAAAATGTCTTTTTTATATTCTTTCTCTTGTTGATCTGTAGGTCAGCACAGCACACTGTTATACCTTTGATAGGCTGACAAACTCAAACTAGTTTATAGTCTGTAGTTTAGAAGATAACTGTTGATGGTGAAACACTAAATTCTATTCTCGGTTAGTTTATAAAATAGAAAAGATTTTAAATCTCTTTGTTGAGCGAAACAACACTGTAAGTGCTTAAATATTATTCATGGGCTAGAATATTGCTCCCCCTGCTGTCTCCTCATGCCTCCAGCATATTTTCTTCTTTCAAGCCAGGGGGTGCACTCACTGCAGACGCCAATCGCTGTCAAATTTATTTTATTTAACCAATCAAAATTTTCCATCAAGTGTCAAAATCAGCTGTAGTGAACTCGATCAAAGTTGCTAGTTGCGCAAACTAGTTTTGAATAAACGAATTCCGTGCTTAGCAAAAATAAAACGAGAAAACGGACTTAGATTAGTTTAAGTATGCCAGTTAATATTAAACAATGTTTAAATGAAAATTTATACTTCCCAGTGCAGGGTATATTAAATATAAATTAAAGAAAATAAAAAACAAAATAAAATTACATCTGTTATAATCTTCTAATACACAAATACAGTTACCAATTGATACGAACAGAAGTTGTTTGTAGTATTTATGCATTGTTATCTAATGAAATCAAGTCGCCTAACTTTTTTTTTAAATTAGAAGTATAAATAGAAATACGGAATTCAAACTTGACTTAGTAAGAAATTAGAATTTTACATGAGATCATTTCAGTTATCGATCGTTACCCGATGCAATTTCTCGTTATGTTGCTTACTGTAGTAGTTGCGGTTGTGATTCTAACCTGCAATGGAGCTTTAGCTAGTGAGTAGTGCAAGATTCGTTTAGATCACAAATTAATTTCTGTCAAAAAACAAGTAATTAAAAACTAAAATATGGCTTTTGTGTTAACTAGTTGGCAGTAGAAAAAATATGAAAAAGCTTTAATAAAAAAAATCCGGATTTTTGGACAAGAACCCGGCAAATTGCCGATTAAAAACGAAACAATTGATTTTGACAACAAATATTTTTTGGTATAATAACTCAAAATGTTCAATTGTCAGAATCTAAATAATGTACTCGATTGAAACTTTAATCCCAAACGATTTGATAATTTGAATGACAGTCTGAGGGGTGTGCATTTAAAATTTATATTTCTTTCCAATTGCCCAAACCTTACTCAAAACCATATCTACAGATAAGCTGTCAAAGTGACAGCGTTTTTCAAAGGTAAGCTGTCAAAATGACTGGGTTTTCGTGGATTTCGTGGTAAACGCTGTGAAAATGGAACGCCAAACCGAAATCAATCTGAGACACCGAAACCTTCTTTACTTTATTTACTTGAAATTGGTCCATTGCCGATGGCTGGCAAATATACAATTTGCTGTTACAAAACTTTGCAAATGGAACACAAAATCAAACCATATTCCTGGTTATAGTTTGGAAATGAAACGCCAAATCAAAACCACGAGGAGAAATCTTAACTACACCCAGCAAATGGAAAGAGCAATTAAGCAACTAAGGAATCATCAACTCTATTCGATTGACAACTCTTCACTTGAGTTAAAAATTTGGTGAAATTGGTCAACTGAAGTAAATGAAGAGGTGTTCTGCTCTCTTTACTTCAGTAGCACAATTTAAGTGAAGAGTCTCTCAATTAACTAAAGTGAATGGATGTACTCTACATTCCAATCGAACGCGGCTTACATGTGACGTATGTACATACATATACAATGTCTCCATGTTTAGAAAAACCTTTGTTGAACCTAGATTAGTGTTCAAGGAAACCGGGTTTAGTTTTTGTTGAATCAGTTTGAACTCAGTAAAAATACCTGCGGTGAGTAGAGTTGAAACTCAAAATGGGATTTTGTATTATGTTGTTAGTAGCCGTCAGAATAAACTCGAACGCAAATAGACGATATCACCATGAAACAAATTCTAAACTAAGAAGAAGGCCGATTTTGGTCGCAAAAGGGAGACAGAAAGTGAAAAGTGACAAGTGAATTCGTATACGTACGAGGTGTAAAGCATACAATTTTATTGTTGTGCGATGCGTTTCCATGCTTTGTCGTAGTGTAACACAAATTATCGATATTTGCGAATCGGTTCGTTCTTTCCCCAACCCGACTCACAACTCGTCTACTCGTGACTAGGCGAGAAGTCTTTAAATGTCAAACAGCTTTTTGCAAACTAATCACATGCTCGGGACCAATCCTGCTGTACGTACTTTAATCAGCAATATATACTATTTCATCGGCCGTACCAAAAGCTAGTACTTTATACTACTTTTAAGAAGTAATTAAAAATCGAAACTTCAGTTGTCAAAATATCAAATCAATTTCATCCTGGTTGCATGGAAATGCTTGACGGAGTCTTAGGTTTGACGAAAATAAATTTCAAAAGAACATAACTCAACTAACCATCACGATGTGCTAAGCATTATAAGGGTGGAAATCTCTTGAGCGTGTGTACATTATTTAAAAAGCTTGGATTATGGAAACATAGTAATATACATATAGTACATACAATTCACCGCTATTATCATTATCAGTATATTTGCTGACTTACCAAAAATCAACACCAAACCCAATGGCCACACAACTTATTTTCTAAATTTGACCCATCTTCTTTTTTTAAAATAGCTTTTTAAAAAAAATTATCATCTCAAGTGATTTTCTATTACTATTGACCTGTTTAGGCTACGAACCGTCATGCGGATATGAAAATTCCGAAGGTGAAGTGGTTTATCTCAAGTATTTTCCAAATTCAAAGAAGAGCGAGGAATATGTTGACTTTGGTTCCGGCGCCGGCGGCCCGTGCTTGAGGAGAGTAATATGTACGGGGTTTTTTGAGACACAAATCGATGAGTAAGTGTGATGGCCAAAAAATTGGGGGAAGGATGTTTATTAATTTTCTTTATTCATAATTCTCGTAGATGTTCGAGTGCTGGTGTTTCTTGTGAAAATAAAAGTCAATTTAAGGGCGTATTTCCGGCGTGCTGCGTCAAGTGCTAATTATTACTCAATCGAATGTACTGACAACTTTTCCGTTAATACTTTTTCAAATAAAAAATTGAATTAACATTTTCCAAGCGTATACATAATTGTGTCTGTGGTTTTAATTTGGATTTCAAATACAGGCGACCAATAATTCTCCATAAAACCTTTCTGTCTATCCTGGCTAAGAGTTTTTTGATAGTCCAAGTCTCTGTTCCGTAAGCATAAGTGTTTTCTTGTACACCTGCTACTTGGGATGTTTTGTTTCCTTAGCGATCATCAGAATCAGTGTGAAGAGTCCGTTCGTCAACTGTAGACTTTCTAAGCTTTAAGTAACATTTTTAACTCATCCATCCGCCGTTGCTATACAATCGACCTGAGATGAGATTTATTTAACTTGACTTTGAGTTCCTTTTTAACCACATTCCACAAGACCTAGAGAGCTGAAATTTTCTGAGTGCTGGAATTTAGTGAGTGTCTAAATTCCAATTAGCATTTTTAATGTTCCGCGTATGACGCGTGTCACGTTTCGTGTGTGATGGTTTGAAATCGCGACATTTTCTCGTTTTTTGAGGTATTTTTTAACCACCTTCCACACGACCTAGAGTGCTGAAATTTTGTGAGTGTCTTTGTCCACAATAATTGTTTTTACATTCCACGTATGACGCGTGTCATGTTTCGCGTGTGATGGTTTGAATTCGCGACATTTTCTCTTTTTTTGAGGTATTTTTTAACCACCTTCTACACGACCTAGAGTGCTGAAATTTTGTGAGTGTCTTTGTCCACAATAATTGTTTTTACATTCCACGTATGACGCGTGTCATGTTTCGCGTGTGATGGTTTGAATTCGCGACATTTTCTCTTTTTTTGAGGTATTTTTTAACCACCTTCTACACGACCTAGAGTGCTGGAATTTTGTATCAGTACAAAATAAATTTTTTTTATATTCCACGTATGACGCGTGTCACGTTACGCGTGTAATGGTTTGAAATCGCGCAATTTTTCGTTTTTTGAGGTCCTTTTTAACCACCTTCCACACGACCTAGAGTGCTGAAATTTTGTGAGTGCCTATGTCCACAATAATTTTTTTTACATTCCACGTATGACGCGTGTCATGTTTCGCGTGTGATGGTTTGAATTCGCGACATTTTCTCTTTTTTTGAGGTATTTTTTAACCACCTTCTACACGACCTAGAGTGCTGGAATTTTGTGAGTGTCTTTGTCCACAATAATTTTTTTTACATTCCACGTATGACGCGTGTCATGTTTCGCGTGTGATGGTTTGAATTCGCGACATTTTCTCTTTTTTTGAGGTATTTTTTAACCACCTTCCACACGACCTAGAGTGCTGAAATTTTGTGAGTGTCTTTGTCCACAATAATTGTTTTTACATTCCACGTATGACGCGTGTCATGTTTCGCGTGTGATGGTTTGAATTCGCGACATTTTCTCTTTTTTTGAGGTATTTTTTAACCACCTTCTACACGACCTAGAGTGCTGGAATTTTGTATCAGTACAAAATAAATTTTTTTTATATTCCACGTATGACGCGTGTCACGTTACGCGTGTAATGGTTTGAAATCGCGCAATTTTTCGTTTTTTGAGGTCCTTTTTAACCACCTTCCACACGACCTAGAGTGCTGAAATTTTGTGAGTGCCTATGTCCACAATAATTTTTTTTACATTCCACGTATGACGCGTGTCATGTTTCGCGTGTGTTGGTTTGAAATTGCGCCATTTTCTCGTTTTTTGAGGTATTTTTTAACCACCTTCTACACGACCTAGATTGCTGAAATTTTGTGAGCGGCTCAATGCCAGGGGCGTTCGACGCTTGTCACGAGTCGCGTGTAGTGCGTGTGATGCGTGAAAAAAAGAAAATACTTTGAAATAGCCCCGACCTCAAAAACATATATTTTAGCGATTATTAACAAATAAAAAACGACTGTGTGACGTGTTTCGATGTATACCTAAAAGTTTAGGCCCGAAAAATTAAGTTTTTTTACATTAACTTGTTCCGTTTATCCGTCCTTTCAACGATAATTAAAGACTCAGTTAAGAAGTTTCTTACGGGCCACGTTATTAGCCTCATTTCATCGTTACTTAGAATACAGTCAGTTTATTTCCTATAGGAAATATATTTCTATGGAAATTAAATGACCCCACTACAAGGAGGTTATAATCGAAGTCAGAGAGATATATTATTTCGCTGATGCGTAATGGCCTAGATGTGTAATGTAAAACACAATGCACCCTTTGACAATTACTTTTGTTTTTTAAATTTAAAAAAAAAAAGAAAAAATATAATTCTTTAATGTTATGTGACAGCTGTTGTCCTACTTCCAAAGGTATTGTTCTTACATAAACACAACCAGGTTCTTTGTCACTCCAGAACGTCTGTTGTATTATTGTTGCTATTGCTGTAAGAATAGATGGTGAGCTATTAGTTAAGACCTACCAGGCGCTCAATGAATAGGTCACCGTATTATTTAATATATGACAAAACATACAGTATTTTTTGGAAGTTTTTGTTTACATTAATTGAGGGATCAATGTTGGATCTTCTGCTCGCAGAACTGGTTAGCATAAACTTTGTTTTGCCCCACATATTTTGTACAACCTGTATTTCTTACAATGATGTCAATATCGTCTACTTAAGCTATAATCTGGATGGCCTCATAGAGAATTGTTTTTCTTGCCGCTAAACTTAAGTCTTCGATCACTTTCTCCAACACCTGGTTGATGAAGTCGCCAGCTGGGCCAGGCCAGGCCAAGGACTTAATAGTGATCCGGATATATTTACTTGGACAACCTACACAGTCGTGTCAGTTTATTTTTGATGCAAAATTCTCTCTTGGCTGTATAGAGTTCTACTACGTAAATTCTTTTATAAGCGGCTTAAGAATCCATAATAATAATAATATTAATATTAATATTCTCGCAACCATTAGTGTTTTGCATGTATATTTTTGTACACAAGGAAGGGAGCTTCAATTTAATGCCGTATCCGAACGGCGACTTGAGAAGCTTTCCGTGAGAAGTGGGGTTTCTAGTCAGCAAAGGATGGAAAATGACCGTTATCGGCTTTAAAGTAGTAAATGAACGGCTATGCACCCTTCGCGTGCGGGGCAGATTTTAAAATATAAGCATCATAAACGTTCACGCACCTACAGAGGATTCCCCCAATGATGAAAAAGAAGAATTCTTTGAATCAGTCGAACGGGAACTCCATGCCTGTCCTCAGTATTACGTAACAATAATTCTGGGGGATATGAATGCCAAAATAGGTAGGGAGCCAGTATTCAGGCAGTACATTGGCACCCATAGCTTACACGAGAACACTAATGACAATGGACAACGAGTCATAGAGATGGCAGCAAGCAATAATTTGGTCATTGCGAGTACAAGGTTTGCGCGTAAAGATATCCACAAAGCCACCTGGGTATCTCCTGATGGAGCCTCTCGCAACCAGATAGACCACGTGTTGATAGACCGCCGCCACAACCCGAACCTGATGACGGTACGAACGTACCGAGGTGCCAACGTCGACTCGGACCATTATCTTGTTGGTATGTTGCTCCGAGCGCGGATTGCATCATCACGGAAGACTGTATCCGGGAAACAGATTCGAGTCAACACGACTGCCCTTCGCAATGAAGAGACCAGAAACAACTACGGCCAAGCGATAGGACTCGCCGTAAATGCAGGGAGAGTAAGGCTGAGATGTCGGACGTAGAAGAGAAATGGACACGCCTTAAAAATACTGTCATTAGTACTGCTGACGAATGTAAGCTAGCGACGGAATGTATGAATGTTGCGTACCGGGCAATGGAACAATCTCATAGAACGCGGGCACGTGAGGATGAATATAAAGAGCTTAGATAATGTGAAAAAACAGTTCACCGTCGAAAGAAAGCATAGCCTGGGAGAAGAATCTCGTCTGTGAACTAGGACAGGACAGCGAGGACCGCACTGGGCGCGGAAGTTCTACCAAAGAGTACGCGGCTTGACGCAATATGCACCGCGTATTGCAAAGACAAAGAGGGTAATGTGATCGCCGATCTTAAAGGCATCTTAGAGCGATGGGAAGAGCAGTTTCATGAGTTGCTAAATGACCAGCTAGCTGGGGAAGGAGGGTCCACCAATGACCGAAAACCACACCATGCTGCCGCCAACAAACATAGAAGAAGTTAGCAGAGCGATAAATCGGCTCAAAAATAATAAGGCCGCGGAGCTGATTAAAACAGGAGGTCCAGCAATACACCAAGCAATTCATTAACTAATAGAGTACGAGAGGAAGAAGCGATGCCAGAAGACTGGCAAAGAGGTACGCTGTTGAGTACCGCGTATAAGATTTTCTCATCCATCCTTCATGACAGGATAGCCCCATACGCTAAAGTCATCATTGGTCCATACCAGTGTGGCTTTATCCCAGGCAAATCAACAACTGATCAGATTTACACCATTAGGCAGGTGATGGAAAAATGTCTAGAGTTTCAAAACTCACTACACCATCTTTTTATAGACTTTAAAGCCGCCTATGATGGAACAAGCCTCTATAAATCCATTCAGATACTGGCTTACGCAGACGACATCGGTATCGTTGGTAGAAACTTCAGAGCTGTACAGGAAGCTTTTATCCAGATCATAGCATCTAGAACAGCATAGAACAGCATAGAACTAGAAATACGCATAAGGTTGCTTAAAGCCAACAAAGCCTACTATAGTCTGTCAAGACTCCTAAAATCCAGGAACTTAACCATAACATCCAAGCTGCTGGTATATAAGACAATGGTCATACCAGTACTTACATATGGATCCGTTACTTGGGTGCTTAGAAAAAAGCATTCTGACCTCTTAGCCGCGTTCGAGAGAAAAGTCTTACGGAGAATTGTTGGCCCCGTATGTGAGGAAGGACGATTCCGGAGACTCTATAATGATGAGATCTACGAGCGTTACCGCGATGTCGACATCGTGAAGAAAATTAAGCTCGGTAGGCTCCGGAGGGCAGGACACCTAGATCGCATGAGCGAAGAACACGACAGCGAGGCCGGCCAAGCCTACGCTTAGAGGATGGCGTAGACTAGGACGCACATAGTTTAGGGATGCAAAACTGACACCGGCTTAAAATCGGGACCGGTGGAGAGACTTTTTGCGGGCGAGCCAAATATGATGATGATAACGAAAATAAAATCAGTAAATCAGTTATATTTATACCATAAACAATTGAGTTGGTTTTTATTTATTATTATTATTGAATTTCATTTTCATTAGGACAAACAGGGTGTGCACAACAATCAGGGTAGGGCTTACTATAATCGGTGGGCACTACCTTGCAACCCTCACCGACCTGGTATCGTGAGCAACTGTAAAGGCAAAAATGGAAAAATTTTAAAAAGTTTTTAAAATACGAGCATTACGATGATGAAATAAAATGAATGTCACACAATCATGCATCATGACATACGAGTGATAATATCAATTAAATTAAATTAAATAATAATATTAATTAAATAATAAAATATATCTATCATTTAATTTAATATAAAAAACCACTTAAAAATATAAATTTAAAATACACTAATACTAAATTTTTAAATCAAAATAAAACTTTATTCAACTGACACTGACAGCTGAGCAAAGGAAAAGTGAAAAACTGACAGGGAACGAATCTGAAGGCCGATTTTGGTCGTAAAATAAGGCATGAGACAAAAATCACCTCAAGTTAATAGTAGTAGTAAATTATGTGTGTGTATAAGTATGGTTAGTGACCAAAACCCTATCAATTTTTCTGTTTCGTGGTATGCGTTTCTAACTCTTTTCACTACCACCTGTTAGCGCTTTTCATAATATACGTTTTTTTATTTTTTCTACACTGTATTAACATCTCACAAATACAGCCTATTTTCGGGGCTTTCTATAGAGGAGGTTTTGTTAGTGACGCCTGAACATCAATTTGTTTTCCTTCTATCTTTTTCGACACTCATTTCACTTAGCAATAGCATGTGTGTGGCCTCCTGTATGATGCAAAAGAGATCCGATTCGCTTACAGCGAAATAAAAAAAGAAACAGCACACAACAATTAAAATAAATACATCTCGTACGTATATGATAGATTCATGCCTCATTCCTCATTTTACGACCAATATTGGCCTTCTGGTAGATTATATATTACAGTCTTAAAGAACGAAACATAAGGTACTTTTCCCCACTTTAATAATTAAGCCAATAGACTGAATGGGCGGCAATACCGTTTCACCTAAGTATCGTTCAGTTTCTTTAACTTTTGCAAGCGAATTGTAAATTCAATGACAGGCCCAACTTACGTACGTAATTTTGAAAGTTTAATTTATTTGCTTTTAAATATAAATGGACGGATGATGACAGATTAGCTCATTGACAACTGTTTATTACAGACAGATGGTCTATTTTTGGGAACTTATGATAACTACGTCGGATTTTGACATTAGCGTTAGTTCGCAAAACACCGAAATTAAACAAATATAAATCACTTTAATTTGTAAGCATCGAAAAACGAGCCCAGTTTGCGTACGTTATTTTGATAGTTGCATTATTTGCATTAATATTTTAAGATTGTGAATTTTAAAGAAAATGAAGAAATAATAAAGAATCTAATCTAAAAAAATATACATGTTCAACATACATTTTTGCGAGAAGCAATGGTCTGTTGCGCTGATTATTATTATTATTTGCATTTGAAAATAAATGCAAATAATGTTATGATGACAGGTTACCTTAATGACAAAGTTCATTACTTTTTAGAACTTATGGGAACATTTCATTGTTTTTTGACATTAGCTTAAGTCTACCAAAGTGTGGTATAGTGGATCATTAAGCTGGGATATTAAACAAAGATAAACCACTTCAATTCGTTAGTGGAGAATTCAGCTGATAATTTTTAAAATTGAATAATTTGCTGTTGAAATTTAATGGATAATTGTCCATATTTGCTATGTCACAAAGAACATTGGCATCACATACGTAAATTGATGACAGATAGTTATGTTGGTAAAATAACATTGGGAACTGAAGAACTGTAGGAAGGAGCTGAAGGAACCTTTTAATGTGGATTTGACACTAGTTTAAGTTCACTTAAGTATGTTATAGTGGAGCATTACATGGGGCATACGCGGAAATTAAACAAACAAATCACTTCCATTTGTTAGCATGGAAAACGAGTGGAATTTACGTACGTAATTTTGACAGTGGCATTATTTGCATTTGAAAATAAATGCAAATAATGAAATGATGACAGATTAACTTACTGACAAAAGTTCATTACAGTCAGATGATATACTTTTCAGAACTTATGGAAACATTTCATCGTTTTTTGACATTAGTTTAAGTCTGCCAAAGTGTGGTATAGTGAAGCATTAAGTTATCAAATTAAACAAAGATAAATAACTTCAATTCGTTGGTAGAGAATAAGTTGCTGTTGAAATTTAATGTACAAGTGATGACATTGGGAACTGAAGAACTGTAGGAAGGAGCTGAAGGAAACTTTCATTATAGTCAGATTATATACTTTTGACAACTCATGGAAACATTTCATTGTTTTTTGACGCTAGTGTAAGTCTGCTAAAGTGTGGTCAGGAAATTAAACAAAACAAGATAAATCACATTAGCATAGAAATCGCTGACAATTTTGACAATTGAATAATTTTCTGTTGAAATTTAATGGGCAGATGATGACATATAGTTATGTTGGCTAAATTGCATTGGGAACTGAATAGCTGTAGGAAGGAGCTGAAGGAAACTTTTGGTAGGGATTTGACACTAGTTTAAGTTTGAAAAAGTGTCTTATAGTGGAGTATTACAACTGGAAGTTAAACGAAGATAAATTACTTCCTTTCGTTAGCATGGAAATCGCGGCATTTCTACATAAGTATGTATCTTTTTTAACCTTTTTTTCCTAAAAATAAGGCACTTTCTAAAAGAACTCACTGGGAAACTCGAATGATGTAATCCTCGCGACAGTAAAACTCATTGCAATATCCCTTACGACGTATTGGGCGATAGGTGTCACCAACAGGGATAGCTGCTTTCAAATCTCGATGTAGACAATTTCCTGGTAGTTCTACGAAAAAGTTTATTTATAGAATTATTGAATAATTATTGTTTACATAATTCAAGTTTAACTTCTTCTGATCAAATTACCTGGATGCTTTGCATTTGGAATATACGATTCGCCGTGCACAACAACTGCAGCAAAGGCAACCACTGCTAGAATCACTATTCCACAAGATAACCTCAACCTCATGACGCTGGCAACAACAAGCAATTAATTGATGAAGAAAATTAATTAACTAAATAGTTGTTAACTTCACTTACTAAGATTTGAATAATTTAGACGATTATTTGAGAAATATCGCACTTGAAAGGCTTTCGATTTGCAACTGACTGTGGGCCAACAATTTGAGGCGTCTTTATAATATTTACTTCCTAAACGAGTTTATTCTACTAACACAACCCAGTGATAGTGAAAATTTACGTAATTGCTTTTTTTTTACTTAATACTATACTTGTATTAATTGTTGATACTGCGTATACGCCCCCGGCCCGACCTCTCTTATCATTCAAATAAAAAAGACGAGAACAGCTTACAGTTCAATGCTAAATATTTATGAATGCATTGTTTAGTTAACTCACTCCATAGTGTGTAATTAATTTAATTATTTTACTTGGATTCATTGGATAAGCAATGGTAATGTAGTCTACCAACACCCACTTTGCTATATTTACATATATTTTTTTTTGTTTCGTTAATAAAGTCAATTAGTTTGTTTATCTTTGATGAGTGAAAAAAGAGAGCGATTTTTAATCCTTTTTTTTTAAACAGCTTTTTTTAAGCAGTTGGCTTTTTTCAAAGGGTAAGATTGTAAACACAAACGTCGGAATAATAGTACAGCGCGAACGTAGGTTCTACAGAATTAGCGCAACTTCTGATAAATGTTGTTTTGCGGTGTTGTTCCTCAAACAATATGAAAATGCCATTCTTACAGGGGCTATCCTATCTTGAGGGATAGAGGAGAAAATCTTATACGCGGTACTCAACAACGTTATACCACGATAATTGCTGCCTCTCCCTTTTTATGTATGGGGCACCGGATTCCTTTTCGCTAGTCTTCTGGCATAGCTTCTTCCTCCCATACTTGCACTATTATATTATGAAATGCTTGATGTAATGTCTTCTTTCTTTCTTTTTTCTTTCTTCTTTTTCTTTCCAACGGCCAACTCGACGGCTTTCTTGTGGATTCCAGGCGAGCGCTAGTTTCGTAAAATCGTCCGCTCGCTTTCTCAAAGTGTGGCCAATCCAAGCTCCATTTTCGTCGTCTGAGGGTGATCGCGCTTGCTTCCTGCTGCGTTACTTATGTTATGAGTTTTACGTCATACTGAGGACAGGCATGGAGTTCCCGTTCGACTGATTCAAATAATTCTTCTTTATCATCATCTTTAGTTACGTGAAAGTTTATGAGGCTTATGTTTTTAAATCCGCCTCGCACGCGAAGGGTGCAAAGCCGTTTATTTACTGCTTTAAAGCCGATAACGGTGGGTTTCATTTTTTGCTGACTAGAAAGCCCACCCCGAGTACATACTGTCTTGCATGACAGCTGTAATATATGTCATATTCTGATTTTTGTAAGACACCATTCCCCGTCCACCGCATCTCCTGAATAATTGTTATGTCAGCATTATATTTGGACAGGGTATCGGCTAGCTGCTGTGCAGCTCGAGCTCTATACAGTGAGCGTACGTACGGCCGTTTTCATCGCCGTGGTCGTCGTCGTTTATCAATCAGTGTATCCGAGGCTGATTTGGGGTTCCGTAATATGGTTTTTTTACAGGCGAGGTTATTGGCCTCGCGCCAACCTTACTTTGAAGGGACTAGCCCGATCATCACGCTTTTCCTGTACTGGAGGAAAATTATCAGCGGCCACCACGTGGAGGTTTGATCGCACTTCCACCAGTCGGACTTAGCTGCGGCCACATGAATTTCTGAAGCATTCTGTGTTATTCGCCCTATTCTGCTGATGGCTGATCGTCATTTATTTAATTTTTCTATATTAACTCTATATTGTGGGCGCCGTGACTCAGTGGTAATGCGCATGCCTACTGTGCAGGCGTTCGTAGTTCGAATCCCTGTAACACCAAAAAGTATTTTTCACGGTGTCCCACCTCTCGCGAATGGGTGACAAACGTTCCGAGAGTAAATAACTTGTCACGGAAAGCCTCTCAATTTGCCGTTCGGATCCGGCCTTAAATTGTAGGTCCCTTCCATTTTGTGTCCAAAAAATATACATGCGCAACACAAGTGGTCGCGAGAAGCTAGGCCTTGGACTGCAATGGTCTGTCGTGCCGAATAATATTATATAATAATATATGGCTGGTCAGATCTTGTAATCAATTTTTAACCCACTTCCCAAAGCCTGATTTAATTGAAATTTTGCATACATGTATATTTCCGGTGACAAAACTTTCTATTAAAATTTGATAGTGATCGGGCCGCGGGTTCGGGGGCTCCCATACAAATGTCTTTTCCCATATAGCGGCATCAGATCATGTCCTGCGAGTTCTATGATGACTGTGTTCTGTGTGCGTGGTGCGCTGTGAGCAGCGCTTCTTGCTCTTTACGAGTGGGGTTCTTTTGTTGTTGTAGTGCTTCGGATGTGTTTTTATTTTTCAGCATTTATACTTTTGGTTATTGGAGAATTTACACGAAAAAATTTAAATTTTTATGGGTTGTTTTATATTAATGGAGAAAGCCAGAAACATTTTAAATTTGAAAAATACGTTACTGCTTTAAATATCCACCTTTGGCAATGATAATAGCGTCGAGCCTCTTAACGAAGGCTGCACGAACGTAACAATCTTATAAACTTGGAGTTTTCTGATAAAACAGGGTTGCCGCACCACCCTGTACTTATCTTTGCCAAAAAACATTCTCCAAAATGAAATATACAAAAAATATTTACAGATCCATTTGAAGTCGCTGCTGATAAGTTGCAATATCCCGGGCCAATACGGTAATTCCGTAATTTGGAGACCATTGGTCTAAAGAATGCTTTTAATATTTAAACCTTATATGTAATTTTCATTTCCTTATTTAGAAAAATCGAAGTAATTATAGAAACAGAGACTAGGACGTCCCAGAAATGCTTAAATCAAATCGGTACTACAATCGCTACAAAGAATTATTCTAAAGGGTGTTTTTTTGGGAGGTTTGTTTTTCCGATAGATGTCGTTTTATTTTATGACAGTTGTTTTGACAGCTCAAAGTGGCATTTCTACTCAGTATTGTTTGGCAAATCATTATGAAAAAAAAAAAAAAAAAAAAAAAAAAAAAAAAAATGACATTTGTGAAAAATAGTCGTGGTAGCCATATGCCAGAAATTGTGTTTAAATGTTAAATGCCAAAAAATTATCTACCAAATAAAAAAAAATTTTGGTCATTTCATAATTTTATATGTGTTTTATTCAAAAAAAAAAATCGGCAACCTCTTAAAAAATTTTTTGGCATTTAACATTTAAACACAATTTCTGGCATATGGCTACCACGACTATTTTTCACAAATGTCATTTTTTTTTTTTTTTTTTTTTTTTTTTTCATAATGATTTGCCAAACAATACTGAGTAGAAATGCCACTTTGAGCTGTCAAAACAACTGTCATAAAATAAAACGACATCTATCGGAAAAACAAACCTCCCAAAAAAACACCCGTTATAATAACCTGTCATATTTAAATTGAGGGTAGCAATGTTCACTTAAAGTTAACATTTCCCAAAATTCACTGCGCCGAATTTCTATCCTTGTAAACGTACACGCAGGGTAAATAAAAATACTACGAGTATCATAAATTGATAAAATGGCATCAATGTTTTCCTATTTATTTAACATTGAACTTAAAATAAGTCATCCGTCTTGGCCACGAGATAATATGAATGATAAGAAAAGATGTAAACTATAATTGTATTTTTTTTCTTCTTATAATTGCGTCAATACTTTTTTTTACAATTGCGTCAGTACAAGTATTCATGTGGAAGGTGTACTCGGCGAAATCGGGTTATAAAAGCACCTCCAGTTGTCATACCATCGTCAGTCGCACAACTAAACCTATTCGTGTCTGCTAATTCACCAAAGTGAAGTGTCAATTAATTAAAAAAGTGAATCTTATTCGTTAGTTGCATATTGCCCAACACAATATGAGGTTATCTCTTGGAATAGTAATTCCAACATTGTTTGCCATTGCTGCAGTTGTGCATGGCGAGTCGTACATTCCAAATGCAATGCATCCAGGTAGTTATTTATTTGGAAACATCTCCATTGAACACAGTTATTTTTGAATTAAATATTTCTTCCTCAGAACTTTCAGGACAATGTTATCATAGAGATTGGAATGCCGAAATCGCTGTGGGTGACACATATCGCCCAACGGGACGAGAGGGCTATTGCAATTCGTTTTACTGTCGTGATGATTATGTAATTCTGGTTTCCCAGTAAGTATTTTGTTGTCCATAAGTAGGAACTTTTTGAGACGTTATACTATGGTACCTATATATGAGATTGTAACATAACCACATAATGTTGTTGTCAGTTGAAGACGTAAGACACGAGACACAAAAAAAATAAATAAAAAGCTAATCAAACGCACTAAACTAATTTTTAAAAATTAAAGAGGTACACTTTTTTTTTCTTTAGTACTTTGTTTTGAACTCTTTTGCGCATAGAAATTTAAGCTTTCTTTTCGGTCTTCTTGGGCAAAAGTACTGCCTGGATATTCGGTAAAACCCCACCTTAAGTCCAGACAACACAGCCGTACCTCTTTACCTCTAAATTACAAAAAAAAAAAATACATAAACAATTGCGAGTTTATCGTAAAAGATTTTTATTTTTTTTTTATTTCGAGATTCATTGCCAAGGAAGGACTCCCTAAATAATAATAATAATAATTTTTATTACTCTTTTGCAGTTGTGAGCGCTATCAAGTTGGCAAGGATTGCACAGTAGTACCAACCGATTACAGTAAACCTTTTCCCTATTGCTGTGCACACCCTGTTTGTCCTGACAACGATGTCATTTAAAATATAGTGTTCATTATATTTATTCAAATGCTTTTTTTAGAATTAAATTAAATAAATATATCAAACTTTAATGATTGTTGCGATATTTTTTTAAGGATTTAAGCCAAGTCGACACATTTCGAATTGGCAAGCTTTACTAATGCACATAATAGATGCTATCGGGGCACTGAAAGTCCACCATTAATACATCAACGACCATAACATCTTTGTAGACTGGCTGTATGGTGTGCCATTCGGGTCGGCGCTATCACTGTATCATATTCCTTTTTGGATGCTAGAGGAAATATTGTAGCAGTTATTGGTGATCGCTATCGTGACATGCTCGAATAAGCTGTTGACAGCTTGGAAACAAATCCATTTTAGATGTGGGTTTTGAGGTTGAGATTGAGATAAATTAGAATTGTTGCCTTCGTTAGGGATAGTGTAATTACTGTCTGTGTACAGTTTGCAGCTTCACCTTCTTTTGGAATAGGTTACCTTAGCCACCTTTAACGATTTAAGAAAACAAAAGAAGTTTGAACAGCAGTTTTAAATAAACGTAAGTTATTTTAAATCGATATCGACATAGGTTTTCAACTTTATCTGGGTCCACAGTCTTGCTAGGTTTAACAGCTTTTACCAACGTCTCCAAGCAGAGAGTATAGAGATATCAAGAGGAACGAAGTAGAACAAAAAATTTATACAAAAATTAATGGGTTTCGCAATTCAAATGGGTTGTACACTCAGTTGTGTGAGTGCATTCTTAATTTGTGTTTTGTATCATATTATATGGTGGGCGCCGTTGCTCAGTGGAAGTGCACATGGCTGCTGAGCAGGAGGTTCAGGTTCGAGTCCCAGCAACAGAAGGGACCCCCTTCAAGGCTACCTAAAGACTCCCTCAAGATCATTCAATACCCCGTTAAGACCACGTTACTACCCCCATTAATACTCCATCAAGACACCCTCAAACCCACTAAAGGTCCCCTTAAGACCCCCTCAAAACAGTCTCAAGACCACCTAAAAACCCCCTTAAGGTTCCACTCATGACCCTCTTAAAATCCCCTCAAGACCACCTCAAGACCATTTAAAGACTCCCTCAAGACCCCACTGAATATCCCCACAAAACGCCCTCAAGACCCCCTTAAGATTCCACTCACGACCCTTTCAAAACCCCCTCAAGACCCTGCTCAATATTCACTTAAGAACCCCTCAAAACCCTCCTAAGAGATCCCAGTCAAGACCTTCTCAAACCTTCTCAAATCCCCTTTTAAAGCCCCTTAAGGTCCCCACAAAACCCTCTAAAGACTTTACTTAAGGCACTCCCAAAATCCCCTCAAGATCACCTCAAGATCACCTAAAGACCCCTTCAAGACCCCACTAAAGATCCTCACAAAACCCCCTACGGACCTCCTTCAAGACTACCTAAGGACTCGCTCAAGATCACCTCAATACACCGTTAAGACCACGTTACTACCCCCATCAATACTCCCTCAAGACCACATCAATCCCCTTAAGCGTTCCCTTAAGACCATCTCAAAACAGTCTCAAGACCACCTAAAAACCCCATAAGGTTCCACTCACAACCCCCTTCAGACCCACTCAATAACTCCTTAAGACTCCCTCAATACCCTCTGGAAATCCACTCAGAACTCCCTCAAGACCCCTCTGAAAACCCCCTCAAGTTTCCGTAAAGACTACGTTACGACCCCCTACAGGACCCCACTCAAGGCTCTCTCAAACTCTCCTCAAACCCCCACAAAACCCCCTAAATACCATCTAAAGACTCCCTGAAGTCACCCTCAAGCCCTTAAGACCACCTTAAAACCTCAAGTGCAATCAAGCATAATGCAAAAGTGGCTTTTGTAGGAGTAAGAGGTAAGGTTTTGGTTAAAAACCTATTAAACGACATGCTAAGTTTCACGCTAATATATGGGAGTTGGTATTGTTGCTGTGAGTGGGGTTAGGTATGTATGTATTTGTTGTTGTATGTTGTGACATACTAACTATGAGAAAGTTTCTATTTTATCATATTAAGAAGAAACGTAATTTGTTCGTCAATTTGTGAAAGAAAACAGCACGCAGCAGAAAGTGCAAAATTATTGCCTTATTGTTCGGATGGGTCAGTAACATAAAAGACTTGACTTTACTGACTAAAATTCAAATAATTTTTACAATCTTTACAATAAGCTTACGATTCTAGGCCAATTCCAATAGCACAATTCAACTAGACACAATTCCACTGGACACATTTCCACTGGCACAATTCCACTTGGCACAATTCCACTGCGCACAATTCGACTTGCACAATTCTTGTTTTTCCCCCGACGCGGACCAGTGACTTATGTTGCTTTTCAGTTTTTACCACAATTCATTGGCAATAAGTTTAAATATAAAAACATTTCGATATATTTACGACATCTGAGATATGATAAATTATACTCTGTTGTGAAATAAACACCTTCTCCAACGACTGGGATGGCCTCAACAATTTCTTTAGGAATATTAACTGGCCACTTAATGCCAAGAACCCCTCTCAAGACCCCCTCAAGACCACACTCAAAACCACTTCAAGTAACCGCTTTGAATCCCAGTAACACCAAAAGGTATTTTCACGGTGTCCCGCCTCTTGCGAGTGTCTGACAAACGTTCCGAGAGTAATAACTTCTTACGGAAAGCTTCTCAAAATTCGCCGTTCGGATCAGATGTAGGTCCCTTCCATTTGTGTACAAAAATATACATGCACAACACAAATGATCGTGGGAAGCTCGGCCATGGATCGTAACGGCCTGTCGCGCCGAATATTATTATTTTTATACAGTGTACCCGAAAAATGTATTCACTCTCTTTTTGACCGTTGGTTTCTTATGAAAATAGAGAGAGTGAAGAGAGTTTTCGGGTACCCAAAGCATCGACGGGTGGTGCAAACAACAATCGCTGAAATTATCCACCATCTGGAGAGAAGGGAATTTGTATGAGTGCTAAACAACCTAACTTAATCTGTGTTAGTTTTTCTAGTTTTATGCTTTTTTTATAGGTATATTGTGGAATTTCAAAATGGGAACAAAATGATAAAGTCGAGCAAAGCATTAACAATTTTATTTTATGAACAATCTGCTATGAGAAAAATATCCCTTTTAGAGAACTCCTTCTACGCATATTTCAACCGTTTTTAGACAGCAACTTCTATGCCGACATAAATTATAAGCCAAAAGAAATCAAACCTGTGAACTTGTAATCAAGAAATGTAGTAATGAGATGGGTAACTGATGGCACTAACGATAACGACTAACTAGAAGCGCCAACAGCGGACCAACTAGTGAGACAATCCGCTGGATAATGTGGGTGACTTTTCTCTGTCAATATAATAGTGGACCGTTTAAAATTGAAAATGTGGTATTAATAAGCATAACAGAATATCAATTGACCACAGAATCACATTTACACTTCGCTGTTGCATAATATTGTCTGACAAAATATTTACTCATATTGCCATCATTTTTATTCTGTAGGTTAAAGCATAAGATACGCTCGCTCGCAAACAAATAATAAAGGTAAACAAGCTGCCCGGCACTTACATGGAACATAAATTTGGACAACTTAATGTTCTGTTTGTTTTCATTGGTAAGCATAATTAACATACATACATAAACCACATACTTATATTGTTAAGAATAATATGGTAATTACGAACGGGTATTGTGCGTGAGTCTACTATGTCCATCAGCCTGATTAGATTTAAATATTTAAGTGTTGTTTTTTATTCGCTTTTCTATTTTCCAGTCAAAGTCAAAGTCAAAGTGTTATCTGTTTAATGCCTGTTTACTAATAATTATTTGGGGCATCCATCCAAACTCAAAATGTTCAATTCTGGGTATTTGCGGATACTTTTTACATTGCTGCTGTACGTCGAGTTATGAATAGATGAAGCATTTAATTGATATGCATATGTTACTCTTGTTTGTATGTGTGTTTGTAGACAAAAATAAAATAAAAAAGCCAAATAACGCAAAATCACACTATAAAAGCATAACACTCGATTCAGCAAACATCAGTCATTGCCTAGATTGTGCCTAATAAAGTCGTAGTTAAAGTAAAAGTTTTCCATTCCAAATATGAAGGGTCTCATCATTTTCGCTGCTTTGTTGTTCGTTTGTCTTGCAGGAGTATCTGCCAAAAGTATTCTAGCTGTTTACCAAAGCGGTTACTTTTTTTATTTTTATTTTTTCACAATTTTCGTTAAACAGTGAGACGTAGAAAAGCAGACTGCATGATCGATGGACACGCGTTAAAAAAAGGACAGTCATATTCCCCAATTGGAGAATGCGAAAGTATCACCTGCGAAGGGGAAGGGAGTATTTCCTCTGTAACGTGAGTGCATAACTATAATACATATACAACAATGGAATTTCCTTCAAAAAAGGAAAGAAAAATTGTTGTTAAATTCCACCCACTCTTAATTTCAGGTGCCCCAGTGTAGAAGTATTGAAGCCATGCAAATACATTCCAACTGATCTGTCCAAACCATACCCTAGTTGTTGTCCCACGTTTAAATGTTGAGAAAATATTCACTTAACATTATCATCATTGAACATTTTATTTTCAAATCATCATGTCTTGACGAAATAGAGCTCAGTTTTATTATAATTCTTTGTGTTTTTTTTTTGTTATTTGTTCTACTTCGTTGCTCTTTGATATGAGTTGAGTAGTGGTTTGTTTCAATTGACTGGCAACTCAACCTGCTCAGTTTTACAATAAAGTTTATTTGCTCATTTTTAGGAGAACCAAATGTAATTCACAGAAAGAAGTTGTAAAATGCATCTCTTTTCAGGAGAACAAAATCGAATTCATTACAAGAGCCCCTAGTGCGCATCGCGCTAATTTCGGGTTGTCGGGTTGAATGCCTTAAGTTTAATCGACGACGGCAATCTTTTTGCCAACTTGGCGCTTAAAATTCTGAGTTAATTCCTTATCGAAGTTGTTGAGGAGTAATAGTTGGGAAGATAATTTTAATTTCTGTTTTTTAAATTCTCTTCGCGTGCCCGTGTTTGTTGTTTGTTTGTCGTGGAATTTGCAATCAATAATTTTTAACCCACTTCCCAGAAACACACATGCATTTCTCAGATGACAACACTTTCTATTAAAATTTGGGGCCCCTGGTGCCTCGTGCCCATACAAATATTTTACATAATTTACCCGATTTCCTTCAAATTTTATACAGGGTGTACAAGAATTCGTGGCACAAACGAAGCAAGGTGATAGCGGAGGTCATTTTCAACCAAAATAGCCAAATGAAGTTTTATCGAATTGTTGATGGCTAAAAAGTTATTCCATTTGTAGTATTTTTGAGTAAAATCTCATACGCCGCCACTAAAAAATTAATTTAAAAAAAAAACCATCAGTTCTTTTGTGTATGTTTATTTTTTAATACGATCTGGAATGGTGTGCCTTTCCAATAAAGTCATTTTTATAAACGTTATTATCTTCTGTCAAATTAAAACAATAGATTTGTGATGTCTTTTTGTTTCCCAAAATTTTTTGATTGATTTTTAAGTAGCTCTGGCGGAAAAACAATGTACTACAGAAAGTTGACCGACTATCAGAAAAACTTGCAACATTAATGCAGATTCCTAAATGGTATCACGCATAGGAATATTCAAAACAGAATGGTTTTTATCAATTGTTTTGTGGTGTACATAGAGTTTTAAAACAAAGATACGTACTTTGACCTTACATCACTTTACACCCTGTAACCCTTGAACGCTTCTAGCTACAATATCAATGTTGGTCTATTTTGATAGAAAATTAAATCTTTAAGGTAAAAAAAACACTTTTTGTTAAAATTTTGGAGACCTCGGGCTCCAGGGTCGTAAAGCCCCATACAAATTTAAAAAACAAAATAAATTTTCCATTTGTACAAGTTTTGGAGACAAATTTTAAAAAAAAATCAACACGATTTTCTTAAAATTTTATAATCTTCGATGGACTTTTTGTAAAAAGTTTGGAAACTCCGTGCGCCGGGTTCGTAAGGCCCCATACAAATTTTTTAAAGCAATTAACCCGATTTTCTTCAAATTTTCTACGCATGTGTATCTCCGATGAATAAAACTTTTTGTAAATTTTTCGGAGTGAACGGGCCCAAGGGATGCGCATATAAGTTTTTTATCAACCCACCTCAAGTTCCACAAAAAAAAACTCCTCAAGCACTCAAACTGCTCAAGACCCCTTCAAGACCACTCATATTTCACCCGCACCCCTCAAGACCACCATCAAGCCCCTTAAAACTCCTATCGCTCCCCTCAAGTTACATTAAAGTCCCACTCAAGACTCCATTTAGATCCTTTCAAAAACTGCTGAAGATCTCCATCCAAGCCCACCGCTTGGGATGTAGTACCGTCACTATTCATCTTTGCGACTTAGAAAATCACCTTATTCTACACTAATATCGGACATAAAATAGGGGGCAATTTTTCCACCACCACCTTAGAGGTCCTGGGGGTGTTATGAACTCTTCTTTCACGCTTTCACGCAAGGTTGTGCAAAGGCAGAATGGCAATGGTCTTACCATGTGGCCAAGTGCATATTGTTTTTTTTATATATTGTGCTGAGTTTTTGGATTAAAGCACGGTATGAAACTGTATTTGGTAACAAACGTTGATGATGACGCGATTATAGACAGTCATGTCCTTAGCTTCTCGCATTACAACTCCTATCTTATGCGTCCACGTCATCACGTCACTGGAAACTCGGCCAAATCAAGTGAACGATTTCGGTACCCAATCCGATTTGTACTAGCTTGGGTCGGGGCTAAATAAGATCTGGACTCGCCTTGGTCGGCTGCGCTTCATGTCGACCTAGGTTGCGGTTGGTCAATCACCACTCAACTGAATTAATTGATTCTTGAAACTAATACAAGCCTCGGATACATATACAGTTTATCAACAATAACGGAAAAGGACACGTTTTGGAACTTGGAATATTCGCACGCTCGTCAAGACAACAACGCTTGCACAATTAACAAAAGAATTTCGTAAATACCATCAAGAGATCCTTGGTCTTAGTGAGGTGAGATGGCCTGGGTATTAGGGGAAACGAACATCTACCGGCGAGATTCTAATTTTTTCGGTTAAGCCTGCAGGAGAACACCGTGCGAATGGAGTGGGATTTCTGCTCTCTAAAGCCGCGAGAATATCGTTCCAGGACTGGCAAGCAATATCCGATAGAATTATTATTGCAAGATTTAAAGCTGTTGTTCGACAGGTCGTTTTTGTTCCAGTTTACGCACCAACGGAACAAGCCACCTCTGAAGAAAAAGACACGTTTTACTTGCGTCTAAAAATTCATTAGATCAACTACGCAAGAGTGACATCGTTTTTTTTATCGGTAACCTTAACACAAAGGTAGGCAGCGACAACAGTGATTGGTACTATGTCATGGGAAACCGAGGCCTTGGTTCAGTTTGCTGATCAATGTTCTAATCGCAACCTATTGGAGTGGATCCAAGTGATCCAATCTCAAACCTGTTGTTGTGTTGACGATCTTTGGGTCAATGTCTTGATAGGTATTGGGGTCCTTTCGGTTCGTAGAACCAATCGTCGTGGAAAGGATCCAAGAGTAACGCAGCAGGAAGCAATCGGAATCACCATCAGACGACGAAAATGGAGCTGGATTGGCCTCACTTTGAGAAAGCCAGCGGACGATATTATGAAACTAGCGCTCGACTGGAATCCACAGGGAAGCCACCGAGTTGGCTGTCCTAGCAAGACATGGAAAAGGACGATAGAAGAGGAAGAGGAAGTTTCGCGTGTGAAACGTGTGATGAATTAAAATCGCGCCATTTGCTCGTTTTTTGAGGTATTTTTTACCCACCTTTCACACGACCTAGACGGCTGAAATTTTGTGAGCGGCTCAATGTCAGGGCCCCATTTTGATATCCAAATTTTGACTCGTTTCGCGAGTCGCGTGTGGCGTGTGTGAGCGTGGAAAAAATAAATTTCTTTGAATTCTCAAAAACATATATTTTGGCGTTTATTGCCAAATAATAAAAGACTGTGTGCTGTGTTTCGATGTATAGGTAAAAGTTTGTAGCCGAAAAACGAAATTTTTTTACATTTACTTGTTTTATTTTAAAGTGTTCGTCATAGTCCGGACGGAAAAATTTGAAAACTTGCCAGGAATATTGGAAATTTTGAGAAAAACTGCTATCAGTTAGTGGGTGATTGTTCAGTCGGCGGGCGGTAACTTGGCGAGAGGTCAGTGGGCCAAAACAAATTGAACTTGTGAGCTTGTAATCAGCCAATCAATACTAATTATACGGGTACCTGATGGCACTAACGATTACGACTAACTAGATGCGCCAACAGCGAAATTATTGGTGACAATCCGCTGGATAATGTGAGTGACTTTTCTCCCTCAATTTAATACTCGACCTTCCCTGGGTGTGTCACGACACTTGTCGTTTAAAATTGCGAATGTGGAATTAATAAGCATAACAGAATATCAATTGACCACATAATTACATTCCTCTTCGCTGTTGCATAATATTGTCTGACAAAATATTTACTCATATTGCCATCATTTTTATTCTGTAGATTAAAGCACAAGATACGCTCGCTCGCAAACAGATAATAAAGGTAAACAAGTTGTCCGGCACTTACATGGAACATAAATTTGGACAACTTAACGTTTTGTTTGTTTTCATTGGTAAGCATAATTAACATACATACATAAACAACATACTTATATTGTTAATAAAAATTTGGTAATTACGAGCAAGTATAGTGCGTTCGTCTATGTCCAGACTGCGAGTATAGCGCGTAAGTCTATCTCCATCAGCCTGATTTCATTTAAATAATTGAGTTTTTTTTATATTCAATATTCTGTTTTCCGGTCAAAGTCAAAGTCAAAGTGTTATCTGTTTAATGTCGGTCCACAACTATTATTGGTTGCATCCATCCAAACTGAAGATGTTCAATTCTGAGTATTTGCGGATGTTTTTTATACGTTGCTGCTGTACGTTGAAGATGTTAAATAAATATATTCAAAGCTTTTAATAGATACGAGTATGTCACAAGACATGTGTGTTTGTCTACAAAAATAAATAAGAAACGAAGTAATGCGAAATCACACTATAAAAGCAAACCACTCGATTCTGCAAACCTCAGTCATTGCCTGGATTCTGCCAAAAAAAGTCGTTGCTTCAAATTTAAAGTAAAAGTTTTCCATTCCAAATATGAAGGGTCTCATCATTTGTGCTGTTTTGTTGTTCGCTTGTCTTGCAGGAGTATCTGCCGCAGGTATTAGACAGTGCTTATGCTAATTAGAGTTCGAGCTATTACTTCTACTTCTTGTTTGTGTTTTTTGAATTAAACAAAATGAAAAAATTTCGTTATTTTTGTTAAACAGAAGACTGCAACGTCGGTGGACATGCATTCAAAATAGGAGAGAAATATTCCCCGATTGGAGAATGCATTCAAATCACCTGCGAAGCCCAAGGAGGTATTTCCTCTGTAACGTGAGTGCATATTTAAAATACATATACACAATGGAATTTCTAAAAAACGGAAACAAAAATTGTTGAATATCGCCCACTCTTACTTGCAGATGCCCCGATGTACAATCGTTGAAGCCGTGCAAATACATTCCAGCTGATCTGTCCAAGCCATATCCTAGTTGTTGTCCCAAGTTTGAATGTTGAGGAAAGAATTACTTATTAACATAAATATTAGTGCACATTATTTTCAAATTGCATTGCATACATGTCGTGATGAAATAGAGCTCAGTTTTATTATAATTCTCTGTGTTTTTTGTAAAGGCGACCATCAAAAAGGCGCACGATTAAAAACTCGACCAACAAATAGGTCACCTTTTAGAAGATTGCTTTTTTATGGTCGACTATTTAATGGATTCCTTCTTCTTTCTTCCTTGATAATATATTTTGATTATTTTCGTTGTACCTGTTGTCATAATCATAAATATAATATACAGGTTTGTTTTGTCAGGATATACATGGCTTCCGTCATCCTAGTCATGGCGTCAGCATTTTGTTTGTCTATGGGCAAACGTTGTTGATTTAAAGGCATATCTTACCAAAAAGGTGAACCAGTCTATTCAAAAATCTAATCTGCAGTCGTGACCCATAAATTCTTTCCGAGTTCTCTTCGCTCACGCGAGATAGGTGCAGCATACCGAGCTTAATTTTCAGCATGATGTCAACATAGAGTTACCGCACGTAGACCTCTTCTCATTATAGGGTTTCCGCAATTGTTCTTCCTCACATACGGGGCCAAAAAATCCGCCACCTCCAATAAACAAAATAAGTACTTGTGTGTAGATGGTAAATATAATTTAACTTTTAGAGTCAAAGTAAGTATGTGTAGTTACATAAAATAGAGTTTTTGGGTTTCATTTCAACTTGATAAGTCAATTAAGTACTTGATTGTTGATTGTTAATGAAATGCAACTATAAGTTATTAAAGGATAATATAAATAACTTCACATTATAAATGGTTTTTCAATAGAGACAAAACAATTTTGTATTTTAATACAAAGGCATTCTTAAACTTTTTTTTATAAACTGTCAATATCAGAAAGGTAATCTAGGTTTACATTTTTGTCATGTTGAAGTTCACGAACGAGCAACGTTTGGAAATTATTGAAAATTACCACCGATTTCTGAGATTTCTGAGACGATCGCTTACTGCAATTTTCGTAATAATCGTCCCACCAGACAGGCAGTTCGTGCAAAAGCCGATAAGTTCAAGCCAACATATTCACTATTGAATGTTCCTGTGCCAGTGAGATAACGCTCCGGTTGAAGTACCGCAAATATCGCAGTCGTAAGTGCTTCATTTCAAAATGAATCAAATCAGTCGATTCAACGCCGTTCACAGAAATTATGAATCTCTTAGTGGCGAATTTTGCGTAATAATCTTGGTCAACACCCTTACAAGATCAAATTAACTCAAAAACTGAAGCCTCTTGATCAATTGAACCTCGGAAACTTCTCCGAGTGGGCTCTGCAAAAGTTATGTTATTTAATTATTAAAAAAATCCTTTAAAATAGCAACTTCAGTAAGTAGCGTGTAGCCAAACATTTGTTTTGTAGTTTTAAATCATTAATAGAATCCAGCAAATATTAAGTGAAGTGCGTGTAGCCATAAGTATTTGTGTCTTCTTTTCATGCTAAATGGAGTTCAGTAATTAATGGTGTCTTGGTGTCTATCTGTCTATGCCTTATTTAGAAAAATATAGAATACTAGAATGTAAAAGAAAAACGAAACGGAATAATTAGATTTCAAAAATGTATATATGCAAGAGCAATTAGGTTGAGTGTTATTTGTATTCAGCAACTGAAGAAATTGGGTTGTTGCATTAGCTTATACTCTACTACAGTGTGAGAGGCACTGGTTATTCAAAACTCTCGTTATGTGTATTAATGACAAGTTTCGTCGGAATAAACATACTGCATTCAGACATATATTCGAAATTGCCAAGAATGCTGCAAAAAACTTAGGACTCCCTGCGCGACGTAGTTCTTGGACGATCAACTTTTCAGCCATCTTGGCCTAGTGGTTTCTGTCGCATAGCACTTGTTCGCAATGGAAATTTAGCCTCTTTGAAATGTGCGAGTTACTAGAGTATTGGCAATGTGTTTAAAGATTATGGACATCCTAAAAATCCTTTCAAGACGCCCTCAAGACCTCTCTCAAGACCCCCTCAAAACCTTCTCGAGACCTCCTAAAGACTCCACAAGACCGCCTCAAAACCCTCTCAAGACCACACTTAAGTCCCCTTTAACACCGCATTTAAGACCCTTTCAAAACACCGTCAAGGCTCCCCTTAAAACCCTCTCAAAACTCCCTCAAGACCGACTTTTAGACCCTTCAAAGGCGCCCCCAAGATCCCATCCAAGGCCCTCTTAGAACCTTCTGAAGACCTCTAACGAACCCCTTAAGACCCCTCAACACCGCTTAAAAACCTCCTCAAGACCCAACAAGACCCTCTTAAAACGCGAAGTTAATATAGAGAATTTCAAAAATATTTTGGTTCATACTTGGTTAAAGTTAATTCAATATTTCGATGTAAAATAAATATAAGTTCATATTCTCTATTCTTATTCTTAAAAGAAATGTGCCATTTAGAAGTTGAACCGAGACTGCACCACTGATTTACTGCAACTTGACGAAGAACTATTTTTTGTGGCCATGAAGAAACTTCGAAGGAGAAAGACAAAAAAATGTCTAACATTCAAGTTAGACATATCGTAGATACATTTTTTTTATTAACACGTTTTGTCATGTTCTACAATTTACACAATGCGTTTTGCAGATACAATCATACGTATAAGGTGGTAGGTAGATCCCTCATGTTTTGCATGTATTTGCAATGAATACTGAATTAGATAGAAAAGTATCTGCAAGTTTACTGTTGTAATGCTGTGAACGACAAGAAGTTTTACATGCAAATTCCGCCCATGTAAATGTCTTCTTCCTATTTTTACCATAACATTAAACCAATACTTCGATATTGATACTTCGATATCTACTCATACCAAAACAGTTAAAACTAAATAAACCTTTTATGCAAAGTAATATTATATTTATTCTTTCAAGTGAACATATGAATATATGAAAAAGGTTTATTAATTGTTTATGTTTAACACTTGAAGGCTGGACAACATTCTGGCCAGGCCTTAGTCAAATCCTGTGGACTAAGTTTGCATGATTTCTGGTTCTCGAGCGGTTTGGCTTCCTGACACCTGTAAGTAGAGAGCGTAGAGCGTGCATCAGTGACAAGAAGGCACAAAGTGATATGCGAGGGTAAGACTTTTCCCGCAACAAAGTGCACTTACGTTTCGGTGCGGATTTTTCCAGGAGCTTCACACGTGTATCGAATGCACTCTCCAGGTGGGGATAGTTTTTCGTTGAGCTTAAGTTCGCGCCCCTTAATGGTACAATCTAAAATGTGGTATTTGGACAAAGAAACAAAGAAAACAGAAAATTATCTTCCGTCCGTATTGCCGGTGACCGTAGAAAATGATTGCTTAGTTATTTTAACCCAATTTGGATTATGATCTCTCGAATTTACGAGCACCCCGCTTCAAAATGCAGTTGGCAATATTTTTTATTACCTGCAGCGTAGGTAACTGCAAGAACAGCAAACAGAACGACGATAGTAATTCCCTTCATGATTTTTGGTTTTGGTTTTTTTTTTGAATTTGTAATCCTCTTAAGTTGAAGTAAACGGCTTGATAATTGCAATTGCAAGCAACGACTGATGACTCTGAATTGCAAAGTTTCGCTTTTATACTTCTGGAGTATTGTGTTTTTGTAGTTGTTGTTCTTGTTCTTGTTTACTTATCAAAGCCGAAATCACGTATTAGCTTTGGCTATCCATATGCACACTTAGACGAGAATGTAAACAACAACAATGATGACATAATATTGAACAGTGCAAGTTACTCAGATGTGTAACATTTTTTTTTTATTTTATTTATAATTTGCGCACTCTTCAAGGGGTTCGCACCCTTATAATGTTCGGATATATGCTTGGCACAGCGTGGGCGTTAAGGAAGAGGAGGAAAAAGGAGGAGATGTCTATGAGCTTGTGTTTTGAATGCCTGTGAATCATAGTGATGTGGGAAGACAGAGCTTGCCAGAGCATTCCACATACGTGTTGTGCGGCTGAAGAACGAATCCCTGAATTTAACTGTACGTCCGAAGATGGGCTTGAGGGTAAACTGATGAGCATTTAGAGCGCCACGAGTATTGCGGTTGAATTCAAGGAGAGGTGGCATGCAGCTGGCTATTTCTCTTGAGCACCGCTGGTAGAAGAAGCGATAAAACAGTGACAAGCAAGAAACGTTCCTGCGGTGTTCAAGCGAAACCAACGAAGCTTGTCGTTAAAGCACATACCGAGAATTGCGAGATTTTCAGTTTCCTCGATGCAAGTGCCATTCATGGATAATGGCATGGGGTTTAGGATTCGCTTGGACGACAGGAGACATCATTGTGTTTTGGAAGCGTTAAATTCTACTCGATGGTTTTCTCCCCATTGTATTATGCTGCCTATGTCAGAATTTAATGTACTTAACATACGCAGTTGTTTGATTTCCACATGAGAAGTAGAAGGACGTTCATCAAACTTTTTTGAGAAGCTAAGAGTGCTGTCGTCAGCGAAAGAGTGAATTGGATTAGAAGTCACAGATAAGAGATCATTAATAATAAAAATGAGAAAGAGTTTCGGGGACAGAACAGAGCCCTGTGGAACGCCAGCATTAATGTGGTGTATTTCAGACTTGAAACCGTCCAATATAACTTGAATTGAGCGGTCTAGAAGGTAGCTACTAATCCAGTGAAGCAGTTTTTGATCGACTTCATTAGTACGCATTTTGGACAAAAGAGCTCGATGCCAAACTCTGTCAAATTGCCTTAGAAATATCGAGTGCAACAGCTTTGCTTTCTCCAAATTGATGCAAATACCGGTTCCACTATTCGGTGAGATATATCATCAAATCACTAGTAGAACGTTGCCTACGAATTCCGTACTGCCGGTCACTGAGGATTTCGTTGGTTTCAAGATATTTCTTGAGCTGAAAAATGGATCAGTGTTTCCATGACATTGGAAAGAATGGATGTAAGTGCTATGGGTCGGTACGAAGAAGAAGACGACGGCGGCTCGCGTTTTTTGGGTATGGGCTGAACAAAGGCTTCTTTCCAACTTCTCGTGAACAGTCCAGAAGAATAGGATAGATGGGAATGCTTGAAAGAACACCTCTTCAGAACTAATGGGGAAATACCATCTGGCCCAGCGGATTTGTGAATGTTGAGATCGTTTAAAAGTCTAGCAACTGCATGAGTACGAATGAAGATCTGTCCCATAGAGTGTTCAATACTCGGAGGTGCAGGCGGCATCAATGCACAATCTGAAAGCGTGAAGCTAGCTGCAAAATGTGCAGCAAACAGATTGGCTTTGTCTTTAGAGTTGACATCTGGAGTGTCATTATAAATGAGCGTTGGAGTCGACGACGAGGCTGTATTTTTGATTCTTTTCACGAATGACCAACAATTTATAAAACCTTTGGGACATTGTAGTATTTTTTACCTCAATTTTTGGTCGTAGGCGAATTTGACTCGCCGAAGATGAGCATTCCATCATTTCTGGCTCGTTTAAAATTTGTTCGGTTTTCCTCTGTAGAGTTTGCTTTGTTATACCGAAAGAATACCTATCTAATCCTAGAAGCCTCTTTACAGCTCGAGTCATACCATCCATCATCCTTTGGTTCGGCAGACTTATTCCTGGAAGGGATAAAGTCTCTCATACTAATAAGGATGATGTTTGTGATTGCATCAGCGGCGGCATCCACGTTGCTATCGCGAAACAATAGCGACCAGTTAATTCTCCTAAAGAAGTTGTTAAGCATAAATGCTGGCGTTCCACAGGGCTCTGTTTTGTCTCCAACACTCTTTGTCATTTTTAATAATGATCTATTTTATGTTACTTCAAATCCAATTCAATCTTTTGCGGATAACATCACTCATATAGTTTTGAGGAATATTATTCCTCCTCTCATGTAGGATTCAAGCAGTTGCATTTGTTAAGCTCGTTAAATTCTGACCTGGAATAGAATGTAGAAAGGTAAATAGATGGGAATTTAACGCTTCTAAGCCATTATCCATAAATAGCACTTGCATCGAGCAAAGTAAAAAACTCGTAATATGCGGTATGTGCGTCAACGACAAGTTTCGTTAGAAGGACCACAAATTCGGCATGTCCAAAAATGCTGCGGAATGTTGAGGTTTTCTCATAAGCTGCAATAAATATTTCACTCCCACTAATCTGGCTACAATCTAGAAGGCCATAGATTCGCTTGAACACCGCAGAAAAGTTTCCTGCTTGTCACCGCTACTATCGGGTGTTTCAACAGGTGCGCTTCAACTTTTCTCCGATAGGGACGGCGAACGACGCCATATTTTTTATTGTTCTTTTGTCATTTGGAAACTTCATTAGTATACATTTCATCATGGAACGCTACACATGTGAACAGCGATTGCAAATCGTGCAAATTTTTTATCAAAATAATCGTTCTGTTGCCGCTACTTTAAGAGCATTACGGCCATTTCAAAATCATCTTCAGCAATGAGGCTCACTTTTGACTAGAAGGATTTGTCAACAAGCAAAATATGCGTTACTGGGCAGAAAGCAACCCACACGTGATTCATGAGGCACCGTTGCATCCTGAAAAAGTCACTGTTTGGTGCGGATTACATGCCGGCGGCGTCATTGGGCCATATTTTTTCATCGACGATAACGATCGCCACGTTACTGTTAATGGAAATCGGTACTTCGTAAAACGTGCACGCGGTGGTCATGCAAAAGAAATCGAGTTTCATACTTAAATGTATCATATGTATATGTTCAAATTCGTAAATAAAAAAAAAGTTAGTTCAAAAGTCGAACAGTTTGTGTTTTATTCAAAAAAAAAGTTGAAGTGCTCCTATTGAAAAACCCTATACTACCAGAAATAGCCAGTTGCACGCAACCTATCCATGAATTCAACCGTAATACTCTACGGCCCTTTGAATTCTTATCAGTTAACCCTCAAGCCTATCTTCGGAAGAACGTAATTTCATACATTCGTTCTTCAACCGTAGCTCTTTGCCAAGCTCTGTTTTTCCTCATCACATCAATCCACAATGCAATGCAATCAATGCACAATCTTACAGACCTTCTTGCCTTCTTTTCTTTTCGTTAACCTTAACGCACACGCTTTTGCTAATTATTTTACGCCTATGCAGATTATAAAAAAAATCTGGTAAATCAACTCAAAATATGGGTTAATTTGCATTACATATTGCGGGGCAACAAGTGTATCTGACAATTGAAATTGCCAATAAATTCTAATTACAATTATTATTAGTAACTGCGATATAAATTAAAATCAATCCGAAATATTAACAATCAATCAATCAATTAATTGATAATTCATTAATATTTGATAAAAATAAAAATTTAAATTTTTTCGTGTAATTTGTTGCAGCTCCGTAGTCAACTTATTTCGGTTAATTTTCAGGTGAAAACGATGAATAATATGAATAACTGAAGAAAAAGTAAACAACAAAGTCTGAATCCGATTGGATTGAAGTGTCAGCTCAATATTTGTTTATCTCGTCAAAGTATTTTTTCTATCTATTTGACATTGAAGTGTGTTGGCTAAACGGAGTAAGCCACTGCATACAAAGTGCTGGCCAAAATAAAAAGTTCTGTTGACAAAACACACTTGCACCTTTGTTTACAGTAATGATAATGATAAATAAAAAACTAAAAAAAAGAATAAAACATTTTTGTCAATTACTCAATTGCGCTTTATCGTTCCTACTCGTATTACGAGTTATCGGGAGGCATAAACCGTATCGAACAAAATACGTTACTTGATATGCCTAACACAGCTCTGTTTTACGAGCCGTAAAGCGGTGATTTATTTACATTTTTTTGGCAATTATTTGTCGTAGACTCTAAGGTGATTAAGAGTTTTGAATGATGCGGTCGTGATTTGCAAAATTTAAGACTCGTCACTCGGAGTTTAGCACATTTGCATTAATATGTTAATTATCAGCAGCACGAAAGTGATTTTTGTTTAAGGCACGAAGAGCAAATCTAAATCAGACAAAGGCAAATAGAATCTACCGAGTAGATTCCCTAAGAAAAAATGCGTCAACCGATTTTAGTTGGAATACTGAACACCACATTGAGACAATATTGACTAAGTGATGAGCGGAATTTTGGTAATGGTGTTGCATTTACTGCAAGACCGATAGTAAGACAACCACTCCACTAGGAAAAGACGACTTAGACTAAATGTGCAAGACCAAGATCATAGCTTGCAAAACTGAGAGAATCTTTCAAAAAGAAGAAAAAAATAAAACAACCCATTAAAAATAAAATTTTCTATCTAATTCTCTCTAATTGGTATACAATGTGCAAAGTTTAAATAAAATCGGGTAACACTTAAAAAAAATGTTGGGAGCCCCCTTATCCTGATCACTATAAAAGTTTTACAAAAAGTTTGTCAATCGGAGATACACGTGCGTATAAAATTTAAAGAAAATCGGATACTTCTTTTACAAAATTTGTATAGGTGCCCCCGGACCCCAGGGCCCGATCACTTTCAAATTTTCCCAAAAGCGTTGTCCATTGGATATACACATGCGTATAAAATTTGAAGAAAATCGGGTACTTTTTTTATAAAATTTGTATGGGTGCCCCCTGACTCAGGGGCCCGATCACTAACAAATTTTTACAAAAAGGTTTGTCAATCGGAGATACACGTGCGTATAAAATTTAAAGAAAATCGGGTACTTCTTTTACAAAATTTGTATAGTTGCCCCCGGACCCCGGTGACCGATCACTGCCACATTTTTAAAAAAAGATTTTGTCTATTGGAGATACACATGGAGAAAATCGGGTAAATTTTGTAAAATATTTGTATGGGAGCCCCACGACCCGGAGGCCCGAGGGGCCCCAAATTTTTATAGAAAGTGTTGTCATTGGAGGTACACATGTTTGCAAAGTTTCAATAAAATCAGGCTTTAGGAAGTGGGTAAAAAATTGATCAAAAGATTTGGTGTGCCTGTCCGCCAGCCAGCCAGCCAGCCACGTGTACGCTAAGTTAATATAGAGAATTTAAAAACTGCAATGTCCCAAAGGAAGTAAGCATTTTTGGTCATTAAAAATACTGCATCGTCATTATTTCCAAAGCTCATCCATAATAACATTTCCACCGTCATCCCTTTAGACAAAGCCAATGTGCTTGCTTCACATTTCGCAGCTAGCTCCACGCTATCAGATAGCGCGTTGTCGTCGCCTGTACTTCAAGAGTTCAAGATTTACTTTCATACTCGTCAAGTAGCTGAAATGAAATGAAAAGATGAGTAGCTAATGATCTCAACATTAATAAATCAGCTGGGCTAGATGGTATTTTCCCGAAATAGTTTTGAAGAGGTGTTCTTCCAAAGATGGCATAACCATTATATGAGCTTTTCCATTTCTCCTATGCTTCTGGAGTCTAACCAAGGAGGTGGCAAACCGTCTTTGTTTACAGGCTGCACCTAAAAAAGTCGCACCGTCTTCTCTTTCCTCCTACCGACCCATAACGCTAACTTCCGTACTTAGCAAGGACATGGAAACGTTGATTAATCGTCAACTTATGGAGAGAAGTACATAAACGTGGTTTTCCTATCCAAAGCCAGCAAATGCGCGTACCTTAGTCCAAAGGATCTCAGACCAATCAGTCTTTCATCATTCCTGGACACTGGAAAGACTGATCGATATTTACATACGCACACGCATTGACAAAAGACTCCTGTCTACAGATCAGCACGCGTATTGTAAAGACAAGTCTGTAGAAACAGCACTGGTACGTTCTATTGAACATTCCCTTCACCACAGGGAATACACAAAATGGTGTTATTCCTAGATATTGAAGGCGCTTTTAACAACGTCAACACATCTGCAATTACGGATGCGCTGTCGGCTTTAAAGGGTGAACGACTCGCTTGGCGAATTGATTAATCTTATGCTCACAAGTAGGATTATTAAATAAAATACATGGCACAGAACAGTTGAGGAGGAGTAACGGAAGTTGGAGAAGAGTTGGAGAGAGCTGAAGCTCATTGCCAAGAAACGCACGCGATGGCCCGTAGGCGTAGTAGAGGCAATATGACCCACAAGGGGATATAGGACATAAGTAATTAAGTAAAGAAACTCCTTCAAAATACTCTCAACAAGCTAACTTGCTGGGCTGATCGCTGTGGTTTAGGGGTAAATCCTCACAAAACTGAGCCTATTCACCAAGAAATATAAAGTTCCACTTATTAACATTCCTTCTATAAAAGGTATAAGCTTAACATTTTCTGAAAGAGCCAAATATTTGGGTTTTATTTTGGACAGGAAACTGAGCTGGAAACCTAACATACAAGAAAGAATTCGTAAAGCCACAGTTGCACTCTTCTCATGCAAAAAAGCCATTGGTAGCCGTTTGGGTCTTTAACTCCATGTAAACCATTGGCTATATACAGTGATAGTAAGACCTACTCTTCTATACGGTGTTATTGTATGGTGGATTGCCTTAAATAAAAAAGTAAACCTTGACATAGTAAGCAAAGTCCAAAGATCGACCTTACACCACTCGACATTTACACTAGCAAGTAGCTGCTAGTTCGGCTATTCGCCCAGTGATCTATAATGAAATCGGTCACTCCCCTCTATCCTGAATTTAGTCAGGATCCCAGACAAAGCCTAGACTACGGCATTCGGCAACTCCATTTCAACAAAAACTTCCAGGTCACCTTCCCCTCCAGATCATTCTGGGATGAAGAAGCCTACCTGAAAGATGAACACATTGATTTCTATACAGACGGGTCAAAAGCTCATGACGGAGTAGGTGGAGGTGTTTTCTCACAAAAGCTAATCTTAGCCTCTCTGTCCGTCTTCCAAATCACTATAGTGTTTTCAAGGCTGAAATTATCGGATAGCCAGGATGCACTGAAATCTCTGGAATCAGTCTCCACAAGTTCAATTTTAGCCTTCAACTGCCATTTATCTCTCGTGGAGATGGCGGAGCATTTCAATATACACCTGTGTTGGGTGCCGGGGCACAGAGACATTCCGGGTAACTGTATGGTTGACGAACTGGCCAACCAATGAACTACACTACCCTTCTTACCTGAATATGGTTCCATAGGCATTCCAATCGCTACATGCAAATTCTTGTTAAAGCCGGATGCCAACGTAAAAACTAACTGTAGAAGGTGAAACGGTATAGCTTGCATAGCGACAATGCAGATCTGGCCCAAGCTGGATCCGAAACGCTCCAAGTGTTTGATCTCTCAAAAAAGATCGCACATCGGTGCTATTGTAGGTGTCATCACTGGACACTGTCTCATAGGCAGGCATGCAGCAAGACTGGGAGTCTTCTCGAATAACTCCTGCAGAAGCTGCATGGATGAGAAGGAGGAGAAGACCATCGTCCATTCTCTCTGTACTTGTCCAGCCCTCTCCCAAAGGCGTAAACTCTAGATGGGGGCTTTCCACAACGACTCTAATGATCTCATCAACATTGACATTGGTAGTCTCCTACGCTTCATACGAAGCTCTAATTGGTTCATCGAGTAGATTTTTCCTGATCCGTGTGGTATCACAATTGACCATTACTGGTCTAAATGTGTCGGTTCCACTGACAGCCACCTTAACCTAACCTAACCTATGGAATACTTTGAATCACAGGAAACCCTTAGCGAGTAGTACGGTTTCCGAAGTCAACGTTCTACAGATGATCTAATTGCATGTCTAATCGAAAAGTGTAACCGGTCTATTCACAAATTTTGTTTATTTATTCTTTCGCTAACGACAGCAATCTTAGCTTTTCATGAGTTCGCACTTTCTGCAAGTGCCCTTTCTTCACAAGTGGTACAATAACAACTCCCCAGACCCAGCTCCCAGACTTATGAACTTCCCTCAAGAAAACGGGAAGAGAGTTCCACAATCTGACAGCGTAAATCGAATAAGTGAATTTTATAGAAGAATAAGAGATTTTTGCATAATCGGACTGAATATATTCCTCACAAATGTCACAACGAAATGTCGTTGGATACGTGAAATGTTTTCAACATCGTATTGAAGCCATCAAATAGTAGACTAGACACATTCAACAAATAGCGTATTTACTTGCATCATAGAATGTGTCTAACAATAAAAAGAATTATTCGTTAGAGACACATCATTTACAATTTTCGGAATAAACATGAGTCTGTCTGGTACTGAGCCGCAATCAACATGCACCCAAGCAAATGTATACATTAGCAACTTGGAGAAGGCAACGGCGATGTTATTGTTCATTGTATACACAGTTGCTGGAGTTTAACTCATTTTTATCCGAAACTCTCCACATGAAATGAGATGCACTCTTTTTCTCAATACTTCAAAAATTTCACTAGCTCGATGACGATCAACGGTATGAGTAGTTGTCGTGGGTGGTGGTTGTTTTGGTATCAGAAATCCTCGTTGTACTCGTATGCGTGGCAGTGCAGCATTGTTCTCGATTAAGAATTTCTTATAGGATGCTTGAAGTATCGTTGATAATAAAGAACTACTGCATATCCACTGTATGTCCTGTTTGTCTAGTCGTTCATATTGGTACATAGCATAATAATTTCAATTTAATTTAATTGTTTAATTTTATAAAACAAAAACTTTTCTTGTATAAGAAAATTGTGCGCTGGGAATATAATTTTAAAATTCAAAAACTTCGTTTAAATACCAAAGAAAAATAGGAAGAGTTTAAAATGGGGAATTTTTTTGGTATATTTGTGTGTGAGGTACCATCAGACACCATTCACGTATGAAAACCTCAAAGAATTGTCAAAGTGACAGCGGTAGGAAGCGTACAACACAACACTAGTTGCACTAAAGAGTTAGAACAAAATAGGTAATATTTCTTATGGCAGTTACCTATACCCTTGACATTAAAAGCCGAAAATATAATCATTGTTTTGAATCAACCACGTGGCCAGTACTTCTGTTGAGTTCCTTACAACTCGGGACTGGTACCCCATAGTCAGTCAGTGTAGTACGGTTTTCGTAGGCAACGTTCTACAGGTGATCTGATGGCTTATCATTTTAGACAACTTTGGCGGACTTGATATGAGAATTTCAGTTTAGTCGATTAGGAAGGATACCGCCGAGATAGGTATTTAACTTCACTGGAATAATCAAGCGTGGTGCCTTTGATGATGATAGGACCCATATTGGACAATATTCTTTTCGTGAAAGGTACTACAACGGTTTTTGCAAGAATTAATGAAAGCCCTTCTCTGCTGCACCATTCTAAGACGCACCTTGCATGACATTTGTAATGGTCGTGCTGCGCTTACCGCTAATTAAAATCGCCAGCCGATGTAGCCTAATCTATGTAGATCGACTAGAAGATTGTCGATGAAGATTGAACACAGATAAAGAGAAAGGACACATCCTTAGCTGCGGTCACCGACACATACTGTAGAGGAAGTAATGACTCGACTTTCAAGCATGGTATTTATCCAATGGTTAGTCGAGCCCTCGATACCTCAGCTATTGATATTGTGTCGTAGCCAGTGTTATCGAAAGGACCCTCAATATCAAGGAATGCACACAGAGCGGGACATAAAATCGAGCAAATTACTAATAAAAAAAAAGTGGGTGCGTGTTTTTGTGTCCGCGCGTTGGCAGCTATATTTCTTTGGCTTGATTGAAAAATTAAAGGTTAATATGCATGCTAAAAATAAATACGAATAGAATGATAAGAGAAGGAAAGAAAACTACAAAAAGACCTTTTAAATAGCCTCAAAAAGACACCTAAAATATGGTCGGAAGACTCCCAAAAGACTACCACTATCACTTTTACAGTCTGGACATTCTACGAGTGAATTTACTAAAAAGTACCGCTTGAGATCCACTGCATTCAATAACACAACATCACTTCCACACGATGTCTAAAAGTATACCTACTTCATCGCGTTCCACTTCAATAAAGTGTACTTTATGTTGAAAAGCGTTAAGTGATTTGTGTACTGGATATTGGGTTAATCAGCAACAGTGCAAAAATTAAATCATCATGTCGCACTTTCGTAACGCTCCCAATTTTACGCTCTACTAAACCCGCCAAGAGAAGTATAACTTTAAATAGAACTAATGAAGATTTGTACATTTGCTTCGGTTTTCAGTATTGAACAAGTTCTCTGAAGGGCTTTGTCCAAGCATAGGACCGGATTGGTGTAGTCAAGATTTGCCTGCACATTGTTTAGCGTATAAATTATCGTTCAGTGTCCTGTCAGAAGACATTTCCACTGTTTTACTACAGACAGTCGCGTAGACGTGGTGACTACTGATAATGTGAATCGGCAGCTAGTGAAGCATAACATCTAGGGAACGAGTAGGTATCGTCCTCAATCGCCCACCAAGGTGCATACCGGCTCGTTGTTGCTCTTTGCAACTTCTCTATAATTTTCCTGTATGTGACTTTTCTAGGACTGGCAATCACACTTTAATTTTCTACATAAGTATAGGTCCTACTATGGCAGTATAAAGCCAGTGTTCCGGTTTCATTTTTTCCCCGACGACCTTCCTGCATGAGCATAAAGCTATTGTAGCCTTATATACTTTTTCTAAAGGTGGATGTCTACGCCGCCATCACTACCTTCCACTTGTTGTTTTCTATTTACTTAGAAGAATTTCCTATCCATCCATGACTGTCATGTCATGCAATGTCTGCCATGCAATAGAAATCCTATCACTAACATTTCCCTTCCGGCTAAATTCGTAAGCACCGTGCATACTCATCACAGCAGAGTGTAACAAGTGAGCTTCCTGCAGCTTGACCTTGATCTAAGTAGCCGTACAGCTACGAGTTTTTCCATTGGAGGAGGACATTTTGTTGTTATCCTTTATGCACCATAGGGTATATCTTCTTTTTCTCTATTGTGCTTTTGTACTTATATTTGCTCACTCCAGGACAATCCATAACAAATACAGGGTGGTATGGTGGTATTAGATGCTTACTAATTTTGAGTAGTAAATTTTATAAGATGGGAGGGTCTATCTATGGTGTATCCGTTAAGGTGGCAAATACTTAAAGGGATGATTCCTTGGTTAATTTCGTGAAAAAAATCGTATGGGAGGGGGGTCTATTTTTACACCCTGCGGTGTACGTAGCCTTTTAATGCGAAGACACGTACTTATTTCCTATCATAACTTCACACCCTTCAACTCTTGAACGCTTCTAGATATTAGGTCACTGCTGGTCTTATTTGAAAGAAAATTAAATTTTTTTGGATCAACAATTCTCCGTACGATTTTTCTCTCGAACGCGGCTAAGAGAATGCTTTTGGCTAAGCACATAAGTCTCGGATCCATACAGACCATTGTCTTATATATCAACAGCTTGGATGTTGTGGTTAAGTTCCTGGATTTGAAGAGTCTTGACAGACTATAGTAGGCTTTGTTGGCTTTAAGAAACCATGTGCGTATTTCTAGTTCTATGCTGTTATCGGCTGCTACAATTGACCCGAGATAGTTAAAGTATTGCTTTACTTCAATTTCGCGCTCTACTATTTTAATTGCGGGACCAATGTTGAATCTTCTACTCGCAGACGTGGCCACCATGTACTTTGTTTTGCTCTCATTTGTACGCAGCCTCGCTTCTTGCAATATTAGGTTAGGAATTGCTTGGCGTATTGTGGGCTCTCCCATTTTAATCAGTTCCGCTGGGATACCATCTGATCTCGAGGCCTTATTATTTTTGAGCCGATTTATCGCTCTACTAACTTCGTTCATGGTTGGTGGCGGCAGCTTAGTATTGTCTTCGGTCATTGGTGGAGCCTCCTTTGTTAGCTGGTTATTTAGCAACTCATCAAAGTGCTCTTCCCATCGCTTTAAGATGCTTTTGAGATCGGTGACCAGATTACCATCTTGTGCAACGCGGTGTATACTCGTATTTCGTAATGCCGCGAACTCTTTGGTAGAACTACCGCGCTGGTGCGGTCCTTGCTCTCTGTACTGTTCCAGTTCACGGACGATATTGTTCTCTCAGGCTACTTTCTTTCGCCGTTGAACTGTTTTTTCATATCTTTTGAGCTCTTTGTATTCATCTTCGCGTGTCCGCGTTCTATGAGATTGTTGCATTGCCCGGTACGTAACATTCTTACGTTCAGTCGCTAGCTTACATTCGCCATCGAACTAGTCGTTTCGATCTCTACGACTACTGCCTAAGATGGAGTCAGCAGTACTAATGACAGTATTTTTAAAGCGTGTCCATTTCTCTTCTACGCCCGACATCGCAGCTCCAGCTCGAGCTCTATACGTACGTTCCATGAGAAAATTGTTAAATCGTTTAGCCGCTTTCGTTGCCGTCGTCGTTGTCGTTCATCAGTATATCCGAGGTTGATTTTGGGTTCCGTAATACAGTTTTTTTACGAGCGAGGTTATTTGCCTCGCGCCAACCTTACTTTAAAGGGACTAGCGGAGTCTTTCTGGGGATGTGTAGCAGCAGCATATCTTAGTTGATCCAAAATGTAGAAAGGAAGGTGAATAAATCATTTAGCAATAGATATAAAGATAGATATAGAGATATATGGTAGAAAGGGGCGTGCGCAAGCACATCACACTAGCCCGATAATTCAGCTTTTCCTGTATAGGAGGAAAATTACCAGCGGCCACCACGTGGAGTTTTGATCGCACTTCCACCAGTCAGAGCCACTTGCAATTCTGATGCATTTTGTGTTATTCCCCTATTCTTCCGATGGCTAAAAATAAGAGAGTTTAAAAACCCTCATGGTTAAAATACAGTTTTCCTGTAGCTATACCGCCCAGTCTTAGCACTTCCTTAGCAACCAAATTATAACAAAACACAATGAGATGGAAATGTTACCTTTCTTTTAGCGAGGGCCTTAAATGTTGGAGTTTATTTTTGTTTGAAAAAATTATTGCTTTAACATTAATTAATGACGTACCTGCTCCACCTTAATTGTGACCTAGAAGTAAAGAAATATTTTTTTTTATTATTACTTTTTTATTATTTTATATATGAAGATTTATTCATTTACATAAATCAGTATTTTATAATAATTTAATTAATTAATTTAGTTATTCAATATACAATTTCTAGAAAGAGAATAATATTAATCATTCTGTAACTGTTTTTGTTAGCGTTGATAATATATAAAGTCTTATATATGTGAGTATATTGTTTAAAAAATGTATAAAATGTATAAATAAATGTATATTAAAATTAGATCTAATATTCAATGGCAATTCACTAAAAAACTTCGTTGCTGTTACAATATCAAAATAAGAGAAATGGGAAAAGCGTGCGACTGGAACGTCTGGAACTGGAGTGTAACCTATATATTGTTACGAAATTTAGGCTTTCGAGTTCGTTAAGAATTTTGCAAATAAAAACACAACACATTTTATTATAAATTACAACTTTAATAAACAAACAGTGAAAATAATACAAGTTCACAATTTATATTGGTGATAACTTTAAATGTACACAAAAACACTTATTACAACAACACTTTCTTTCTTTCTTTCTTTCTTTCCTTCCTTTAGCATATGAAGCATAGGAATTCTACAAACGCCCGCCAACGAACTCGATTTATCGCCTGAGGTTTTAAGAGACGCCACTCGGTCCCCTGGAATCTTGCTTCCTCTTCTATTGTCCTTTTCCATGTCTTGCTAGGACGGCCAACTCGACGGCTTCCTTGTGGATTCCAGTCGAGCGCTAGTTTCGTAATATCGTCCGCTGGCTTTCTCAAAGTGTGGCCAATCCAGCTCCATTTTCGTCGTCTGATGGTGATCGCGATTGCTTCCTACTGCGTTACTCTCCGCAAGTCTTGATTGGTGATAATGTCCGGTCATCTTATTCTCAGTATCCTCCTTAAGGACTTGTTGACGAAGACTTGGAGGCGCGTCGCAATTGACTCTGTGACTTTCTACGTTTCGCAGCAATACAAGAGTACTGAGAGAACGTTAGATCTAAAGATCGTTAACTTGAGATGTGGTTTATTCAACAACACTTGTACTTTACTATAATTCCCTTAGGTGGTAAAAGTATTTCTTGACGAGGACTTTTTTAAGTTGACTGGTTCAATTCTATAACTAATCAATCCTCTGCATCTGCATCGAACGCCACCTTTTATACTCATTGAAAAGTTTCCAGAAACTTCCAATCTTATAGACAGAAATATCCAGAAAATTGTCCCAGCTTCCCTTATTAACAACTAACCATACTCATATGTACTGAGTCATCTTTTAAAAATAAACTACATGTGCAATCATGCACTTTCACAAAAATCGGGCAAACCGGACAAACTAAATCTAAATCTTAGAGCCTAAAAGTATGCTATTCAGAAGTGCTCAATTCTAATTCAGTGCCTATTTTTAGTATGCAGTATGTACATTGCGCTTTATCTTGGGATTGCGCTACTAGCTACTTTTCGTAACAATATACATGCATTTACCGCTTTGTTTGAATAACTCTCTAAAGACTTTAAAAACGTAGAGATATCTTAAAGAAAGGATTAATAAACAATGGCCAACTAGGCGCGCAACGATCTTTACCAGACATAATTCGGACTAAGTGTTTCTGCGCTATTGGTAAGGGTATTAAAGTATTAGAATACGATCCACACCAACCGGTTATTCAATATTGAAATTTAGAATGCGAAGCCTTAGTAAAACATAGTTAATGCCTCCCAAAAAATGGTCTTAGCAAGTACAGTGATCCTTCCAATTCTGGTTATGATCAATCATAACTCCAAGGTATTTGTAATTATTTACGCCATCAATTTTAAAGCGAAAACGATAATAGCAGCATTGTATTTTTTGCCATCCCTTATTTTTATAGATTTTTTGATAAGTGACTTCATTTGTTCACTCAGTAGGGAATATAAGATCTTATAGGCGATATTAAGGGAATAATTCTTCCATAGTTAGGATCAGTTAAGTTTGGTGTTTGTGACTTTGTTATGTTGCTGTTACCATTTGGTAAAACTTTCGAGCATTACACCTGGAGCAACATCTATCAGTTTCTTCTGTCGCCCACTTTTTATAAATTGATGTATCGGCTTTAAGGGAGTGGTATTTTCTAAAGGTCCTAAGTGAAAGGTAAACAACGACAGCCATGTAGCTTGGTGTATTCAAGTGTTTTAAGTTTGTAAGTGATCTATCCCTTGGAACACTACTACTACACTACCTTCCCACAAAATGTTTTACTCAAAATTAGTCAAAGAATCATCCCAAAACAACCACCCTGTATCTCGTATGTAGATTAGTGATGATGACCAGATTTTATGTACGTTTTCGTGTGTATGCACTTAACTACAAGTATACACCATGTCAGATAAAAAGACTTTCCAAACGTACGGGCCAGATTTTATGCCTTCCTCTCGTAGACTTAATTCGGGTGCAAATGAAATATGTATCTTTTTTACCATTTCCAATAACACATTTGGGATTCAAAGTGACACTTTTTTTTTATTATTTATACGATGGCGATGTTTCTGGCCAATTTATCGATTTGACCGTCCGCGTATATGTGTAGTTTTTTAAGTGCTCTGTAGGTCTATACTCGTATACTTTTAATGAACTTTTTGCCACAATAATAATGCCGCTCCTTGTTTTGGGCATTGTTTGAATAATTTAGATTTAAGTACGAGTATGTAGTAGATAAATTTTTCACATTAAGTTCTAGATAAAGTCCTGTCTATGTATTTAAAGCTGCCCTTTGAGCGGGATGTGATACTACGGAATTATTCCATTCCACGTAATTGTGTGTAGCTAAACAGTGCAGTTGGTATTCTCTGGAAGGTTTAAGCTTCAGTTTATATTTTATTGATTCTGTAATTTAGTGTAATAGAATGTCCGTAGAAATGGCAGAGAACGTAGGCAACGAAATGGTAAAGAACATAGCCTGCGGGATAGGAAAAACGTCGATAGCGGACTGTTGCTCTGGCCAAACGTCGTGGCCTGAGTCTCAAGTGCAGGTATGTAGTATGACTTTGAAACGCGGTCGATTCGATTCGATTTCGATTTTCAGGGTTGAGTTAAAATTTCTCTCTCGTGGTTTTGGTTTGGCGTTCTATTTGCAAACTGTACCCGGGGTACGGTTTGATTTTGCGTTTTATTTGCAAGGTTTTGTAACCAATACTGTAACTTTGCTACCCGTCGGCAATCGACGGGTAAGGTTTAGTTTACTCGGGAAGATGGCGAAGAGAGAGAAAGCTGACTGACTAATTTCTCAGTTTGTTGTTGGCGAAGAGAGAGCCAGCAGACTAATTTCTCAGTTTGTTGTTGGCGAAGAGAGAGCAAGCAGACTAATTTTTCAGTTTGTTGTTGGCGAAGAGAGAGCAAGCAGACTAATTTTTCAGTTTATTGTTGGCGAAGAGAGAGCCAGTAGACTAATTTCTCAGTTTGTTGTTGGCGAAGAGAGAGCAAGCAGACTAATTTTTCAGTTTATTGTTGGCGAAGAGAGAGCCAGTAGACTAATTTCTCAGTTTGTTGTTGGCGAAGAGAGAGCCAGCAGACTAATTTCTCAGTTTGTTGTTCTTGTTAAATTTGGTTTCGGTTTGGCGTTCTATTTGCAAAGCATTTATCACGAAAACCATGTAATTTTGGTAGCTTACCCGTGGGTACGGTTTCGGGTATGGTTTTACGTAATCGAAAGAGGCATAAGAGAGCGACTGGCTTGCTGTTCACCCTTTTATAGTATTTCCTTGTGGCGGGATCCTACACCAATTTCCACGTACCTTGCTGTAATTGGTCGATGCGGTGGCATTATGTGGTGTGTCACTTTTGTTTTGCTGCTGTTGTCTGTACTGGATTGGTACAGGGTCCACCCGAATTCAGGGAAAAAGAATGTTACTTGTTTTGTGCAAACAAAATTCCGCCCCAAGAATTTTGTTCCTCACAAAATGAAAACTTAATTAGCTTATTAGCATAAGCTTATTGTACAGAGTCGAATGATTGACAGTGTCAAAAACTTTCGAAAAATCTAGAATAATTGGAAAAAGAAGCGATTTTTATCTAGGATCTTCCGCGCTTCAATGTATAAAAGGCTTTGCTTTGAGGGGAGTCAGTTGGTGTAGCGGGTCAGCTGGTTCAGGGTCAGTCAACGATTGGTTAGTTTTTGGGGGTCAGTGAGAATGGGCAGCCGGAAAACGCCGGATATTTCCGCTAGTATCAAATAAATATGAAATAAATTGCAAAAATTTAATGATGACAATGGCAATGCCACTTACACTGGAACTCTCGTTAAGATCAAGAGAACGCATCTGTTTAACATTCAGACGACTGTCGTCATGACGATTCGACGAACCGACCAACTCAAGTAACAAGTTGCATAACATCCATTGCATAGAGTGGACTTCATGGACACACGCAATGATGTCAACCTAATCCTCAGAGACTTTCATGTCCTTACCATTGCTGTGACAAATACTTACTAGGGTATATGTCATATGTGATATATGATTACCAGTGTATGTGTCTTATGTTTACAGCAACTGTGACAAGGACTTGTAATACATTCAAGGATATAATATAAAGATGTGATTATGTAGTAATCCGGAAAGCTATGATGGTATACTTGGCATTGGCATTTAAAAAGTTCGTACCTATGAGTGCCATAAAAGAACAAAAGGAACTTCATTGAAGAAAACATCTTCATCCATGTGAATAAGGCTTTTAAATAGAATGCCAAGTATGTGTTTGTATGTGTGTATGATGTGTCTGCCTGGTCTGCAACTTCTGCAAGGATTTATGTAGTTTTAATTTTTTAATGAACCCATGTCTTTCCGTGCTAGTTCCTTGGGTGTTGTTTGTATCCCAGAAAGCTTAAGACCGTGTCAAATGTGAGTTTCGTTGCGGTCGAGCAGGTGACTTATATGCAGGTGCGATCTCCGTTTCCACAGCAAGCCATGCGTCCATGTACACGACAAGATAATAACTTTTGTAAGACTGATGGACATTGTCGTCTGTGTATGGGACTAAATGTCCAAGAAAGTTTTTTTTATCGCTAAGTGGCGTTTATGTTTACAGTAACCTCTTTGTAAGAAAAGCCGCATGGAGCTAAATCTTCAGAATATGTAGAATGCAGTTTGTAGCCCAATTTATGGATTTTAGCAATGGTGACAACACACGTCCGCATTAGCTTGATGGAACAGCAGTTTTGTCTTCGCCTTCTTCTTGCTTCAAATCAATATCGAATCTGTCCAAAAGCTCTGAACAATATTCGCCGGTGATCGCTTTACCCCTTTCAAGTTAATCGACGTGAATGGCACAGCGTGCATTCTAAACAACTGTGGCCATGACCTTGTTGGCCGACAACAACAGACCCCTCTTGACTTTCTTTGGTGACGTTCACCCGGAGAAACCAACTATTCTTGATTGTTCATTGGCGTTCTCTGGCGTTCTGTGCTCGATCCTTGTTTCGTCCACGGTCACGAAACGGCACAAAACTCGTTCGGATTGCGGCTGAATATCGCCAAACACTCTTGAAACTTTGAAAGTCTACAGTTGACAGTAGTCTATTATTAGATGCCAATTAACAGGAGCAGTGTTGCATTTAAAGTAACTGCGCGGGAAATTCAAAAAGTCACTGACTTATCAAACCAACCCCGTAGCAACAAGCCTTCTACATTCAGTGCACATTTCTGGACTACTATTTATCTATTCGCGGTCAGCCATCAGCAGAATAGGGCGAATAACACAGAATGCTTCAGAATTGCAGGTGGCTGTAACTATCTCTGACTGGTGGAAGTGCGACCAAACCTCGACGTGGTGGCCGCCGGTATTTTTCCTCTAATACAGGAAAAGTTGAATGAGCGGTCCCATCGAAGTAAGGTTGGCGCGAGGCCAATAACCTCGCTCGTACAAAATTATTATTTCGGAACCCAAAATCAGCCTCGGATACACTGATGAACGACGACGGCCACGGCAACGAAAACGACTAAACAATTTAACAATTTTCCAATGGAACGTACGCTCACTGTATAGAGCTCGAGCTGCACAACAGCTGGCCGATACCCTGTCTAAATATAAGGCTGACATAACAGCCATCCAGGAGATGCAGTGGACGGGTAATGGTGTTTTACAAAAATCAGAATATGACATATATTACAGCTGTCATGCAAGACATCGTGTGCTCGGGGTGGGGTTTCTAGTCAGCAAAAGCAGTTATTAGAAAATTGTCAACGTATATTATTGGCAGGTGGGGGAAGATTTTAGGTTATAGTACACCTCCCATCCCGTCTTTATTGTGAACGCACAACCAATACCCATCGTATATGCCAATAACGAAAATTCTAATCAAGAGGAGCACTTGTCCTTCTACTCGCCTACTCCAAATCCTACTACTCACTGCTGTTCTTTCACCAATCAATACTTTTTCGAGACTGATAGACTCTGTTCACGAAATAGCAGTTCAAGCGTTGGTTGATTACCGAAGAATTTTCAAGTCAATGGCTAGATTTATGATTTTCGTTTGGTCGTTTGGTCCGTCGTCCGACATTTCTCGCCATTCAAACGGAAATCGAAAAGGAAATTGCAACGCTTCACTGACTGATTGTCTCCTTGGGCGTTTGGCAGGAATTTTAGGTGATGAGAGTGAGCTGTGTTTTGTTTTGCTTTGTTTTCCCAGATTGAGTGGGTTTTTCAATATGAAATCCTCTTCAATTTTCCAATAGAAACGGCGGCGTTCAAGTAGCCGAAACAATTCCAAGCAGAGTCTGCTAAGCAAAAACCATTTCGTGCTTCGATTTGACTTTCCTTTTCACGATTTGATTGTGTTACTCAGTCAAGGACGACATCGTTTTAAGGTTTCATCGACCATATCCACCCTCAATTGGAGGGAAATATTGAATATGAATTCTTGTCCCCCCCCCCCCACTCATACTTTGCTGAAACACTTACTGTTAACAGGATGATGCAATTGCCCTGACATTGGGACGTGAGACATGCAGACGATGTTGGGATTTGTCAAGGTTCTGTTGCTCTATTTTCGCTTTTCAATTACATGAAAGAGTTTTGCAATTAGATTTAATTTCGATTAAGATAAAAAACATGGAAATTCATAGAAATTCTCTGATAACCAAAGTATACTGAATTCCACCATAAATGCTGAAAAATAAAAACACATGCAAAGCACTGTAACCCAACCGTACAGTAAATCGTAAATCAGCCTGTACACCAGCGCACACATAACACAGCCATGGTGTTATCTTATGTTATTGAAAAACTTGTATGGTAGCCCCCGACCCCGCGGAACGATCACTACCAAATTTTGTTTTAAAGTGTTGTCACCGGAAATACACATGTGTTCAAAGTTTCAACAAAATCGGGCTTTGGGAAGTGGGTTGAAAATTAGTCGCAAGATTCCACGACAGACAAACACACGGGGACGCGAAGTTATTATAGAAAACAACCTATAAAAATTGGCTTTTTTCATATAAATTCTCTAAACGGAGAAATTCGAAAAAAACGGGTCAACGGGTCCCGGGGCCCGATCACTTCCAAATTTTTACAGAAAGTGTTGTCATCGGAGATTCACATGTGCGTTTGAATAAAATCGGGCTTTATGAAGTGGCTTAACAATTAATCACAAGATTTCGACTGCCACAAACAAACAAACACACAGACAAGCGAAGGTAATATAGAGACTTTAAGAGGCATATAAAGCGGAATGCAAATGTTATAGTCAACAAGTGGTCAGACTTCTGAACACAAGGACTTAAAAGCTTAGGTTGTTACGGGGTTAAACGAAGAGTCACATAAAATTAGAAAAGAATAGAATGCGAAGAATAACAGCGATAGAGTTCTTTCATTAACACTTAAGAGGAGTTTGTGTGGTTTATACGGACAGACAGGAGAAGTCCACAAAAACAAAATACCCAGATCTACCAAATCCCCAGATCCACAGAATCCCAACAACAAAAATTGCCCAAACACAAAACCCCCAAGCACAAAATCCGTAGATCAACAAAATCCACAAACGCAGAAACGCATAAACACGAAATTACAAAAAAAATCGGGCCTCGGAGCCCATTCGCTCAAAAAATGTCCAAAAAGTTTTGTTCATGTGGGATACACATGTGTAGCAGGTTTTTTTGGATGGGGGAGGGGTGGCAGCCGATATTAGTGTCGGACTCACAGTTTTCGGTATCGCCCAATATTATTATGAATATTGTTCGTAGTACACTCCTATGGGTGAGTTATCTATCCCCGCAGGGTTGAGGGTGACCGATATTAGTGTCGATTCTGCAGTTTCGCTTAGTTGAATGGTGATGGTAAGACAGTTCTAAGGGGATGGGGTCGATAACTGAGGGGGGGGGGGCTTGACCGATATTCGTGTCCATTCTATAGCTCTCGGGGTCACTGAGATGAATAGTGTTGGTAGGACACTCCTATGGATAAGTTGTATCCTCGGAGGGTGGGGTGATATGGGACTGATATTAGTGTCGATTCCATAGTTTTCGGGGTCGCTGTGTTGAATAGTGGTGTTTAGAATGGTACTCGGTGAACGGCTGGGTTTGGTGGGGAGGACATTGTCGGTACTACTTCAAATTGGAAAAAAAAGGTTAGTAGCCGCAGAATTAATAAATTCCTGTTTCTCAAAACTATCAAATTTTGAACCCTTTGCGCGAAAATGCTATTCTAGCGGCTGAAAATGTAGACATCCACGAAACAAACAATCAAATTCTTGCCATGTTAATAGGCGTAGTCACTGAATATAAGTGTATCGATACCGTTGTAGATGCTGATGAGGAACTAACTAACTACCTAACAGATTCAATTAATTTGTCTGGATTGCCAACACATCGTCTTACCCACTTACAGTTGGATCTCCAATTATTTAACTACGGAATCTCGAATCGCCAAAACCTTGCAACGGCACAAGACTTTTCTTTTATTGACATAAAAGAAACCTTGTGAAACAGTTTTTATCCCACGGATAGCACTCATTTCGACGGATATACCTTTTTTTTAAGAGATGGCAAATTTCCAGTAAAACTTGCGTTTTCGATGACGATTAATAAGTCAGACAGTTTATTAAGTACTGCAGAATATAGATTTGAGATCGCCATGTTTTTCCCACGGACACCTTTATTTTGCTTGCTCTAGCTAGGTGGGGATAACCTAAGAATTTATTTACTCTTGCTCTTGAAGGTGAAACTAAAAACATTGTATACAACCAAGTTTTGTTTTACATTAATAATATGTATTTTTTTATTTTATTTTATTAATTTCAGTACTGTAGCTATAGTTTAAAATATTTATTTTTTTAATAAAAACTGCAATTTTACCTTATAGGTAGATATCATTAATTTTTTTACCCCTGCATAGGGGTGATCGTCTATACGGACGACGTTGCCATAGCCGTCTCAAGAAAGCACCCACCCACCTTGAAAGAACTACTGCAGAATGCTCTAAATAAGCTAATAAGCTGGGCAGATCTCTTTACGAGGAAGTACAAAATCCCACTCGTCAACCCTCAGTCTATCAAGGGCACAAGCTTAACTTTCTACGATAAGGCCAAATATATTCTTATCCTGGATAGGAAGCTGAGCTGGAAACCCAACATACAAGAAAGAGTAAAGCCACAGTGGCACTCTTCTCAAGCAAAAAAGCCATAGGAAGTAAATGGGGTCTTCAACCGCATATCACTCGTTTGCTGCACACAGCAGTAGTCGGACCTATTCTGCTATACGGTGTGGCGGTTTGGTGGACTGTATTAGATAAAGCTATCAATCGCGACAAGCTAAGCAAGTACAACTCCCTCTGTTGCACTGGACATTCTGGTCAACTTAGACTACACCATTCCGCAGCTCCACTTCAACAAAAACTTCCAGGTTACCATCCTCTCCAGGTCTCCTTGGGAGGAAGGTATCTACTTGGAAAATGAAGGAACTCACTGCTACACAGACGGGTCGAAAGGTCGAAAACTGATGAAGGGGTTGGCGAAGGTGTCTTTTCAAAAAGACTAAATCAAAGTCTCTCTTTTCGTCTTCCTGATCACTGTAGTGTTTTCAAAGGGGAAATCATGGCTATTAAGGAAGCCATGTCTTGGTTGAAGAGTTATTTCACATTTGTTAAGGATATCCACATTTTCTTGGATAGCCAGGATGCGCTAAAGTCAATGGAATCAGTCTCCACAAATTCCATTCTAGCCCGTAATTGCCGATCGTCTCTTGAGGAGATGGCGGAGCATTTCAACATTCACCTCATAGAGACATTACTGTTAATTGTATGGCTGATGAACTCGCCAAACATGGAACCACACTACCCCTATTGCCTGAATAGGGTTCACTAGGCATGCCGATCGCTACGTGAAAACTCATGTTTAAACGGGTTGCTACAATAAAAACTAACTATAGATGGTCAAACGGTACAACTTGCATAGCAACGAAGCAGATCTGGCCCAAGCTAGATCCGAAACGCTCCCAGTGTTTGATCTCTCAAAACAGACTGCACACTAGTGCCATTACAGGTGTCATAACTGGACACTGTCTCATAGATAAGCATGCAGAAAGACTAGGAGTATTTTCCAACGATTTCTGCAGAAGCTGCATGGATAAGGAGGAAGAGGAGGAGAAAACCACCCTCCATCAACTTTGTACGTGCCCAGCAGCCATATCGTATAGGCGGAAGCTCCATCTGGGAGCGTTCTTTTTCAACGATCTCAACGATCTAACCCAAATTGACATTAATAGTCTATTGCACTTCATACGATTTTCCTAGATCCTTGTGGTATCACAACGGACCTTAATGGTCTGAGTGCGTCGGTTTTGACTGACGGCCACTTTAACCTCACCTAACCTAACCTACCCCTGCCTAATAGAAAATTGGGATGAATAAGTACCTGGACAACGCCGGGTAGGCGGGTAATCAGCCAGTAGTTGTTATAAAAGATAAAGGTGTTTTTTATTTTATATAAGCGGCATAATCTTAACAAACAGAATGGAGTAGAATTTAATTCTTACAAAGCACAATGCTATCTTCTGTCTTCGAAGCGGAACATGCAACCTGATCCACGAATGGCACTTGCATTGTGAAACCACAAAAGTAGCAATGTTCGGTATGTACGATGAACAACAAACGCCATTGGAATGACCACAGATTCGGCATCGCCAATAATACTGCGAGTTGTTGAGGCATCCAAAAGGGGTGTAACATGTTTTTCACCCAATTTTGACCAGAACAATTGTCATGCATCGGAAGCACCTTCTATCTGCTAGACAAAATGCAGAACAGCGCGATGAAACTCAGTATGGCAACAAGACATGGCAATCCACTCGCTAGAACATCGCAGGAATGTTTCCTGCTTGTCATTATTTTATTCCTATGGCCGACCAAAATGTTGCTCCAGTAGTGTAGCCAATTGCATTATGCCTCGACACCAACCGCAATACATGATCTGTGGATGTGCTTTTAAATTCAGAGACTCCTTATTTAGCTGAACAGCTGAACACGAACATGAAATTCTTTATCGAACTCTACACATTCACGCAACTTTATTTACAGGAATTAAAAATTCCCTGAATACCCTTTCACTTATTGTGTTAATTCCAAGAAAATTTCTATAAAACCTGACATGAAACCAACCCAAAGAAACCAACTCTGTAATCTCCATTCGCTTTCCATAAAAAACCAAACAGTTCAATTTAGATCAACTTTTACGACTTTACAGATTGCAGCCGAATATTCAAAAGGTTCGGAGAAAATGGAACCCATCTAGAAATTGGACAGAATAACCTTAATTTCAATAACTTGACGCAAATGAAAATGTCCGACAATTTTCTGATTTCTCTGCGCTGCTTACATTTAAATCCGTTGTAAGTTGGCCAGAGTTTGGATGAAGGTTTTCCGCCGCACCCACCCATATCCACCGAGTTACAAGGGCATGACATTGACCATTGACCAATAAATTACGGAACCGCAGAAATGAGTTTTCTGGTTTTGTAATGTTTTGACGGCAAACGGAACGACGACGACGACAAGAAAATACCCTTCATGTTTGTGTCATGAAGGCGTCTCCTGAGTACCATCTGTACCAGGGGGACAAGATGTGGTCATGCGATGCGTGTAACGTAAACTCAAGCGCAATTTTTTTTAATCAATTTTTTGCGTCGACGTCTTCCTGCAACTGATTTTTGCATAATCGAGAATTTGCTGCAAGGTTACAGACAAGAAACTGATTAACTTATATTGTAATACTCACTTGGTAACAGCAACATTTCCAAGTCATATACAGAATTTATGAACGATGCGAAATAATAGAATCAAAAAAGTGAAAAGGGTTGGTACATGCTGATGAGATACATAAACGGACAAACAGACGGATGATTGTAAAAATGAAAATTGTTAAAAAAATTTATGAATTACCAGAAATGCCCACTTTTGCATTTTGGGTTATACATTTAACTTAGAGAGCGAAGCAATCTTCTAATCAAGGTATATATGACCCTAGTGTTTGAGTTTTTGGAAATCTATGAAGAGTAGTGACCAGCGCCATTTTAAAACAACTGAACTTTGAAGACCTCTTACATATGTTGTTGATATGGTTTAGGATTCAGCCTGTAGAGTCGGGATATAGGAGAACAGTTCATTGCTCCTCATTGCTTGATATAATGAGTCTAGTCTCTGCTGAAGGACTGGATATTTGCAATACTAGTGAGTCGGTTCGTATTCTAAAAATCACCAAGTTATTGTTTAACTTTTGAGATTGAAATTTACGGTGGAAGACCTTATGAGAGACCAGGACGCTGAAAAATGTTTGCTATGATAACTCTACCTCTTATAAAGAGAGGTTTCACCCATCCTCCCTCCCTTTCTTATTTTTTTGTTTCTGTTATGTTTGTTGAAATAAAATTAATATAAACAATTTGTACGTTGTGCCAATAAAATGCGGCTATAAAGAATTTAAAAATGGTGCCCATCATTAAGCTTTGCTTGTGTCCTGTACATGGAAAATTCGGACGAAATTCACTTCCCAAATAGCATTACATACCGGGTGAATGACACGAAGTGTTACCAATTTCAGACTGTCATTGCTGTTAAACCAGTGAACCAGCTCAAATTTACACTAATGACAGTTCATTTCATTGTTGTTAACAAGCGCCGTACAAAAGCATTTCAGTGGGAAATATTCAGAAAAAAGTTATCCGCAATGCGCAATTCAAGCGTAATAGTGTGATTGCTCTCTATTTGGCTGGAAAACCACAGCCGCAGATTGTTACCCAGTTAAAACATCTGCATGTGAATAAAATGTTTGTGTATCGCACCATAAATCGTTATAAAGATAATGGCTGGTGGTGGACCGAAACGCACTGCAACATCGCCGGATATCATTCGGAAGGTGAAGGCCACATTGGCTCGGAATCAGCGCCGTAGCGGCAGAATAATGGCGCGTGAGGCGAACATTTTGCTTGAACAGATGCAGCACATATTGAAAGATCATCTTGGACTAAAGGACTTGAAATTTCAAAAATCGATGCTTAAAAAAAGTTACAGTGGAAAGAGCAAAGGAGTTGTTACGCTTGCACGAAAGTGGCGATTTGTCGGACTTGGTTTTCTCCGAAGGGTCACCGTTCGTTATTGAGCAATATGTGAACAAGCAAAACGATCGGATTTACTTGCCTGGCCGTTCTACTGAAAATTTGGACCAACGAATTGCCATTCGATTACCAAGCGCCGCCGATGGTGATGGTTTGGGCCGCCGTAACGTTCACCACTCGTTTTTTTGGACCGTGGCATCAAGATAAATGCTCAAATTTATGGGGATCATGTGTTGGAGGGAGCGTGAAAGCCTTGGGCACAAAAACATTTCGGCCGCAGAGCCTGGACATTTCAACAGGACTCGGCGCCGAGTCATAAAGCGCGCGTCAATCAAGATCGGCTGAGAAACAACGTTCCGCGGTTCATTTCCACTGCCCAATGGCCATCAAATTCACCGGATGCAAATCCGCTAGATTCCTCGGTTTGGGGTATTTTGAAGAGCAGGGTTGGGACAAAAAATACCAGAGTGTCGATCATCTAAAGCAAGCGCTTCGCCGGGAATCGGCCAAAATATCGCAGAGCCACTTTCGTGCTGCATGCAATAGCTTTGTCAGCCGTTTGAAGGCCATAATCGCGGCTAAGGGTGGCCAAATCGAAAACTGCTAATGCAATTAATATTTAAATATTTGTGAACATTTTTTACTTTGATTCAATAAAATTCATCAAAAAATAAAAACTCTGTGGCGTTTTGTTTTGGCAACACTTCTTGTCAATCACCCTGTAATTGTCTTTTAATGTAATTATATTTCTCTGAAATAAAGTTCCAGCAAATCGAAACAGTTATTTTCCCAGATGGCAACGATAACACTTGATTTTCCCTAAATCCCTATGCGTAACTTGTGCGAGTGTTGATTGCTGGGACATCTTTTTGTCAACAAGACAGAAGAATAAAAATCAAAACCGACAGGAATAATAAAGAAAATGTTAATCTTTTTTACAATAAATCCCCAAAAGATAAGAATACTCTTTGCACATCCTCAGAGAGATAAATAAATGCCGCACACTATAATCATACTTTGATGCCATAGTGGAAGAGTGGTTATTCCCCTGTTACCAGTGCACAAAAAGTTCAATTTTCACATTTGAATGACGATAATGCAATGTGAAGCGATTGCGGTTGCCGATTGTCGATAGGGTCCTCAATCGATTTGTTGAAGTGACTGCACAACGCGCTCGGTGTATTGTATCTCAATGGGTAAAGCGATTTTAAATTGAAAATCAAACATTTTTTACAAATCGAAGCGACATGCAGCCGAAGAAGGATTCACTGAGCATTTTGTGGTGGCAACGGTGGAGGAGCGTGTAATCTCTTGGGCAAAAGGGAGTTTAAAAATTTTCGTCAGCCTCAGCAATGGTGCGATATGGGATTTTGTGTGTGTGTGCGTGGGTGTGTGTGTGCGTGGGTGTATCTGCATACATTACTTTAAATATAAATTTGAATAAATGAAGGACAGCCTGTTTATGTACTCGTAGGTTGTAGGCATTCGATATCGATGATTTTATATCCAAATGGCAACAATTTGAATAATTCTTTGTTGGATTTCATAGAAATGATTCGCAGCCAGACAGACGGGAGTCATTAGGTCATGTTGAATGGCAATGGCATGGAAATGAGCACCAGGCTGTGCAAAATGTGCGTTTGTTGGTCCCTTAAGCAGTTGTGTGAATATCTAGATACATTTTGAGATGTTTTCGAGAAGATAATTATACAGAGGAATATTAATAGAACATAATATTCCCACACAACCTATGTAACATGACAGCTTCTGTATTTTGGCCAAAATATGGAACCGGCTGATGTCGTCGCCGCTTAGTGGACAACAATTCTGATTCAAAAAATTTCTATACACAGTGAAGCAGGATAGAAACGAGAACACAAAGTGCAATAAGTATCCTTTCTTTTATTCCAAGGACTTGAACCATCTGTTCTGTTGTTTGTTATTCCATTAAAATAAGTCCCATTGCTCCCCGGTGGTGGTTTCAACGTTTCAACATCGTCTTGGCGCTTTTAAGCTGAAGGAAGCGTTATAAACAAGAAAATATATAAAGCACCAAAGGCTACACGCCACACGCCACACGCCACACGCGTTTCACGCTTACCTCAAAAAAGGTTGTCCTAGTCTTGTAGGATTTGTGAATGTCAATGAACAAAGTCATTTGCATGCAAGCAAATCAACTCCGTCACAAACCATATGGATAATTTATTTAATTTCTCTATATTAACTTCGCGTCCCCACGTGTTTTTTAGTCTGTCGATGGCTGGCTGGCTCCTGCATCTTATGAATAATTTTCAGCCCGCTCACCAAAGCCCGATTTTATTCAAGCTTTTAATTTTTGCTTTTATTCCTTTTTGAGCGTCCGTCCATGCGAACATCAGTAGTCAAATATACCTTAAATATACTGTATGATAGTAATTTTTCTAGCTTTACTCTGGAATCTAGCCGTCAATATCCGATCACTGTAAGGTTTCACGATCTACTTGGAGGAATCTGGCGTTTTGAAGGACTTTCTGGAGTGAGATGAGTAGGGTCTTAACGTTCCCGAACCCAGTCGTTGTCCGTCTACGATAGGTAAAGGTCATCAACAAAGTAACTGAGGCATTGTATTTCGTTTCGGAGTAATTGGGTTTTTTACGGTTGTGGCTCGCTGGGCCACAGACCAACCGACACGTTTTGGGGCGTATGAGGCTCACCATTTGCCCTCTTCCGTTCGCAACTTCCAGAGAAAATCCCAGATGGCACCGAGGAGTTGGAAGTAGAACTTACTAACAGAGCTGCAAGTTGTTCGGCTGCAGTGACTCTATCTCGTTATTTATTTAGTATACCAACACCTGTCGATAGATGATGCTCCTCGGAGACCTTTGTTAGTCATTTACCATCCAAAGACAGTTAATAGGTGTGGTCTCAGCTGAACGCGGTGGCTGTGTGCAGCAAAATCGGGAAGACAAAGCTACCTTTGGAATGCAATCTAAAAGCTTAAGAACCAAGCTGCAATTGTTCCGCTCCAACGTAGAATCAGTACTGTTGTATATGTTGATGGATACCAATATCATACGCAAGCTGCAAACGTTCGTAAACAAATGTCGTGCGAATCTTTTGGCCTTTGGAAATGAGTTGGAGGCAGCTCAAACATATTGCAGACCTCGTCGCCCCTCGAGGGCTGGAATGATTTAAGTAAGTAGATAATTGTACATCATTTTTAGCGGAGTGGAAGCGCCATGTTGTCGTTTTTCACCCAGATATCCCAGAAATTATTATCACCCTCAAATTAAGCTGAACAATTAGTGATGGTGTGAATTCCCAAAATCTATCCTGGCTTACAGCATCCTCCCACCGTATGCTTGGCCTGACACCCTTGTTTGTACGAAATTTGTTCGAGTAATAAAACCGCACACACACACAATGTATGTTCCTAAGGCGGTTAACAAACTCATAAAATGGCAAAACAAAAATAAATCCGGCCGCTCCATACAAATTGCTCCACCCTCCGGTAGACTCTGATTCTTCTGATGGTATGAGTATATTAGGTAGAGGAAAGTCAATAATGGTAGTGTTATCCACTTTTATAGTAACTGCAACTGAATTCTGGCTGAGGACAATGGACCAAATGTGCTTGATGTGATTTTCCATCGCACTCGCATCCAAACCCCCATAACAACTAATAAATAACAAGCCCACTGATGGGAAAATCAAATTTCACCTGGTACTAAATACGTCAACAACGGCACAAACTTGAGGTAAACTTTTCGTACACCTGTTGTACAAACAACAAACAAGCAAACAACAATTCCTCCACTAACAAATTTTGCGGAGTTTATTGTTCGAGAAGATGATATGCGATGCTTGATGGGTTAATGCTGTGTTGCATAAGTAATTAGTTGCGTTGTTGTTTGGTTGTTTGTTGGTTATGCTGGTAATCGACCAATGAATACATTCCTATGTGGTCAATGAATTGTTATTTGCTGACTTCCATTAAGCTGACAAACTACACTCAACTGCACTTTTGGTTGTTACTCGAAAGACTCAAAAGGATGGTCAGGTGCTCAGGTGTCGACAAAATGCAAGCCATAGGCAACCATAGGTTTAATTAGGCCATCTGTATGGACTTCAAGAAAAAGAAAGCCATGAAACTCTTAAAGAACTTTCCAATCCTGTAAGGAGAACATTGCATGCTTATACTTAGACATTGCAAGATGATTAACACAGTTATAAACACAAATCCAAGATATAAACATAGATACAAACACAGTTATTTTAACAACAAGATACAATTCAAACACAAAAAAACAACCCATAAAATTTTTCATGTAAATTCTCTAATAACCAAAAGTATACTGAATTCCACTATAAATGCTGAAATATAAAAACACAAACGAATCACTGCAACCCAACAACCAAACAACCCCAATCGTAAAGCAAGCCGCGTTGCTCACAGCGCACAACGCACACAGAAAACAGTCATTATAATATGAAATAATCTGATGCCGCTACATATATGGGAATACAAATTCGAATGGGAGCCCCCGACCCCGCGGCCCGATCACTATCAAATTTTAATAGAAAGTATTGTCACCGGAAATATACATGTGTGGTGTGCAAAATTTCAATAAAATCAGGATTTGAGAAGTTGGTTAAAAATTGATCACAAGTTTTGACCAGCCAGCCAGCCAGCCAATCCGCCAGCCACGGGCACGCGAAGTTAATATCAACATCATCATATTTGGCTGTAAAACCGGGTTCCGGTCCTGGCCTCCCGCAAAAGGTCTCTCCACCGGTCCCGATTTCGAGCCGATGTCATCCAGTTTGGCATCCCTAAACTCTGGGCGTCCTGGTCTACGCCATCCTTCCAGCGTAGGCTTGGCCGGCCTCGCTGTCGTGTTCCATAAATCCTACCGCAAAGGACTTTCCGAGCAGGATCCTCTTCGTTCATGCGAGCTAGGTGTCCTGCCCACCGGAGCCTACCGAGCTTAATTTTCTTCACGATGTCGACATCGAGGTAACGCTCGTAGATCTCATCATTATAGAGTCTCCGGAATCGTCCTTCAACAACGTTATACAACGATAACTTCTGTATTTTGTGATATCTCCCTTCTTATGAATGGGGCAAAGGATGGCTCTTCGCCAGTCTTCTGGCATAGCTTTTTCTTCCCATACTTCCACTATTATTTCATGAATTGCCTGGTGTAATGTGGGGCCTCCTATTTTTATCAATTCCGCTGGGATCCCATCAGATCCCGGGGCCTTATTATTTTTGAGCCGATTTATTGCTCTGCTAACTTCGTCTATGCTTGGTGGCGGCAGCATAGTTTGATCTTCGGTCATTGGTGGAGCCTCCAATTCCTCAGTTAGCTGGCCATTTAGCAACTCATGACATTGCTCTTCTCATCGCTCTAAGATGCCTTTAAGATCGGTGATCAGATTACCCTCTTTGTCCTTGCAGTATGTGCAACGCGGTGTATATTGCATCATACCGCGGACCCTTTGGTAGAACTTCCGCGCCTGGTGCGGTCCTTGCTCTCTATACTGTTCCAGTTCACGGACGAGATTCTTCTCCCAGGCTGCTTTCTTTCTTCTTTCTTTTCTTTTCTTTTTATATCTTCTTAGCTTTTTATATTCATCTTCGAGTGCCCGCGTCCTATGAGATTGTTGCATTGCTTGGTACGCAACATTCTTACGTTCAGTCGCTAGCTTACATTCGTCAGCGAACCAGTCGTTCCGATCTCTACGACTACTGCCTAAGACCGAGTCAGCAGTACAAATGACAGTATTCTTAAGGCGTGTCCATTTCTCTTCTACGCCCGAAATCTTAGCCCCAGGACTTACTCTCCCTGCATTTAGGGCGAGTCCTATCGCTTGGCCGTAGTTGTTTCTGGTCTCTTCATTGCGAGGGCAGCCATGTTGACTCGAATCTGATTCGCGGATGCAGTCTACCGTGATGATGCAATCCGCGCTCGGAGCATACCAACAAGATAGTGGTCCGAGTCGACGTTAGCACCTCGGTACGTTCGTACCGTCATCAGGTTCGGGTTTTGGCGGCGGTCTATCAACACGTGGTCTATCTGGTTGCGAGTGGCTCCATCGGGAGATACCCAGGTGGCTTTGTGGACATTTTTACGCGCAAACCTTGTACTCGCAACGACCAAATTATTGCTTGCTGCCATCTCTATGACTCGTTGTCCACTGTCATTATCATTAGTGTTCTCGTGTAAGCTATGGGTGCCAATGTTTTGCCTGAATACTAGCTCCCTACCTATATATAATATATATTAGCGTTCCATGAGAAAATCCTTAAATCGTTTAGCCGTTTTCGTTGCCGTGGTCGTCGTCGTTCATCAGTGTATCCGAGGCTGATTTTGGGTTCCGTAATAATAATTTTTTACAGACGAGGTTATTGGCCTCGCGCCAACCTTACTTTGAAGGGACTAGCCCGATCATTCAGCTTTTCCTGCATTGGAGGAAAATTACCGGCGGCCACCACGTGGAGGTTTGATCGCACTTCCACCAGTCAGAGATAGTTACGGCCACCTGCAATTCTAGAGCATTCTGTGTTTTTAATGAAGAATTAAAAAAGAGATATAAACCAGATACGAACAGAGATACAAATCAGATTTAAATCAGATACAAGCGAATATACAAACGGGAATACAAATAGATAGAAACAGAGCTATAAACCAAATACAAACAATGATACAAACCGAGGTATTAATCAGATACTCATAAAGATACAAATCAGATGCAATCAGAGATATACAGGCCTACAGGGAATACCGAACGGAATGGAATTTGAACGGAGAAAAAATTCCAGCGAAATTGTCATTGGCATCGGGAAATCTGCTCGAAATGCCAACATATTTATGAAAAAAATTCTCGAATGGTTATCAGTTTTGTTAAAAAGATATCAAATAAATATTAATTAAGAAAAAAATGCATTAGATTTTGATTTTATTTTAAAGATAAGCTGATTATTTCATAAGTGGAAATATCCGTCCGGATCGTGAATCGAATTGCATCAGAAATCCCAATACTAATGTTTCGAGCGGAGAAAGAAATTGAACTGGAACGGAATTCCTGATATGACTGATAAACTAGATACAATCACAAAATATTAACGAAGATACAAATAAAGATACAAACCAGATACAAATTAAGATTCAAACCAAGATACAAATCAGATGCGTACCGAGATACAAACCAAGATACAAAAAGAGATAACACACCAAGATAAAATCACAAAATATCAACCAAATACAAAAAAGATACTTACCAGATAGAAACCAAGATTCAAACCAAGATACAAACAGAGATATACACCAAGATACAAACAGGGATACAAATGGGATATTTGCCAAGATATGAAAGATAATACACTACACACAAGATACAAGAAGCGATACGAATCAGATTCAAACAAGATACAAAACAAAGTCATAAAAAGAGATACAAACTAAAAATAAACCAAGATACAAACACGAAACAAAGCCAAATACAAACCACTTTACTTAAACAATAAGATACAATTCAGATAACCGAAAAAAAAGTAGAAAACAAGATACAAACGAAAATACAAACAAAGATAGAAACCAAGATACAAACAAAGATACAAACCAAGATGTGAACTAAAATGAACCAAGGCAACAACAAAACAACCCCAATCGTAAAGCAAGCAGTGCTGCCCACAGCGCACAACGCATACAGAACACAGTCATTATAGTATGAAATGATGTGATGCCGGGAAAAAAATTTGTATTGGAGCCCCCCGGCCCCGCGGCCCAATCACTCACAAATTTTAATAGAAAGTATTGTCACCGGAAATATACATGTGTGCAAAATGCCAATAAAATCTTTGGGAAGTGGGTTAAAAATTGATCAGAAAATCTGACCAGCCAGCCAGCCAACCGCCAGTCCACCAGCCACGGGCACGCGAAGTTAATATAGAGAATTAAAAAAAAGATACAAACAAGGATACAAACCTAAATACAAACAACGATAGAAAGCCAGTTACTTAACAAGATACAATTAGATACAAAAAAAAGAACGGATACAATATATACATGCGCTCCGGTAACTATTTTTAGCAACTACTCTTTAAATCCTCCTGGAGCAAAGTGCAACAACCAGTTCTATCCATCTTCCTCTGTTTGCAATACGATACCTAAACTGTGGCCCTAACGTAAAATTCTGGAACTGAGCTTCTCCTTGCCCGTGAGGATTCCATTTGAAGCACAGCTTCGATATCTTATCGTCTGGTTTCCTCAGCGTGTGACCAATCCAGCGCTATTTTCTTTTCTTTGTTTGATGTCCACATCTACTTTTGTTTGTCCAGTCCCAAGCCACAGTTCATTGTTGGAAATCGTTTGTGGCCATAGGATCCTTAGTTTATAACACAGAAAACGATTAACAAAAGTTGCTGTAACCTGCTCGAGATGTTGGCAGAGCATTTCCACGTTTCACAGGCGTGTATAGCAGAACGAATCTCACGTTTGATTCAAAACATAACAAGCAGATATAGCTACCACCTTATTATTAATATTATTGTAGGTGGACTGAGAAGCCTTGTACACTGCGGCCTTAAGATCTATTGTGCATCCAAGATATTAACCACAGATTATGTCGTGGTTTAGTTCTTTTATGAATGCCATCAACTGTGCCAGTTCGTTCGGTCTGACATTCTGCCATGGAACTGTGTGAGCCTTGAGGTTTTGAAATCGGATGACGACCATCTGCATGTGTTCAGGCGTTTATTTTGCAGAAGTGGTTGCAGAAGCGTCAGCGGTCCGTTTGGAATTTTCCCATTTTTATTGGGCCATGTCCCGTCATGTACCAGAGAAGAGATCTGAGTGCATGGTAGTGTAACTTAATTTCCTTCTCTATGTCTTTCTTGTTGCATTTGAGAAGCGTTTTGGTCTCATCCCAGTCGATTTTTCCCAATTCCACTTCGATGACATTATTTACCAACTCATTTATTTTGTTCTTGTGGTGTTTTCTTTAATAGGCAACGCTTTGTTTGGGGCCGGTGAAAATTCATTCTGCGCCTTCTCTTTCCCCGTGGTAGGTCCAGCTGCGTCTTAATCTATTTATGGTTCAGGTGCGGGGCTCAACCACAGAAAATAAGAAGAGCCGCGGGTACTTAGAGTATGTCTTCGTACTTTGCGACCCAGAAAGGGCTACTAATACTTAAAGATAAGTCTTTGGGGTAACTCTTCGTATTTAGTAGCTCATTTCGTACACAATAGTGGTAAATGAGGTGTTTCGAGGTTCCGGACGAATGTGCTGCCAGGGTCTGTTTTGCAAACGGCCAGGCACTCATCTCTGAAGGAACTGGATATCATTGATACCAGATTTCACCAAGATCGCCTTTGGTACCACAGGAGTTGTCTGTGCCCAACGGACCAGGTTTGACTGTGAGTCTGGGACAACTATGGATGCAGACCCAGTTCGTTCTGGGGATGTAACGTGGGGGCTGATATTTACTCTCGAAAGAGGGAATAGTTATGAGCAGTTTAATGGCAAGCGCGGGTTCGTCCCACTCCAATGATGATGCGCCTTTCCTTGCACAGAGGTCTACTGCCTCGTTCCTTTCGAAACCTGAATGACCGGGAGACCACATTAGGGTGATCTTGTTGGTTTTGTTCAGTTCGTTTAAGTGGCAGTAGCTGCTCGACGTTGTTCTGGAGCTGACAACTAGGCCATTTAATGCTAACAATGCAGCCTAGCTGTCGGAAATCATGTACAGTTACAGGCCATGTTCTTACAGGTCTGAGATATCATCTAAATTTTTCAGCTAAGACAGAGTTCAGGTTCTGCGTAAAAGAAGCAGATACTATTTTTTGTTGAGATGAGGACAGTTGTAGGGATACTAGTACACTTTTATGAAGCTTGGGACATACTCACACCTTTATTAGAGAGGCGATACATACCTTAGGTTAACGTAACACTCTACCACCCTTCTGGACAAAACAGACCTCTATAGATCGCATTGTTGGCCATTAGGAAGGTTACTTTCAAATGAAAAACATTTTTTTTAACCTTGACAAGGTTTCAATGGCATTGACTCTGCTCTTGAATAACACGTTTAGTTTAGCTTATGAACAAACAGCTTGCAATGCTGGAAAAAAGTCAAGAATATCGTAACGCATCACTTAATTGTTTGCTCCTAATATTTTGATGAAAACAAAGCATTTAATTCAGCCTAACTAAGCAGAAGAGTTAGGTTCAACCAACCAACCAACCGACCAGTTGAGCAATCGAAAGCATATCACTCATCAGCATACGGTGCGCATCTACAAATAAATCTTTGCTGGACGTCTAGACATCTCCATCCTGCGTCTAGAGTATTGAAGCGTTGGATTCTCTCCAATCAATCTTCTCAACAATGAAACAAAGAGTTCCATATATATGTGTGTACGTAAAATCCATCCTCCCATCAGCAATTGAACGTCCTTTCATTTAGAATTCGTTTATCCTTTTGTCAGTCACGGTTCACGGTGCTACATACTCTTGGACTGTATTACTTTCGCTTGATGTCGCTCGAGGTCGTTTACCATCTCAATTCTCGCCATCCAACTCCGAGTATCTGTATCTGAACGGGTTGCATATGTTCTCATCTTCAAATCTATGCAAATCTTTTTATGTCGGCAATCAGTTGAAAAATTATTTGGATTTTTATTTTTATCCTCGGGAGTGGCCATATGCTCCTGGTCGTGTATAGTTTTTAATGGCAAGCGGGTAGTAAGAATGTTGAACATTTTACGAGTGTAAAAAAAATTTGAATTTTATGTCATAGTTATGAGTGACTCCAACACGTACACGCATTGATACGATCAGGACAATTGCATTATTAGCACAATGTTGTCACACAAAGGATTCTATGTATACCTAGTATTGCATAGAGGAAGAAATAACAGAATTTAAGGTTAAATTGTACATGAGCTTTGTGATGTTATTCTCGGAATTTCCGATTATAGTTTCTGGATTTATTCAGAGCATGCCGCTACTTGTTTTACGAGTATACGAAGATGATAAAGGACATTCAACAGTTCCCAAGCTTTATGACTTGGCAAATCGAAGGCGCCAATTTTATCGGTTTTAGGACCAAATCTACAATCAAATTGCTCTAAAATATATTACAAAGCAAGTTAGAAAGTAGTGTAGTGTACATTTGAAATGAGCTTTTCCCAGTCGGGAACAATAAAAGAATTCATTGATTTAGGGAATAGAATCCAATCTTTTTTACTTCCCCCTTTTTTTTGCATAATGTTATATCTTTGTTGCTTTTTTTTCAATGATATTTAAAATATTATTAGTGTATCCTAATGAAGTGTACTTGCTAGCAATGGTTGTAGGGAAGCAATGCATAGTGTTGTGGCGTTAGTACAATGTAGTGGTAAGGACATCGCTCTCTGACCATTCGGCTGTATTTGAAATACTAATAATAAATAATGATAAAGCTATTGCTCTCGAACCAACAAGCTCGGAATTTCTAGACATACTGGCCAGCATCAGAAATCGCAGGATAAAAAAACCTTTTGTCCAAATTCCTGACCTTTTATACTTTCTCATGCGGTTGAGAATTGAATTGAACTCCTGGGACGGCTGATCTCGTTCCAATCCCACGGTTGGTTCGAGATCCCATTGTTGCCATGCCAGTCGAAACCCATTGAATGGTTTTCATTTTAATTTTGTCGCGCAGGGTGTGCATATGTAGTGTACATTATTACAAATAAAACCAACCTTATTTTTATTGCCCATGTAACTTGTACAGTCGTTGTTAAAACCCTTCGGATAAGCGTAATAAAACCCAGTGAACAGTCGAAACAGTGGACTACCCCCGTTAAAAGATCCAGTTTTGTGTTGCTTGTTGTGTATTGCATGTTGTTGTTTTTAGGTTTTTGGGCCCATATTGGTATAGTGCTCTGTTGTTTCTGTCCTCAGTGTTCATCCTATATTAAAGGATAGCTTCTCGAGCTGTCCGGCATATCTTTTTGTGAATGGAAATTCTCGAGTGCCTGGCAGCTCCCTACCACATCGACCCGTCTTCGCGTCGATGCTACCAGCAACCCCCTGGTGTCTAAGTCAGTAAGGACCCAAGGTCCCACCTCCCCGACCGCAGATGTTTTGCAGAGCGGTACAATAGCGTCCAGTTAATTCTCCAAAAGAAGTTGTTAAGGCCGTTCCAATTGGCTTTCTCGTATTGCCATACTGTTTTTTTGGGTTTTTTTTTTCTCTAACTACGTGGTTTATTAACGAAAAATGAGCTGATACTACACAATGGTCTGACGAGCCTAGAGGCGATAATACATTGACGAAGTATTTATCAGGACGAGAGGTAAGGAACAAGTCAAGGGTGTTAGCGGAATGATATGCAATGTCAGGTATTCGGGTAGGCTCATGTACAAGCTGAGTAAGGTGATTAAACTCGGCGAATAACTCAACACACTCATAACTAGAAAAAACAAAGACACAAAACACAACTTACCGCTTCTTTTAACCGAATTGAGAGAAGTGGATGTCTCAAAATGGATTATTAACACAAATTGTCGCCAGTGTTATGCCTTCACGACAAATGAGTTTAATCACCAGAAGAAACACACTCTCAGAATTCGTTATTCTAATTGCTAAAGAATTAGATCATCAAACTGCCGCATGCAAAACATACGATAGTTATGTTTCACTAAGTTCTTTAGCTGCGCTGTTGATGAGGGACACCACACAGTGCACTTGTTTTTCGAGCGTCTGCGCGTGCCATTATTTTAACAATAGCTCTTGTTTTTGTGCGCAAACAGAAGTTATAAACAACGCACGTGCTGAAGTGCAGCACGACCGTCCACCGCGGCGATTGGGAGACACTGGATGGAAGTTTTATAAAATGTTATTCAACAGTTGTTGCAATATTTATTAGGTTGTATCCCTAAAAGTATGCAATGAAATGTAACATTCGTTGCGATATTAATAAATTCTCAACTCTAAAATTAGGCAATGAAATGTAGTGGTTGTTGCAATATTCAGAAAACCCAAAAGTAAGCAAAGTAAAATCATTGTTGCAATATTTATTAAATTATTATTATTATTAATTATTTATTTATTTAGTTCGATGTATTGTAAATCAGATTCCTTCGATTTTAAATTTTTAATTTAAATAAACGGCATAGCCTACCTTATTGCCGTGACGCAAGTCATTCAGAGAGTTCTCCCTTTGCAATGAGTCGATGTATAAAAAAAAATGATTTAATCCTTAAAGCATACAATGGAATGCATTGATTGTTGGCATAAACAATTCAACCCTTAAAGTAAGCAATGAAATATAATGATTGTTGCAATATTTATTAAAGAATTTATTCTTTAAAATGTACAACGAAACTTAACGACTGTTGCGATATTTATTAAAGGATGTTACCCTAAAGTAGTGGGTGCCGTGGCTCAATGGAAATTCGCTTGGCTACTGAGCAGGAGAATCGTGGTTCGAATCACAGTAACATCAAAAGTATTTTTCACGGTGTCCCACCTCTCGCGAAAGTCTGACAAACGTCCGAGGGTAACAACTTGTCACGAAAACCTTCTCAATTTGCCGTTCGGATCCAGCATTAAATTGTAGGTCCCTTCCATTTGTGTCCAAAAATATAAATGCGCAACACAAATGGTCGCAAGAAACAACTAAGCCTCTGACCGCAATGGTCTGTCGCGCCGAATATTATTATTAACTCTAAAAGTATGCAAAGCAATGTAACAAATTTAGCAATATTGAATTAATGATTCAACCCTAAAAGTAAGCAATGAAATGTTATGGTTGTTGCAATATTTATTAAACCAAAAAGTAAGCAAAGTAAAATCATTGTTGCAATATTTATTAGAGGACTCAACCCTTAAAGCATTCAATTGAGTGCATTGATTGTTGCAATAAAGGAACTAACCCTTAAAGTATGCAATTAAATATATAATTGCTATGGCAATTTTTATTAAAGAACCCTTAAAGCATTTATAATGCAAGGTCAAGGATACTTAAAATGTTTTATTTACTTTAATTTAGATTGCTAACAGCCAGGAAGCTTTTTCTATTGCATGCGATATCTCCCACAGCTGCACGATGTAACGAAAGCACGTTATTTAAAATTCACAAGGAATTTGTACACCGACATAGATAAAACTCAAATCCTTTTTAAAAATTTCCCAAAAAAAACAGAGAAGTCGCGTAGCAAAGCTAAACGCTTAGCCTTGATAAGAGAACAATAATTTCTTGCAATAAACGTTAGAAAGACAAAGTTCACCCCAAGTACCCCCTATCCTCCTCAAGACCCACTTAAGATCACCCTATTATAAATTTCTAAAAGACCTTTAAAGAAATGTCACAAAAGTATCATAACCTCCTTTGACTTCCAGCATTTGGCAGAGTGCACTAGCTAACTTCCTTTCAAATCTAAAAAGGAGTACAAAAATTAAGTTGCGAACAGCAGGAATCAAAGTAGAAATTTTAATAAAAAAAAACGTATACAGACAAAATGACACAATCCTGCAGTATTACTATTTATTATGGAACTCACATCGAATCCTTATCCTTAGGTGGAAACCTCTTATCATTGCCATTGCATGAGCGACCGCATTTTTTGCGCGAATGCGCACAGAGAGACGGCAGCTTCATTCAAAGGAATTTTCCGCAACGATAACGGCGTGTCCTTCTTTGGCGGTCTTGAAAATGCAATACGGCGGACGGTGATATTTTTCCTATGAATACTGCAGCCGCCAAAAGGAAGGATGTTGATGCAATATCTGTAGTGTTCCATGCAGTCATGGAAAGCAGCTCACTAGGAAATCCAAAAGTCCTGTGCGTCTTATACTCAATGCACAGAGTCGGAATTTAAAATTAGCATTCCGCACAAGTTGCAGGGTGTTTTCCTTTGTTGTGGTGCTGGCGGGGACCGACTGTCTACTTTCGTTTCTTACATAGAAAGCTAATGGGCGATTTACCAACAAGTGCGTTGTTGTTGGTTGGAGTTACCTTAAAATGCAAATTTAATGCCGTACTTTTTTAATGCGTGCTCACTACTTGGATGATGTACTACTCACCCAGCCTCACGAGCAAAAAAAAAAGAATTTCTTTGCTCCTTGCTTTGATGCGAAATTGGCTGAGTTTTCTGATGGTAATAACAATTTTACACACACACGCACACAGAGGGATATGTACCTTATATACATACTCTAGCAAATGCGGGTATCCTTAAAAGGTGCATCCGGAATTCGAATTATGAATGTTTTGACTGGAAACGAAGTAAAATGTCATGCCAAGCCTGTCTGTCTGTCTGTCTTTCCGCCCGTCTACCTGTTCGGGTATTTCACTCTCCATATGCAAAATCCCACTTCCCATTTTCCAAATGTCATGTACCATACTAGGGATTTCAGTCTAACTTTAGTACTCCGTCTATATGTTTGATTTTGTAACTGAGAAGCTTTTTGCTTTGTCTCGTCCCAAGTGACGATTCCCAACCTACTTCGATTACTGTGCTTAACCAATCAATAATGCCGCTCCAGCGACATCAGCAGAGCTTTTATATCCTCTTGTAGAGAGAGCTTGGGAGGCTGAAAGTTTCCCCGACGAGTGGAAGAAGGTAGTCTTATGGAGTGCGAAAACTGGAGAGGCATTTGCGTTCTTCCTGCAGTTGCAATGGTAATAGCCAAAGAAGTACTTGAGCGAATTAAGGAACATCTGGAAGATATAATCGATGCTGAACAAACAGGTTTCAGCACTGGATCCTCCTGTGTAGACCACATGAACACCCTGCGGATCAGTATTGAACAGTGCGTTGAATGCCGGTCATCACTACACCTGCTGTTCATCGATTTTGAGAAGGCGTTTGACAGTTTATCTGGCTCGCCTTGCGCAGGAGAGGTATACCCGATAAGCTAATAGCTTTTATTAAAGCAACCTATGATGGCTATAAATGTCATGTGCTGTATAGAGGAAAGCTGTCAGAGGAATTCGAGATCCTAAGTGGGGTACGACAAGGTACTTCTTGTCATCGTACAAGGTACGATGTACTTCGCGCAGCTTTATCTACTGGAAACGGAGGAATTCGTTGGACTCTTACATTTCAACTCAAACATCTGGACTAAGCTGACGACGTTTATTTACTCTCACACAGGATTATGGAGCTGCACCAAATGACTACTGATGTGGAAATGGAGGCAGGTTTGAAGATTAACCTGCCAAAACCAAAATCATCAACCTCGGCACTAACTCAGTAACTCAAGTTAACATTGCTGGACAGCCGGTAGAGAGAGTAGAGAGTTTCCAATATCTTGGGAGTATTGTCTCGATCGAAGGTGGAACCGAACAGGACATTGTCAACCGAATCGACAAAGCAAAATCGGTGTTTGGGATGATGTCCATGATAGGGCGAAGCAATGCGATCAGCTTAAACACCAAGCTGCGAATGTTCCGTTCAAATGTTGAATCTTTGCTGTTGTTTGGGTGCAGCACTTGGAAGGTGAACGCTACTATCACAAAAAGATAACAAACCTTTCGTAAATAGGTGCCTACGGATTATCTTAAGGGTTTTCTGGCCTAACCGTATCTCTAACGAACATCTTTACCAGAAACAACCATCCAACGCCTTAAGTGGAAAAGGCGACAGTTCCATAGCAAACTAGGCAATGCAAGGGAATCCGTTATCTCAGGATGGAAGAGGAACAGGTCGTCCGAGAAATACATGGCTCAGAACAGTTGAGGAGGAGTCACGGCAATTGGAGATGAGTTGGAGAGAGCTGAAGCTCATTGCCAGGAACCGCACGCGATGGCGCGTAGGCGTAGTAGAGGCCCTAGGACCCACAAGGTGATATAGGACATAAGGAGAAGAAGCATATTGTCACTCTCCCCGTTCCTTAATAAGCAATCAATTCTTCGTGTGGGTGGACGACTCAAAAACGTTAGTTACTCATCAAAGCATCAGATGATAATACCGACATCTCATCAGACTATATCTTCACCCCACTGCATCTACATCGTTTCATCTGTCGCGTCAAAAATATTGGATTGTAGATGGAAAGATATTGGCCAAAAGAATAACAAACTCGTGTAGATTGTGTTTTAAATTAAAATCCCAACCAAACCACTGCAAGAATCACGCCAGCTCGTTGCTTCTCAAAGTTAGGGGGGTAAATTTCGCTGGTCCATTCCAAGTCTGCATAAAACAAAACAGGGGAAAATCGCCGATTAAAGCGTACGTAGCCGTATTTATCTGCATGGTCGTAAAAGCAATCCACTTAGAGCCAGTCTTGGAATTGTCTAGGGATGCTTTCATTGAGGCATTGCGGAGATTTGTCAGTCGACGTAATGCCCCAAGCGACATATACTCTGATAGCGGGAAAAAATTTTATGGGTGCTCGAAATAAACTAACTGAGCTGGACCAAGTGCTACAAGAACCAGTACGCAATCATCGTATAGCCGAATACCTCACTGAGAAAAGAACTCAATGGCACTTCATAACCCCACCAGCCAGTCCTTCCATGAGAGGACTTTGGGAGGCAGGAGTGAAGTGCATGAAACACAACTTGAAGTGGGCCACAGAAAACGCAACCTTAAGCTTAGAAGAATTTTCAACGTTATAATGAGAAATTGAAGCTATTTTGAACTCACCACTATCCATTGGCCCAAATGACGAAATGCCATTAACACCCGCACATTTTCTTCTCACCGCTCCACTAGAAACGCTTGCTGAAGAAAAGTATGGTGCGGAAAAAATCGACTTAATCCATGGCAACTGCGCTTACAAGGCTACTGGCGACGATTCTCCAGAGAATACCTTCTCTTCAGCAAATGGAACCAACAGCAACCTAATTTTATAATCGGTGACCTTGTATACATCAAACATGAAGCTACTTCACCCTGCACTGGCCATTAGGAAGAATTATCGACATCCATCTTGGCAAAGACGAAATAGTGCGAGTCATTACAGTAAAAACTAGACAAGCCCAAGCGACCTCTTATAAAACTAGTGAAACTGCCAATGGAAGTGGCTGAAGCTTCACAACAATCGCACGAAGCATAATTCCTTAAATTATTAGTATCAAATGTTAACTCGCCTAATAGGGTTCCCAGTATTGGGAGGAAATGCCAAATACTCAATAAAGATCGAGGGTCAAGTCCAACAGGCAAACGCAAACCGCAATGCGATCATCTCATCCATAATTCGTCAACCAAAGCCATTTTGGCCCAGAGTATTTCTCGGTATGTGCGTTATCGACAAGCTTCGTTGGATTGAGCACATATTTCCCGTCGCCAAAAATGCTGCGAAATGTTTAGGTTTTCTAACCCGGTGCAAGAAATATTTCACACCCTCTGATCTGGCAACTATATACAAGGCTTTTATTCCCCCTAAGCTTGAGTACAATTGCCATATCTGGTTTGGTGCGCCTAAAACTACCTTGCATTTGCTTGACAGAATACAAAACCGGGCGTTAGAACTTATCGGTGATGCAAATATAGCGAAATCAATAGATTCGCTTGAACACCGCAAGAACGTTTCCTGCTTGTCACTATTTTATCGCTTCTTCCACCAGCGATGCTCCAGAGAAATAGCCAGCTCCTTGAATTCAGCCACAATACTCGTGGCGCTCTAAATGCTTATCAGTTTACCCTCAAGCCCACCTTTGGACGTACAGTTTAAGTCCAGGGATTCGTTCTTCAGCCGTACAATAGGTATGTGGAATGCTCTGCCAAGCTCTGTCTTTTCACATCACTATAATCCACAGGCATTCAAAACTCAAGCTCATAGACATCTCCTCTTTTCTCCTCCTTTTCCTTAACGCACACGCTGTGCCAACCATTTAGCCGAGCATTATAAGGGCCTTTTGACTTAACAGAACTAGAAGCAGCTGCAGGACACCCAATAGTCCGATTATGTCCTCTTGCCACCCTTTATAAATAACAGAAATTAATAATTTTAAAAAATCCATAAAAACCTCTCTCACAGTACAGCTTCCAGTTCCACATTGCTTCAAAATTGATCTGTGAAAGAGCTACACAGCCATCATATTACAATATTTCCATTTTATACTAAAAATTAATTATATATTGTTGTGTGTGTGTGTGTATATATATTACATAACTGCTTTTATTTAGTATGTATACAATTTGACTAATGCTAAAAAAATATTTATTATCATTACAATATAATGCAATCGTATATTTCGTTAATCGTTGACTCTAAATGTAACTATTCTTTGATTGGCTAAATAGTTGAATATATCTTGAAGTGCATTTTTTTTTTTATAATTCGTTAAAAACCTGAGCTAGTTACGTACGATGTTGTTTGTTCTAATTTTTCAATTAATATCGGGGTATGTGTATAGTTAGGAAGAATGGAAGATTATATCGAGCAAGGACTTTTTGTATTGTCTTCAGAATTCGTATTTGGTATTTGTTTTTAGTTTCTTCTAAATTGGAAAGAAGATTAAAATGAGTGAGAAGTGATATTCAAAGTATGATGCAGGAATGGCAGGATGAGTTGTATCTCTCGATTGGATTTTCTGTCGTCGAGACTAGATTTTGAAGGAGAAGTTCAAACAACTCAATGCAAATTGAATTGAATTGATGGAGACTGAAAGAACAGAACAACGACAAGGGAATAAAGAAATTAAATTCGGTTGCAAATGACTAAAAAAATTAACTCTAACAGAAGGGAAATTCGTTGGTTTGTGTGGCCAACATCTATTGTCTCGCCGAGCGTTCCGTCTCCATAAGACACTCACGCACAAGAATCCTAGCATGGACAATGCCACGCTTCAGTCGATCTGTTGAGCTTCTCGAGCCGGTGTAAGTAGGTCGTATGTCACGGCCCATCTCCTCGATGACAGCCAACAGCTGGGCGTATTTTGTCAGGCCATGCAAATTGGTAAAAGTCGATGGAATATTTGCTGTTGAGGTCATTGGTGTTGTTATGTTCGCCGATGTCTGAGTGGTGACAATTGCAGCAGAAGCAGAAGCAGTAGCGGTAGCGGTAGCAGCAGCAGGACCACTAGAACTCATGGCCGGCGATGTGGACGGTGGCGGAAAGTGCAACTGTGATGACGATGCCGTTGCTATGGTGGAAGTCGATTGCAATTGCTGTTGCAGCAGTTGCAAGGCGGTCTTCAAATGGCTTTTCACTGACGATGATGACGATGAGGTTGCCGATGCTGATGACGTTGCTGTCGGAGACTGTTGGTACTGGTGGTGGTGGTTGAAATTATCACGATGATGATTATGATGATGTTGTTGGTGGTGGTGGTGCTGCTGCTGCTGCTGCTGGTGGTGATGATGATTGCTATTGCTGTTGCCGCGATAATGATGATTATCGCGATCTCGATTCATTTGATCGCGCTCTCGCTGTTGCGCCGCGGATGTCTCTCGATCACGGTCTCGTGGCACATGATGAATTGCTGAGATTTGGATTTGAGGCTGTTGTTCGCGTTGCTCGCGCTGCTGCTGATAATTGTAGAAATTTTGTACTTGAGATCTAGGAATTGGGGTCACCGTAACATCGCTGAGTTTCGATTCGACGGCCTGAATGTCCATAATATCCATTGCTATGTTAAGATACCAATGCAGGCAATGCAGCAGCAGAGGTGGCACACGGGAATGCGAAAAATGAGGGCAAATGTAAAGAGAAGACAAACAAGACACGAACATAATTTTCTACTTACTTAACAGTGGTGTTTTGAGCCTTTCCTTCGTTTAATTTAATATTTTTCCTTTTTGTTGCTTTTTAATTGAATTGTTATTGAAAAACAAGTGCAAATAAACAAATATTTTTTTTATTTCTTTTGCTTGTTTTTGTATGAGCTGTGCTGTGAAACGAGAAGTCGGGACGGCGACAAATACGATGACGACAACGAGAACAACGGCAAAACACAAACGGCAACCGCAAACTATTATTTTTCTTTCATTCACTGCACTAAACACAAACACAGAAGGCGATAGAATGGGAATAAGAAAAAAAATGTTTGACAAATAAATAGAAATGGAAATGTCAAATTCCCATACACTTTAAACGCGCGACACGAAAACAAAATAACAAAATATTCAGCCACTAGAGAGCTAGATGTCATCAACATCGGAAAAAATTACCGACATTTTGAATAAATGGTTTGTGTCCATGAATGGTTTTAATTGTACAAGAATACGGTAAAGTTTTAATTTAACTTGTTTTCTACATTAGCATTGTAAATCAATGGAAATTATTGAATTGCAATTTATATATTTACACAAGAAAGAAACACTTCTTCTTATTGATATTATGTAGTTATTTTTTCCTTTTAGAAATCTACACTCGAGCTCAGATTTTTACCGACAAAGCGAAACGAAATGCGTGTTGTAGGAGTTACTGTGAAGAGGAGAAAAATTTCAAAAATATACAGAGCTAATGTCGCTCTAATGACGTATTTTTTGTTTGTTTTAGAAATCTGTACTCGAGCTAAGATGTTTTTCGAAAAAACAAACACGAAAGCTTTTGCTTACATTGTTTTGTACCATGTGTTGTTGTTGTAGTTAAGGAAATTATCAAATATCAAGATCTGTTAGACGAGTAATCTGATCTATCACAGATTGGTTTTTAGGAAAAAACAAACAACTTGACAGCCAAAAAATCTATCTGCGCCAGATTTTTTTTTAATGACATATATTACAACCACCGTTATCGACTTTGAAGCAATAAATGAACGGCTATGCACCCTTCGCAAGCGGGACAAATTTAAAAACATAAGCCTCATAAACGTTCACGCACATACAGAGGATTTCCCAGGTAATGAAAAAGAAGAATTCTATGAATCAGTCGAACGGGAACTCCATCCCTGCCCTTAGTATGATGTAGAAATCATTCTGGGGGATATGAATGCAAAAATAGGTAGGAAGCCAGTATTCAGGCAGTACATTGGCACCCATAGCTTACACGAGAACACTAATGACAATGGACAACGAGTCAGAGATGGCAGCAAGCAATACTCGCAACGAGTACAAGGTTTTCGCGTAAAAATATCCACAAAGCCACCTGGGTATCTCCTGATAGAGCCACTCGCAGCCAGATAGAACACGTGTTGATAGACCGCCGCCACAACCCGAACCTGATGATGGTACGATCGGACTGAGGTGCCAACGTCGACTCGGACCACTATCTTATTGGTATGGTGCTCCGAGCGCATTGCATCATCACGATAGACTCCATCCGCGAATCAGATAAAAGTTTTATTTCCCACCTGAATGCTACATAGTAGTCGACTTGTCTCTTGTTTAAAGAAACAAACAATTAAAGCTGACAAGAAATGGTCTGTATATTCATTTAGAGTAAAAATATGATATCCGAGAATTATCGGAGCGTAAAAAAACGTCTGAATTCTGACAGCTAAGTTATCTCTCCGAGTACTCCGACATACAAAAAAGCATAGAGAACGTCTTTTTCGGACAAATCGGAGAGAACAGAGAAATCCAAGTTCCGAGATATCCGAAAATTCGATAATTTTTTCTCCGATCAGATCTAAAAAATCATCTGCTGTTTTTTTAGTACCAAAGAAAAGTTTTATTTTTCACCTGAATGCTCCATAGTAGTCACCATGTCCCATGTTTAAAGAAACAAAAAACTACAGCTGTTAAAAATGTTTTCCTAGTACAAAGATCATATCCGAGAATTATCGAAGTGTAAAAAAACACGACTCAAGTTCGGAATTTCGACAGTTAAGATAACTCTCCGATATTATTCAATAAAATAAAAACAGCCAATTAGAATGTCAAACGCATCAAACTTCATGCATAGCCAAAAACCCTTTTTTTAAATTTGGCGTCCCATTCCAATTGGAAAACGGTATACGGTTTACGGTATTAACATTAAGTAAAAAATTTAAAATTAGAAGCTTACGAGACCCGAGGCACTGCCAAGGCCAGCAGTTCTGAAATAGGTGGAACCAGATACAACGGTACTTATATATAAGCAAAAAATGTATAGTTTGCCTACTAGCCATCGGCGTGAGAAGATTTCTTGAAGGATCAAATACGTTCAACAGGAGGGTCAGTGAATCAGTTTCCAACCGTAAGTTCTCTTAAGTTAGAAGAGGGGTGTACTGAAAAGCCTATTTGAACAAAATGTATTAAATAAATTATTCTGCGCAATTTGTTTTTAGTCTAATTCGCAGTATTTTGAACTTTTGACGAAAATTATTGGAATTCAACAGAGGAAAATTAATTACCAGGCAGATATATTTAAGCGGACGGGTACGCTTGACCAGAACACACTGGCATAGAAGGCAATGGAGCAGCGGTTATTCTCTTTCGAAAGCTTACACCTGAGCAGCAGATTTAGGCAAATAAAACTATGAACGAGGTATGAATGCCTATAGAATGCCTTTCTGAAGGTTCAATACAGGTCGTGTTGGATGGTTTTAAATCCAATGTTCACCGCATAAACGCCGGTGTTCCACAAGGCTCTCTTTTGTCTCCGACACTCTTTATCATTTTCATTAAGGATTCTTTATCCGCTACCTCTAATCCAATTCATTCTTTCACTGACAGAAGCACTCTTAGCTAATCATATGAGTCCACGCTTTCTGCACGCCCCTCTGCATCAAAAATTGAACTCAAACAACAACGTATGTTTAGCACGAATAGAATTAAACGCTTTCATAACCCAATGCTGTCTTCTCTGTCGTTTAAGCGAAAATTAAACCACCAACCTTTATCCATGAATGGACTTTGCACCAAAAAAACTGAAAAGCTCGCAATACTCGGTATGTGCGTCGACAACAAGCTTCGTTGGAACGACCAGATATTCGCCATCATAAGAATGCCGCGAAATGCTTAGGATTCCCAAAAACGATGTAAAATGTAAGATAATGTAGGATCGCAACAACACTAATAATGACTCTGTATCTGACCGTCGTAGCGTGTGGACGTGGACGCGAGATTGCTTATCGCAGTATAGTCACGAATTCATGGCCGTCTCAGCGATCTGCAGTCATTTAGGACACACGTGCATAGACATCTCATCTTTACCTTTCCTAACGCCACCGCTGTGCTAATCATTATAAGGGTGCAAATCCCTTGAGCGTGTGTACATTAAAAAAATTGTATACATTGGAACAATTAACTCCAACAACATGCCAACGTGCGTTTAAAAATAACATCCCGATACATCTCGGGCATTATATCCACAACTACATTCGCTTCTTCCTTCCTTTACTCCGCGGAGGAGCATTAGGCTTCTTCCCTCTGGACTATATGTAGACCAACGTTAACTCCTTTGACGACGTGATCTGGGAATTTTCCTTATCACTGGTCAGAATACTTTACACACAGACTCCTCTGAAGACGTGATCTGCGAAGTATCCCTTTCACCGGTCAGAATACTTGACACACAGACTCCTCTGAAGACGTGATCTGCGAAGTATCCCTTTCACCGGTCAGAATACTAGACACACAGACTCCTCTGAAGACGTGATCTGCGAAGTATCCTTACCACTGGTCAGAATACTAGACACACAGACTCCTCTGAAGACGTGATCTGCGAAGTATCCTTATCACTGGTCAGAATACTAGACACACAGACTCCTCTGATCGTGATCTGCGAAGTATCATTATCACTGATCAGAATACTGGATGCACAGACTCCTCTGAAGACGTGATCTGCGAAGTATCCTTATCACTGGTCAGAATACTAGACACACAGACTCCTCTGAAGACGTGATCTGCGAAGTATCCCTTTCACCGGTCAGAATACTAGACACACAGACTCCTCTGAAGACGTGATCTGCGAAGTATCCTTACCACTGGTCAGAATACTAGACACACAGACTCCTCTGAAGACGTGATCTGCGAAGTATCCTTATCACTGGTTAGAATACTAGAAACACAGACTCCTCTAAAGACGTGATCTGCGAAGTATCCTTATCACCGGTCAGAATACTAGACACACAGACTCCTCTGAACGTGATCTGCGAAGTATCCTTGTCACTGGTCAGAATACTAGACACACAGACTCCTCTGAAGACGTGATCTGCGAAGTATCCTTATCACTGGTCAGAATACTAGACACACAGACTCCTCTGAAGACGTGATCTGCGAAGTATCCTTATCACTGGTCAGAATACTAGACACACAGACTCCTCTGAAGACGTGATCTGCGAAGTATCCCTTTCACCGGTCAGAATACTAGACACACAGACTCCTCTGAAGACGTGATCTGCGAAGTATCCTTACCACTGGTCAGAATACTAGACACACAGACTCCTCTGAAGACGTGATCTGCGAAGTATCCTTATCACTGGTTAGAATACTAGAAACACAGACTCCTCTAAAGACGTGATCTGCGAAGTATCCTTATCACCGGTCAGAATACTAGACACACAGACTCCTCTGAACGTGATCTGCGAAGTATCCTTGTCACTGGTCAGAATACTAGACACACAGACTCCTCTGAAGACGTGATCTGCGAAGTATCCTTATCACCGGTCAGAATACTAGACACACAGACTCCTCTGATCGTGATCTGCGAAGTATCATTATCACTGATCAGAATACTGGATGCACAGACTCCTCTGAAGACGTGATCTGCGAAGTATTCTTATCACCGGTCAGAATACTTGACACACAGACTCCTCTGAAGACGTGATCTGCGAAGTATCCTTATCACTGGTCAGAATACTAGACACACAGACTCCTCTGATCGTGATCTGCGAAGTATCATTATCACTGATCAGAATACTGGATGCACAGACTCCTCTGAACGTGATCTGCGAAGTATCCTTGTCACTGGTCAGAATACTAGACACACAGACTCCTCTGAAGACGTGATCTGCGAAGTATCCTTATCACTGGTCAGAATACTAGACACACAGACTCCTCTGAAGACGTGATCTGCGAAGTATCCCTTTCACCGGTCAGAATACTAGACACACAGACTCCTCTGAAGACGTGATCTGCGAAGTATCCTTACCACTGGTCAGAATACTAGACACACAGACTCCTCTGAAGACGTGATCTGCGAAGTATCCTTATCACTGGTTAGAATACTAGAAACACAGACTCCTCTAAAGACGTGATCTGCGAAGTATCCTTATCACCGGTCAGAATACTAGACACACAGACTCCTCTGAACGTGATCTGCGAAGTATCCTTGTCACTGGTCAGAATACTAGACACACAGACTCCTCTGAAGACGTGATCTGCGAAGTATCCCTTTCACCGGTCAGAATACTAGACACACAGACTCCTCTGAAGACGTGATCTGCGAAGTATCCTTACCACTGGTCAGAATACTAGACACACAGACTCCTCTGAAGACGTGATCTGCGAAGTATCCTTATCACTGGTTAGAATACTAGAAACACAGACTCCTCTAAAGACGTGATCTGCGAAGTATCCTTATCACCGGTCAGAATACTAGACACACAGACTCCTCTGAACGTGATCTGCGAAGTATCCTTGTCACTGGTCAGAATACTAGACACACAGACTCCTCTGAAGACGTGATCTGCGAAGTATCCTTATCACCGGTCAGAATACTAGACACACAGACTCCTCTGATCGTGATCTGCGAAGTATCATTATCACTGATCAGAATACTGGATGCACAGACTCCTCTGAAGACGTGATCTGCGAAGTATTCTTATCACCGGTCAGAATACTTGACACACAGACCCCTCTGAAGACTTGATCTGCGAAGTATCCTTATCACTGGTCAGACTACTGCGAAGTATCCTTATCACCGGTCGGAATACTTGACAAACAGACTCCTCTGAATTCGTGATCTGCGAAGTATCCTTGTCACTGACCAGAGTACTGGATGCACAGGGTCCTCTGAACGTGATCTGCCAAGTGTCCTTATCACTGGTCACACGCAGACTCCTCTGAAGACGTGATCAGCAAAGTATCCTTACCACTGGCCCGAACACTGGACACACAGACTCCTCGGAACGTGATCTAGCAAAGTATCCTTTTTAACAACACCACGAACACGCAGTTTACCAACTTAGACCTAAGTTGTATTTAACCATAATTTTATTTCTTATGTGTGTGTGGGTGTGTATTCGATTTCAATGCATGCACTAAAAGTGGAATAACTTTGAACCATCAACAATTCAAAAAAACTTTACTTGGCTGTTTTGGTTGGAAATGACCTCCGCTATCACCCTGCTTTGTTTGTGCCGATTCTAAGACTTCCGAAAGGTAAAACATATCCAAAACAAAGACGATTAGCTGGGGGTGTCAGAATTCAGCAGAAGGTCGAGGCTTAAAATACTAACGCAGTATCTAAAAAAAATTACCTTGTGGGATGTTGTCGGAGTTTTTGGATAAGACACAAGATTTTTCTTCATTGAGGGAACTTTTATTTTGTCTTTTTTGCTTAGAGCTTAGATGATATCGGTTGTTGTTTTACATTTTATGGATTTGGATGCTATGTGGTAGGGGAAATGATATAAATCGTCCAAAAATGCAATTATCAATTTTTTTTTTCAAATATTCAATTTTATTTCGCATTGTTTTTGTTGTTTCATGGTATGTGTACGTGAATAACAAAGTAACAAAATATTGCATTATAATTATGTACGAGTAGACTATAGGGTATAGTAGTGAATCGAATATACAAACAAAGGGAGCAAAATTACAAAGTTATATGAGGATATAATACACATAAAAATACATTAAAGTTAAAGATCTATTCAACTCAACTTTGTATACAATAAGATGGAATAGAAAAAAGTTAAATAATATTTATAATAGATTTTATTTATACAGGATATATCTGAATGCGCGACAAATACTTAAAATGGGGGTATTCCTGGGTTAATTACGAGAGAAAAATCGTATGGTAAGGTTGTCTAATTTCACGTTAAACGCGGTTTTGACCTTACATCACTGCACACCCTAGTAGCACTTTCGATTTGCTGGGCACAGTGATGGTTTCCAATTTCTACAGCGTTCTCGACAAAAACCAGAGAACGCTGTCGAAATGGGACACCAAACTCTAAGTGTACCCAGCAAATCGAAAGCGCTGTATAACTCTTGAAAGGTTCTAGCTGCAGAGGCGATGTTTTGATTTTAGTCCTGCTTCAGTTGCCCAAAAGCACAAACATTGTACAACGGTTTTTTAAGAAATTCGATAGGCTTTAATATTGCATCAGTCAGGAAAAATTACCGCAGAGAATTTTTCGAGAAAATGCGTTTGAAAAAAGAATTTTCTCCAAAAAAAATTTTGTTAACTTTGACGACATTCATATTGAAACGCCTCGGATATGGACCGCCCACAATTACCTCGACGGTTTTTGACTTTCGAACAAAAACAAGGATTGCGCTATGAAACATTCGTTCACTCACAGGTTCATCGAAACTAGCGCAAGTTTGCCGCGAAATGAACAACTACAACCTTCAAATATTTGGCCTTAGCGAGATAAGATATAGAGAGACAGGGCGATTTCCAGGCACAGACTGGGCATTGTCTCCCACACAAATGGAGTCAGATCTTAATAACCCCGAGAACGAGAAAATCTTTAATGGAATTTAAACGGTATCCGGTAGGATCTTTTCCGCGCGGTCCGAAACTCGATTCAGGTATGTCACGATTGTTCAATGTTATGCTCCAAAATAACCAGATGGTGACGAGAACAAGGTTCTATTCTATGAACTGCTTGAATGGTGCATACACGGATGATATTAAACAGCAAGGTTGCACCCTCTCATCATTGCTTTTCACAATTGCCATCGACTGGGTGATGCAAATAGTAACACGCGCGGGGTTTGCCATGGAATGTTTTTCACCGCCTAGAAGACCTGGACTATGCCGATGATATCTGTCTCCTATTACAATCGTTAGGTGACACGGAGCGAAAATTAAACTCACTAGAATTCCACGCTAACAAAGTGGGTCTAAAAATTAACGTCTTAGAAACAAAACTACTTCGCGTTAACGCTAGTGGAACATGTGATCTCTCGATTGACGGACACCAGATAGAGGAATTCAATGTTTTATTATTTGGGCATGCTGGATGTCAAAAAATGGTGGTGCTGACTTGGATGTGTGCTCTGTGCATGTAAACAAGGCGCGACACTCCTATTGTATGCTAAATAATATCTGAAACTCCTTGCAAATCTCCCGGAATCTTAAGCTAACGATTTTCAAATCTAACGTTCTCTCAGTTCTCTTGTATGGCTGTGAAACGTGGAAAGTTACAGAGTCAATTGCGACGCGGATACTGCGAGTAAGATGTGGTCGGACATTATCACAAATCAAGACTTGTGGAGAGAAACGCAGCAGGAAGCAATCGCGATCACCATCAGACGACGAAAATGGAGCTGGATTAGCCACATTTTGAGACAGCCAGCGGACGATATTACGAAACTAGCGCTCGACTGGAGTCCAGAAGGATGCCGCCGAGTTCGCCGTCATAGCAAGACATGGAAAAAGACAATAGAAGAGGAAGAAAGGTCCCAGGGGACAGAGTGGCGTCTCTTGAAACCTCAGGCGATAAATTGAGTTCGTTGGCGGGCGTTTGTAGAAGCCCTATGGTCCCCCGCGGAGTAAAGGAAATAAAGAAGAAAGAAGTATGGTATACAATGGCGCCCATTTCAGAAGCTCAATTATCTAGATTACTCTGACGACATTTGCCTGATAGCACCTACTTTGACGGACGTTAAATTGAAGTTGAAGTCATTGATCTGCAATGCACAAAAAGTCGGAACAGGACCACGAACAACTAATGCCTTAAATAACGATATCACTCTTGATGACGTAGAGAAGTTTTGCTACCTAGGAAGTGTGATAACTAAAGACGGCGGTTCTGAAGCCGATATTTCGCCACGCATTAACAAAGCCAGGTATGCTTATTTCAAACTGAATAACATATGGCGCTCGCAAGTAATATCAAGACACTACCATCAAATCAACATCTTCAACTCGCGTATAAAATCAGTACTTCTCTGTGGGTGCGAATCTTGGAGAGTAACACAAAGACTCCCAGACTTCATCAATAAATGTCTAATAACCAAACTTGGAATCTTTTGACTCAACTCTATTTCTAACTGCTGATCTGTTAACACTGACATACCAAAGCCCAGTAAACGTTGAAACATTGAAATTGAAATGGTGTGGTCGAACTTTAAAAAAACCAGCAAGTGACGTTGCCAAAATGGCATTATAATGCAATCTAGAATACGTGGACGCCCTAAGATAACATGGTTGAGACCCGTAGAAGTGGAGTCTTCATAAAAAGGTGTGTGGCTGCAAATTAAACGGATTGCATAGTATCGACGAGAATGAAGAGAGCTTGTTTCTGTTCTAGGCTACGAATACGAATAGCAATATTGATTTAATTTTTGTTAAATTTATTGGATTGTAGTTTTTAAATGGAAGCAAGCGGGATGGATAATTGCTTTAAAAAATGGTAAAAAATATAAATTGTTTCATGTTTTCTTTCACAAAAAGATTTAAAGATCAATGTAGATAGAAGTGTTCAAGAGTAATCTAAGTGATCTAAGCTCAAAACCAGCTTGTTCCCCCTTTTCAAACACTGCGGACACAGAAGGGGTTAAAAATTGGCCCACACATATAATTTTTTTCTCGTAATCAATGCAGATGTTGTTGTTATCATGAAAGTGGAGCGTATTGGGATAGTGGAACGCTAAGGATTACTATTTTAATAATTGTTTGTTGAAGCGCGTGTGTAGTACAATGCAAGACTGACCTCCATTGGTGTCGGTGCTGAATAGAGGGCGTGCAACATTACAATGTAAGACTAACTGAATAGAGGATGTGCAACAGACATCACCCCTTTAAGTATTCGTCATGCATTTAGATGCACCCTGTATGTGGGCATACTGCATCCCTTCCCTTACATTTGTGGGAAGGTTAGAGAAGGATTGAAACCGAAACGGAATCATATTTACAATTAAAGACAAATGAATATTAACAAAAGAATAACAATTATAGATTACAAATTAAACATTTATCTGTGTAGTAGTTTAGTTATAAAAAAAAACAAACACAAAAATTAGTTCTTATCTCGAATGTGTGGCAATGGTGTTTCTCTGTAGTTTTCCATTGGAATGGAAAATGCAGGAAATGCTCTGTGATACATGTACATCAATTCTATTAATAATACATTTATAAGAAAGGGCGGTGATTTGTTGCTTGATTGGTAATATAAATTATTATTATTATTATAATTATTCTTGTGGTTGTTATTTCTTTTATTGACGAATGTAATTTTTATTGCTTGCTTGTTAATCTAATCGCTTAACTATTCAGCAATTCCTTTTGTTTTTGTTGTTTGAATAATCTATATATGCATATTTACGACTGGGATTTTTGTTGTTGTGTTTTCTTATCGCTATTTGTTGTGTGTAAGTGTGTTTTTGTGTTCGCCAGCAGTGCAATTTGCTTGCTTTTGCTTTCTATTGAAGTTCTTTCTTACAAACAATTACATATTTGCATCATTTCTTTTATAAATTAAGTAATTGTTAATTAAATAATGGAATGATTGGTTGTGTTTTCTTATTCTTGCTTCTTTTTATACAAAAAATTGTCAAAAAAATGAAGATATTGTTTGTATTTCGAAGAAAATTCATTCTCTTTACTGTTTGTAAGTGATGTATTGGTTTAAGTGTGTGTGTGTGTTTCAATTAATAAATTAATAAATAGAGAAAGAGAGAAAAGGGGAGAGGGAAAATTTGCTTTAATTTTTATCTGAATTCACATTCAGGAGTTCGGGATAAACTACATAATTTCTTGATTTTAAAAAATCCAAATCAAATTTTCTGACAGGATGTTTTTCAATTTTTGACATAAGATGATGCTAGTTTGACAGATTAACTAACTTCTTGAATGTGCTTTCTCTTTAATTATAAATATGGAGTCAAGTTTTCTTTTCCGGTTAATGATGGTTATTGTTTCCTTAAACTTGTTCCTTGAAACCATAACCTGGGTATCAATTGACTGTACACATCATAACTTTGCTACTCGTTTGTGGGTTTTATTCTCATCGACGATGAGAAAAAGCAAATTAAATTTTCTGACAGGATACTTTTTAATTAGTTTGGTTGGGCACTTCCATTCCATCTCGCTCTTATGTCTCTTGCCATTTGCTGGGTAGAGTTAAGATTTCTCTCTGGTGGTTTCAGTTTGGTGTTCCATTTGCAAAATGTACCCGAGTACGGTTTGATTTTATGTTCAATTTGCAAAGTTTTGTAACCGATACTGTTACTTTGCTATTCGTCGGCAATCAACAGGTACGGTGATTTCGTTTACCCAGCTTGGTTTCGGTTTGGCGTTGGACAGCGTCAACCACGAAAACTCTAAAACTCTGTCACTTTGACATACCGTGGGTATGGTTTCGGGTTTCTCGGAAAAGAGACGTTAGTATACGACAGGCATTCTCATCAACATTCTCAACATCATTTATTAAATACATCGCAAAGTGGAACGCGGTCCATCTCAGAATACTGCAGTTGTTACCAAAAGAGATGATACAATCTTCAGCCGACTACTGCACTCCTGAATTTCACTTCAATCCTAGCTTTTCCGTAGAGTTTCAAAATCGAGAAAGTTGGAAGCACGGGCGAGTTCTGGGGCTTTTTTTTATATAACTCTATTCACCGATTGATCCAAGATTGGTAATGAGAGTCTTCTTTGAAAACCTGAATCTTTCAAGGTTCTACAGGCGGACATCCTAGCGATAAAATGGAGGCATGTAGGAGGTCTCATAGCACCGCAATAACTGGCAAGGTTGGAATATGCGTAGCCAGAGAAAAACTCTCATTCATTATCTTTGCAAAACTCTGCAAATTGAGTAATCTTTTCCTTGCCAACTTGAAGGAGCTTTCCAGAGTATGGCATCACAAATCACATATCTTATCGTACATATAAAATTGCGTACAAAATTCGGAGGAATGAGGAAATTTGTGAATAAAGTCCCTTCGACTTTTATGTAATAGAAAATACAGACGTTCCAGATTACCGTCCAGTTCGTTCGATGGAAATATTGCTGCTGTAGTTGAAAATGTGCGTCAATATCCATGCACCTCAACCCGCCAATCTTTTATAAGAATTAAACGATAGGACTTTGGTAAGAATTTTACACAAAGACCTCGGTATGAAGGCATACAATGTAAAATTGGTTCAAGAATTGAAGGCAGTTGACTATAGATTGGGTTTTGTTGGTTGGAAGAAGATGAGCATTTTTAAAATTTGCGTATTTGGGGCATAGAAAATCTATACACAGCAATTGACATGCCAATGCACCTAAAACGAGTGACTGTTCTGGAATATGGTTATCTTCAAAAATGAGTAAGGAGCCGCGCAATAACAGTCAATGGCAATCATTATCATGCCACGTTAACTAACTTTTTATTCCTTAAGAGAAAGTCTTTCTCCGATATTTGATTTGAATAGGACAAGGCCACTGTCCACACAGCCAACGTTCGAAAATCACATTATCAGGCCAAATGGCGATGTCCACTGGCCGTCTAGGAGCTGCGATTTGTCTTCGTTGGACTATTGTTTATGGGGAGCGGTCAACGGCAAATGTTATGCTAATCATCTAAAAGAGACTCATCAAATGATTGAAAATGAATGTTGTACTGCAGATCCAGCCGAGGCACTTATTTTAATGAAATAGTATTCTGTTATTAGTTGGAAATTGTACTCTCGAAAATAAAGTACTAGTCATTTGAAAATATTTGTAGAATTTTTTAATTAATACACATTTTTAAAACGATCTGCATCCGTTATTTATCAAGACAACATACCGATCACCGATCGATCGTCAAATTGCAAATGTAACCCATCATCAAGCCAACACAAGCCAGAAGTAGACTCCATGCTTAATGGAATGGAAGAGCAACGCTTAAAGGGGTTCGCACCCTTATAATGCTCATCTATGTGCTTGGCATGGCGTGGGCGTTAAGGAAAAGGGGAAGAAAAGAGGAGATGTCTATGAGCTTGTGTTTTGAATGCCTGTGTGGATCATAGGTATGTGGGAAGACAGAGCTTGGCAGAGCATTCCTCATACGTGTTGTACGGCTGAAGATGGGGTTGAGGGTAAGCTAATGACCTGATGGAAGTTAATTTAATTTGGAGATGAATTGATTATATGGATTTAAAGAGGTAAGGAAAGAAATACAGAAAGTTCTAATAAAAAAAGATTAAAAGATCGCTTAAAGTTTTGGTAAGCAATCGAATGAGAGCTTGTTTTCGTTTTTCGTACTAAAACCTCGTCACACTTAACAGCTTGGCTGTTGTTCTGGTGATTGGTTTCGAAGAAAGGTTACAGCTTTGAAGAAAGCGAAGGGAAACTGAAGATCTAATCTTCTAATTTAAGATTTCATTTATTATTTACACAAAAATATACAAATATAAATCAATTGTGTTCCCGAAAATGTACATCTAGTAGATAAATAATAAAAAAAAACAAACAAAAGAAAATATTAACAATTCATTTCGTACACCGCTCAACTCACGCTCACTTTCATTATCGACTAACTATATACAAGGTGGGGCAAGAGTATTGTCATTAAGTGTCATAATTTTTGCAAATGGTGTCTAATGTCAGTGTTTTTTGACATTTGACACCTGGTGCAAGATGGTGTGTGTGTGTATCGCTCTAATACTTGTTGTAAACTTGAAATGTAAAATGTAAAATGAAAAAACTTCATACTTAAGACTTACATGGGTGGATTTCCAACATAACGAGCAAACCATAATCCATAGAATCCTGTTAGTCTTAAGTATAAAGTTTTTCTATTATCAGAGCGCCCTAATTCTCTACCTGTCTACAACATAAATGTCAAAGCACAATGAAATTTGATGCCATTTGCAAAATTATGCCACATTCACATTATGACATTACTTTTGCCCCACTGTATATGTGTGTTTGTTGTTTGTGTAGTTAGTGTGGTGTAGTGTGGTGTAGTGTGGTGTAGTGTAATGTAGCGTAGCATGTGATAAATAACAATTTTCAATTCAATTTCTCATTTATTTCTTAGTTTTTTCATTTTTCAGTTCAATTTCAATTGGATTTTCTTATCGTGGAATATAAGGAATGGGAGGTTGGTTACTGCTTTCATTAATTACCAAAAAAGGACACGATCCTTCCGTTCTCCTTTCTTAAAAGTTCAAAAAGGACTATTCACTAATACAAGTACACCATAGAGAAATATACACATGTACTAATAATTGTTTTACATACATGTAGGAGTAATAATATTTTATAATTTATATAAATAGATAGATTTTGTTTTCTTCTTCTTCTGTTGTGTTTTTTTTTGCTTTCTACTTTTCGTATTTTTATATTAATTATAATATTATTATGTTAGTAGATTAAATCTAAGTTTTTAATTTAATTACATCACACCTTCTTTGCTTACATAGACAATATTGTGGTATTTATATAATTAAGGGAGTGCTGCCACCCAGCACTTCCCATTCTTTTCAGCTTTTGTTTTTTACAGATCCACATTTTGTGGCAATTTTTGGCTCCATTGCAGCCGCTACTAATGATAGGGCTTCAAATGTTCGACATAGTTCTCTGGAATAAGTCCGGTTTTACCGTTGAGAGTGCCCTGCAGCCAGCCGGGTTCGTGAGAAAAGCGTACTGTAATTAAAGTTTGTAAATTTATTCAAATCTCTTTTAATGATGTACAGGAAAGGAGTCTACTTTTTATGACTACACTTTTTTATTAAATAAATGATCAAATTTAAATGAACATAGAAAATATTAAGTAATAAATAAAAAACGGGATGCATCTGGATATTTCTTTGGAACACCGCTTGTGGAAAAAGCGATAAAACAGTGGCAGGCAGGAAACGATGCTCAAGCGATTCTATTGTTTTCGCGATATGTACGTCACGTTTTAACGCGCGGTTCTGAACTCTATCTAGTAGATACAATGTGGTCTTGGGGGCACCTACCCAGGCAATACAGTTGTATTCAAGTTTAGGGCGAATATACGCCTTGTAAATAGTAGCCAGATCTGAAGGAGTGAAGTACATCTTGCACTGTTTTAGGAAACCTAAAAATTTTGCAGCATTCTTGGTGATGACAAAGCTTCCAACGAAGCTTGTAGTTGACGCACATACCAAGAATTGCGAGTTTGTCAGTTTCTTCGATTTCGATCATTTATGGATAAAGGTTGGGAGGTTAAATTACGCCTGTAAAACAGAAGACAGCATTGGGTTTTAAAAGTGTTTTATATAACTATATTATGTAGTCCCCACCTTGTTATACTGCCAGAATTTAACGTTCAAGTTCCACTTATGACAAAAAAGGGGGGTTGCAGAAAGCATGAATTTATATGAAAAGCTAAGAGTGCTGTTTTTAGCGAAAGAATATATTGGATTAGAGATGGCGGATAGGAGATCATTAATGAAAATCAGAAAGAGTGTCGGAGATAGAACAGAGCCTTGGGGAACACCAGCGTTTATGCGGTGAACATTGGATTTGAATCCCTCCAATACGACCTGAATTGAACGGTCATAAAGGTAGTTGCTAGTCCAATCGAGCACCGCCTTATTAATTCCATAGTCATTCAAATGCCTTGGAAATATCGAGTGCAACAACTTTGCTTTCACCAAATTTCTGAATAGACTGGTTCCACTTTTCAGTGAGATAAGCCATCAGGTAACCTGTAGGACGTTGCCTATGAACACCGTACTGCTGGTCGCTAAGGATTTTACGTGATTCAAGGTATTGCATAAGATTACGATTGATCAGGTACGTTTCGAGGCACGAAGGTCGGTACGAGAAAAGAGATGATGGTTCACCTTTTTTAGGAACAGGCTGGATAAAGGCTGATTTCCAATTCCTTGGGACGACATCAGAAGAATAAGAAAAATGGGAAAGCTTTTCCCAGGCGCTCCGCCAACCGGACACATGAATCCATGCTTTGCCGTCACTACCACGGGTGGAGTGTACGATTGCCTAAACCTGAACAAAGCGCCACCTCGATCGTATTCGCACTATATGGTTTACAGAGACTTTGTTAGGACGCATATTCCGGGAAAGTTTCAGCTCAATCGGCTGTCCAGTTTTTGAGTTTTATTATCGTATTGCAAACCAACAGACATTCGTTTTTATATATGTAGATTATACTATGTACAAAGCAGCGCAGCGCATAGCACACAGTCATTATAATGCCCGACCGTTTATTCGTAGACTTTAGTTGTTTAGTTACAAAATTGGTCGCCACGAAATGCCCTTTTATTTAATATATAGGCTATGTTCAACCGGAAAGTCCATTCTAAATATTGGTGAAAGAAATTTTAAAATCGGTCCAGTAGTTTTGAAGATTACCTCCTACACACAAACCAACATTACCTCTTTATAATATTAGTACAGATATGTGTTCAAAGTTTTAATAAAATCGGGCTTTACGAAGTGAAAAGAAATTGATCACAGACTCACAAGCCACAAACAAACACACAGTCACATACGGACGCGAAGTTAATATAGAGAATTTAAAAATAAGAAAAAATGTCGGAGACAAAACAGAACCTTGGGGAACACCAACATTAAAAGGGTGAATTTTAGACCAAAAACCATTTATTTGACTTTCTTTATCTAGACCATTTTTGAGGTTTTATTAGGGCAATTTGGAATGACCTGAAAGGCTAATATTGTAACAAAATTTCCCAAAATCACTGAACTTTTATGCTTTTAGTTCGTAGAACTTTAATTAAAAATAAAACCGAAAAAATGCCTTAACCAACACCTTTCTAGCTTTCGAGTATGTGGTATACAGTGAAAATAACCATTTTGGAACAAAAAACAAACAACGAAACCTCAAGTGTAAACAATACGGAAAGTTATCGTGATGGCTTCATTGCATGCGATGCGATTGAGGGCAGCCGACCGCATCCAGCCATTAAATCAAAGTTTGCACATCTAATTTGGAAACTTTTCCTAATGAGGAGCAGCAGCAAAAGTGGGAAGGTACAGTCAGATGAAGGATGTACAAAAATGTGAAAGCAAAATGATTGCTGCGTATGACACGTTGCTTCGGTTCACGAAAGGAAAGAAAGAAACTTCCATTTTTCCAAACTGAGTTTGGCTTGCAGTTGTCAACGCTCGCGTGTTAGTTTAAGAGATCAGTTTTCTTCCGATTACCAACTGCCGGATTGCAATTGCACTGTGTATGGCCACATTAATTGGACAAAGAAAAGCTCCCTTGAATGTTCTTCAATTTGTTCAACAATAAGGATACTACTCTTCTAGTCGCCCAATTTGTTGAACAAAAACTTATTTGTCTGTCCTGCCAGTTCACTCATTGCGATTTCAACATTTCGCTAGCTCATGTCGACGAGTCCTGCAAAACATATCCTTGGGAATTTCCAATTTTGCACCCCAATCCAAAAAAGAAATCCAATTTCGAATTTTATTCTTCTGCGCTGCATTATTTATTGCAGTGAAATAACTTAACGACTCTGACGATAAATAGCCATATGCGACAAGTATAGAATGTCCTTTCACATGAAATATTCGAGTATTTCTTCTATCCGCTTAGCAGAGCGTTTATCCTGCTGTTTGGCGGGAACTGCAAATATGAAGATATACGAACATGAAAAGATTTTCTTAGAAAAAAGCTGAGACTAGACGATAATGGATGTTTGAACTGCAACAGCAATGCAGTTTTGTTAGTCCTTATGTTGGAATGTGCGCTATGTATGTGTGTGTGTGTCTGTGTATAATGTCAATATAGGGTATTTAACTTTTAGAAAAGCTTTAGTGACACATTCAAGGAAATGCTGTACTTGTCGACTTATTTGTACCGAATTATAGGAGTAGTGCAATCAGGATTATCGTTTAAGACGAGATGAGTTATCCAGTAATGTATAAGAGCATGTTTCTTACTACTAACAAAGTGCCATATTTTAAAAGAACCTTATTTGTTCTTGTTAAAAATTTAAATTTTATTAAAAAACTAACGGAAATACCTGCCGTTTCCCAACGCGCTGACCCTTTTAACAAATTGTAAAAGTTCACAAATTCACACTGGTGATTACTTATTTTTCACGATTACGATTATCACTATTAACATAGACTTACTTTTCAAGTAGTCTGAATTGAGTTCCAAATGATTACTGACTTACCACCTCAATGAACCAATCCAATATGGAGCGAAACCCTAATTTGTTTAACTCTACATGGGGTAACCAGGATCCTGGGAACTCCCCCGCTGGTTCGCCAGCGGCCTGGGCATCCGATATGCAGGCCCAAACCCCATCGATGGCTGAAGGTCTCAGAGGCAGCACGCTACTGGCTATGTGTGAGGATTCACTTATTAGTGAGTCATATCATCGGAAGGCAAGAAGTTGACTGAGTCAACTTCTCTTGACACAGGTTTAGACTCGACGGTCATCTGTTGCAAGGAGAGCTAATGAGTTTGAATCTGATGGACCTCTTCTTAGGGAAGGGAAGGAAGGTAAAGGTAGTTGGTCGAGTACCTAGTACTATCACTGGTTTGGATGATCAGGTTTCAATTGGTCTGACAGACAGTTCAAGGAAAGCGAAAGACAGTAACTATCTTTATTCCTAAACAAGTGTCCATGGGCTTCTCGTCACCGAGAACGAGCAATCCTGTAACTCGGAATATCACTGAGGTACATGAGAGAATCGGTGAAGTGGATGAGACAACACTGGGCACTATAAAGCCGAAGCCTTTGGGAATTTGTGGTGGAAAAAGATTCACCAACATTCGAGGGAATGAGCCTAGATCAGGGCACCATCAAAGTGCAATGTTCCAATGAAAACTCCTTCGAATGGCTTTTATCGAAGGTGGGAGTTTTACCAGCCTTTGAAGGCAGTAGCTTCTTCGTCAGCAGAGGGGAGCGTCAAAAGCTGAAGCAATCCGCTTGCCTGAAAAACTCCGCAAGCATGCGGAAATTGTGAAGATTCTGAAAGAAGGGTTCAGATTGCGTCCCTACTACTTTCTTGGCCGTGTCGCAGTGCTCATCAAGGGAAGTGGCTGGAAGTGGTTACTGCTCTGCTATGCAGTAGTCATGCGAAGTTGCAAACATCACCTCAATTAATTCTTGTGCAAGAGCCATGGGTATATCGTGGACGTATCTGTGGCGTAGGCATGATTAGTTTGGGCACTGTCTTTTATCATGAAGGCAGTAATCGTCCTTGGGCCTGTTTGATAATTCCAAAAATTATCTCAGCCAATTCTGTTCTCAAGATCTTGTCGCAGTTAAAATATATTTTCAGATACATATGTGGGAGAAAGGTAGAACTACTGTGGCATCTGCTTATCTCCCATATATGTCCATTAGCCCCCGTCCATCAAGGGAAATGATGCAACTGTCAAGGTCAGAATTTAACGTGCTTAACATACGTTTTTGTTCAAGTTCCACTTGTGACGAAGAGAGACGTGCAGAAAGCGTGAAGTGATATGAAAAGGTAATAGTACTGTCGCCAGCAAAGGAATGGATTGGATTAGAGGTGGTGGATAGGAGATCTTTAATGAAAATCAGAAAGAGTGTCGGAGATAAAACAGAGCCTTGAGGAACACTGGCGGTGAACATTGGATTTGAATCCATCCAATACGACCTGGATTGAACTGTCAAAATGGCAGTTCCTAGTGCAATCGAGCAAGGTGTTATTAATGGATGTGGATGAAGGCTGTACGCACGATCAAGCGCATCAGTGGAATACACATCGACGTATCCTGCAACAGGTTGACCTTTCTTTCGTCGTTGAAACTTCTTCATACACTGGTTCCAAGTAAATAAGCGTGGCATTTATCAATAAAGGATGGACGACGCCGATAACGAGTGGATAACCGTCGTTTTCACTAATTGTGTTTTCCAGCAACGGACGCGGATACTGTTTTGTGCATTTCCCATTGGCCATGGCCACGGTGAACCTGGATTGTGATCTCCGGAACGTGAATCATGTTTGTTGCGACTACCGGGAACAACTCCAGGTCGGCTTCTGGATCTGGTATTTCGGCGCTGATGATTGAATCGATTTCATCTGGTCTGATTTATTCACTTAACCACTGCAGAATTTGTGCATGTGGTAATCCACGCTTCTGCCACTTCTGCAAATCCGGGGACACATAATCTGGAAAATCATTTCCTATTTGTATTGTGCACCTAAAGAAGGATTCTCTAAACTGGACAGTACGCCAAGGCCGCTTAAATTGGTTGAGAGGTGAAATACACTTGAACGCCATTGGTAAATAAATGTTGTAGCTCCGAGGGAAGTAAGTATAACGTCCCAAACAAAGATAAGGTGTCTGAGGACTTTGAAGTCCAAAGTGGAGTACGTCAGGGGTGCATTCTATCACTACTTATTTTTGGTGGTCATCCGTGCAGCATTGACGGAAGGAAACGATGGAATTTGGTGGACTATGATAGCTCACCTTAAACGACGATGCTTGCCTGCTTACACACCGGATAATGAACCTTCATCTGATGGCCCAAAAATCTCTTAGCTAAGGCGAACATAGTGGGGGTTAAGATAAACAAATCCAAACAAATGCACACGAAACTGGAGGATGTGTGCAGCAAAATCGGTTAGGGAAAAGCTGCGTTCGGAATGCTATCAGAAGTTTGGACAAGTTATGTCCTCAACTTAAGATCCAAGCTGCGAATGTTCCGTTTCAACGTAGAATCAGTTATATGGGTGCAGTACTTTGAGGTGGATACCACTGAAATATCACACGCAAACTGCAAGCTTTCGTAAGCAAATGTCTAAGAATCATCTTGAGAATCAATTGGACCAGTATATCGAACAACGAGGTTTATCTGAGAACCGGCTATACATCAATATCTATAGGTATTGATGTGCGAAGGAGAAAGTGGAAGTGGATTGGAAGCACACTACGACGCGACGACAAGTTCATTGAGAAATATGCCATGCAGTGGAATCCGCTCGCTTAGGCAGGCAGAACAACGGGACGCCCTAGGCAAACGTGACGCAGGACAGTCGAGGAGAGCAAGATCTTTGGGATTAAGTTGGAAGCAGTTCAAATGCGTTGCAGAACTCCGAAAAAGATGGCGCGTAGGCGTTGTTGACGTCCTATGCCCCTCGAGAAGTGAAGCATTTAATTAAGTAAGTAAGGTGATGAATAAGTAGACGAATTAGTAAAGAACGGTGTCACTATGGACGCTGGCTGTCAAAAAAGCTCAAATAATAAACTAGTTCTCTCGTTCTTTACTAATAGGTCACAAATGAGGTCAAGCAGTCTGACCAACTGCGTCTTATCCAGCCCAGCTACAATAAAAGAACATCCACTTTTATGATCTCAAGATTTTGGAAGTATATTACCAGAGTTATGGCTGTTAGTACGTGTCATTGGCTGATGGGCAGTAATTCTACAAAACTTGGTATTCCACATAAAGCACTATACAGGAGCTGTAAGGAGGTAAATGAGAAACCACTACCTACTACCTGCCTACGTACCTACACTAACTTTGCAATATTTCTGCAAATTCTCTAAGCATTTGCATTTCTACTTACCAAGCAAAAAAAAAAGGCTTTAAGAAAACTCACCATTTGTAATTATCTGATTTGGTTCGAATGACAATTCACCTTCACTTTCGCCAAGACACGCATACAGGGTCCGCACTCGTCTGAAATTAAAACAAATTTATGAGTTTTAAGAAAAAAGAACAGGAGAAAGAAACTTACGCCGTTCCCGCTGACAAATCCCTCTTTATCTGGTTGACATCTTTCGTCCGATGAACCTTCTTTGGCACATAATCTATCGTCTGATGATCAGCTGATGCAACAGTCCCCGTTGGAGGTGCTACCATCGCCGGCGACACACCACCCCCAACAATTGTGGCAGCCGCTGTGGCCGTCACAACATCTTCACAGACTGATGATCCCAAGAGCGTCGATAAAGAAGACGCCTGCGAATGACCCACATAGTCGATGGACGATGCTCGTCCCACTCGGCCATTATCACCGGCAATGGCATAACTGTGCGACTTATCACGACTGGACGACACCGAATCGCAAACGGATTCATTCGAACTGCTGGTTGACGCGTGCATACGATCATTCGCCGCCGCCGTCGTGTAATGTTTTGCTTGTGCGTAACTCAAATGGCGCCCCACTCCCACTGACCCCACTGACGCGCCCGTTTGTCCGTAAATCGCTTCAGTTCGCATGGCCAGCGTGGGAGGTGAAATATTGTTCAGGTTTACTCGATTGTTTCCCACTGTCGCGTATGTGTGATTCGCGGATGGACCTGCTGTTGCGGCTGGTGTTGCTGTTGCCATAAGATATTCGTGGCGTAAATTCGTTGCATTTGCCGGTGTCGCATGATGCGCACTGAGCCCACCATTTGTACCGACGACACCGCCGACGATCGCCGCTACTGGCCCCACAGTGCCATAAGTTGGCTCCCGCCGCATACTAATATCACTTTCGGACAATGCAATGTGTGACATTGAATGGTGATTCTTGACCGGCTGCACAACACTGTGCTGTGAACTGATCTTCGAGCCACCACCACTACCACCACCACCATTAGATGTGATGCTGAGACCACCGTTGGTTCCTGTATTGTTTACACCACCACCACCACCGCCACCACTACTTGTCTGATAAATCATTCCATTCGGGATGTTCTGCAGACTCGACGACATCGGTTGCTCGGTGTAATTCGATTTGGCCACAACACGATAAACCTGCTGTTGCGGTGAATACATTGATGTCCGTCCAGCCGCCGTCGCAGACGATGATGATGATTTCGTCCCGGATGAATGATGTGAACGGGGAATTCTCGCTGGCGGACTCGAATTCGAAATCGACACAGAGCTGCTGGGTGAACTCTTAAAGATCAAATCGTAATTCTCGATTAGAATGTTAATGACAATATTATTGAATTTAATATCCAAAATGGCAGCTACAGTCTCCTCTAATGGCCGCAACAGGGTCGGCCCAAACACTACGCCCAAATTGAAGACGGACATCTTATTTTTTTCATATTTGCGCGAAACTCTGGTGGAAGGAAGAAGTAAAATGTTTATTAATTGGCTAGCAACATAAAAAAACAAAAAAATAGAGCAACTCAATGCACGTGAGAGAAGTGAAACCGCTATTCTATTACTCTCTCCCATTCTTATTCCATCTAAATATTTTCTGTCCTAGATACGAGGGAAGTAAGTGTCACGTCCCACACAATGGTAAGATGTCGGATGACTTTAAAGTCTAAAGAGGAGCACGTCAGGGGTGCATTCTATCACCACTTCTATTTTTGGTGGTCATCAGCGCAGAATACCCGTGCAGGATTGACAGAAGGTAACGACGGAATTCGATGGACTATGACAATTCACCTTAAACGACGACGTTAGCGCGTTTTCATACCGGATAATGAACCTTCATCTGATGGCCCAAAATTTAGAAATTGAGGCAAACAAAGTGGGGCTTAAGATAAACACAGCTATAACAAACGCCCTAAGCACTTCTAACACCCGCACTAAACTCAACATTTCGCAACAGACAGTCGAGAAAGTTATAATTATTAGGAAGTGATCTCGGCTGGACGCGCTGGAACGGAACTGAATGTGTGCAGTAAAATCGGGTAGGTATGTATGTGTTGCCCAATGGAATCCTAAACGAGTTTAGAACAGAGGAGTGCCCGATTTCATTCCTGGGCCACTGGGAAGTTGCACTGAGGGGAATATCTACGCTAGCATCTATAATGGTATACCATTTGAAATCGACACCTGCTTGCCAATCGCGATTTTCCTTGAGCTATGCAAAGAAATGAGTGATGAACATCTAAGTAGAAGACTTAATCATCCCATTTCTGCTCAATTGCGCTGAAGAATGGAAGTATCGAAATTGGATGAATGATGATTGGGATATCATTCTTTGAGTGGGACGAACCCTGCTTGCCTAGCTTTCGCCATTAAGCATTCTCATGAACTATTCCCATTTAGCGGTCCTCTCTTCGAGAGTAAACCGTAAAGCACTACGTAAGTTAAGCCCAGAACGAAACTTGGTCATCAAACAAAAGTTGGCCCAGACTCAGCTTGCCTCCAAGGAGATCAACCTTATCTGTGGGCGGAGCCAAGTCCCGTAGTACCAACGCGACCTTGGTGAGATCTGACATCAAGGGACTCTGTTCGTTTAGTATGAGTGCCTGGGCGTAGGTACTCTACAGTCTTGGCAGAACATCGTCCGGAACTTCGAACCCTATCATTTGTCACTAGGATACCGTTTGGAATATACACTATTCCCTCTGTCCCAATCACAGACCTGTATTGTACGAAATGAACCAATAAATACGAAGACTCGCCCATAAGGTAATTCTAAGTACCAGAAGTCCACTTCGGGTCGCAAAGTACGAAGACATTGCTCATCCCGAGCATACTCTAATCCCGCCGCCCATATTAAAAGTCCAGAACCCTAAACATGAATAGGTTAAGACGCAATTGGAACCCCCACGGGATAAGGGATTTGGACAAAAAGATTATAGACGCTGTACACCAAAGACACTAAGTACTGGATATTTTAGATGTCTAGGACATATAGAGCGAAAGAAAATCAACGCAACGACTAGCAGACTCTTCGAAGTTAATCCAAAAGGATAGCGTAGAAGGAAAAAGGCCTTGCCTTAGGCACAAGTTGAGGGTGATCTGCAAAAGACAGTACATTTAGTAAAAGACTAATTGGAGTGGCATGTTAGTTGAGTTTGCATGTCTACTACGAACTATAGTGCCACTTAAGTAAGCAAGTATTATGCAGTGCAGATTATTCCATTTTAATATACGTCTGGCTCATGGCAAAAATGTTTCAGTCTCGAAAGTTTACTCTCAAAAGGTCTAATAAAGTTTCTCTTTATTCCTTTTATGTTGTTCGCCGATATTCAAGACACTAGTTCCAAGTTCTAATTTCTTAATTCCCTAATGTGCTCTCGTGTGAACGTTACATCCGACCCTATCACAATAGACCATCTAAAGACCCCTTTCTACGACGATCGGTTCTATGCACATAAAGGACTCCAGGACTCCAAGAATCGTCAACTCAGCCATAGGTTAAACAGACCTGGAGCTGCTACAACAACAGACCATCATTGGTCTAAGCTGGTCGGTATCCTGCCGATAGCCACCACAACCTACATCGGACTAAACACCCCTTTCTACGACGATCGGTTCTATGCACCTAAAGGACTCCAAGACAAGAATCTGTTAAACTCAGCCAAAGGTTTAACAGACCTGGAGCTGCTACAACAACAGACCATCATTGGTCTAATTTGGTCGGTATTCTGCCGACAGCCACCAGCCAACCTACATCGGAACCCATGCTATATCGTTAAATGCTTTTTATTTTCAGCATGGCCTTAAAACTTCACCCTCAACACGACTGAAAAACAAGTTTCCCTTGAAAAACCAATATTCCACCAACACTCACTCTGTCAAATGTTTAATCACCATGTCCAACATTTCGAAATTCTGCTTTGGCAGTTTGTAAACTAATTTATGAACCTCATGGACTCTCTGCTTCAGGCTGTCCTGTTCTGTACGGAGTGAAATTGCAAATGGCAGATATTATGTATTGTAATTGTTCCGACTGCGTTAGCACACTTACTGGCAGCCTCGATGAATCCGCTATGATACCGATATGTCATCAGCGGTTCGGTCAGATTTCTCAAATACGTCTTCAGCGCACTAGCGATTGTGTTGCTCTCCATCAGATCTCTATACTGTTCCTCGCTAAATACTACATCAGTCTTTTTCCTGTCCATTCCGAGTGAGAGCAGTTTAGTGATTTTCGTGCCGACGCCACTCTTCCGATAGAGACCCTCATCCTCTAGGCCACGCGTCTCAAGCACCTCGATGCATTTACGAATGAATGCAAAGCCCGTCTCATCGAGTTGATATTCTTCGGCGCCTTTGGATTTGCCCGGCGCCAAATAGGTCTGCAAGGAAACGGGAAGATTTGATTGTTTTAATAAATTAAAGGAATGGCTATTGAGATGATTGACGACTTACCGGCTCTGTTCCATCCATTGCATTGATCCACGTCTTGCGATCCTCCTCGCTCAGCGCTTGAAATGTATAGACAATGCCCGGCTTCTCTTTGAATGTCAAATCGAAGCAGAAACGCTTCTCAAATTCGGAAGCACGCCGTTGGCACGATATCAATGTGAGTTTCTCGTCGTTGGATTCGGGCCGTCCAGAGATCTGATTGAATTGCAACATTGTGAATTCCTTTTTCTGTTTCTTGTATGTGCAATAGTATTTGGTCCATGTCGCTTTGAATGGCTCTAGAAGGGATATTTTCAAAATGGAACCTTTTTTCAGAAATTTCATTATTTTTTATTGCTCAGTGTTGGGGTGGGTTGATGTGTGTGTATGCGTGGCATTGTATACGATCCAACTTACTTTTTTCCATCAAGAACAAGTAGCCACGTTTGGTGAACTTCTCCTCGGGTTTCTGTTGGTCAGAGAGAGGTGGAGGAGATGAGTAAAAAAAAACAAAAAAAGCAAAACCCTTTGGCAATTCCCGCTTACCGTTTTCTTTTCCATATATTTGCTTTTCAGTTCATTCACTTTTTCGCGAGCTTCTTCAAAATTCTCTCGTGTCTGAAAGAAGGAAACAAATTTTTTACGCGAATCCTCGAACACCAATTAGATATTCTACTGACCTTTTGCACTTTGTGCCGCAAATCGGTTAGATAGTCACGATTATCTTCAGCTTGGTCATGTGCTGTGTGATAGAAGACTAACCATCCCGATATGAAGGCCAATAAGATTTCGACAAACTCAAATTTTATCCTCTCTTGGACTTCCTGTATTCGAAGGACATAGCTCAGTGATTCTTGAATGTATTCACGTTCGTGCATTCCTAGACTGGCATCAGCCTGTAAATTGGATAAATGATTACTTAGTAAATAATTAGAAAAGGATTCTTAAAACGATTATTAAAAAAGTGATGCAAATATAAAGGAAATATATGATTTTCCCCAAAAACTCGAGCGACTTGTAGAAGAGGTGGCATAGCCTTATGCAACAAACAATTCATTGTTTACGGTCCGTCTGTCCGTCCAAAAAACTCAAGCTACTTATAGAGAGTGCTCATCCTTATACCCAATGGTTAGCCAACAGTCTGTCTGTCCGTTTGAATCTTAACAATATAACGAGGATGAATTGGAAATTTCACGGCTTGACCAAAATATAATACTGGGAAGTCCACAAACGTTCGTCTCCCAGCTCGATGCACTGTTTCCATCTAGCCTGTAAAGTCATTACAGCGGTAAAGAAAAGGTTCCCTCAAAGCTGTCAAAAAATAGGTTTACTGCAGATTAGACCTCATCATTCGTTAAGAATCTTTATCACAAAAAGCAAGAGTTCACAAATTCACACTGGTGATTACTTTCTACTTAAACATAAATAACACTTTTATTCACAATAACACACACTGCTCTTTCTACTTGCATGTACTCTGGTACAAATCCAGTCGATAACTAACTCACAGTGTGGGGTATTCATACCCAATTCTGTTCCATTTGAACAATCTAGCAAGTAGAAGAACAAACAGGTAAATTCTTGTGAAATGAATCACCAACTAACAAGTACATACAAGTAGAAAGTTCAAATGAAATAAGCAACACATACAAGTTCGCATAAGTACAACTCAATGAAGGAATAGTATCACATATAACATAGTACCACATTTTCTACTTGCATGTACTCGGGTACAAATCCAGTAGATAACTAACTCATCATTGCCACGCAGTGATTCTGTTCCATTTGAAAAATATAGCAAGTACAAGAACATACAGGTAAATTCTTTCATTTGACTCACCAAATAACAAGTACATACAAGTAGATAGTTCAAATGGAATGAGCAACACATATAAATTCACACAATTACAACTCAACAAAGGAATAGTACCACATATAACTTCTATGAATAAGTTCCACATAATTTTATAAACAATATTTCTTATACTGAGATACAGATAGCGCTGTAAATTATAATAAATCTTTTTTCGTAACAATACAAACGTTACACGAAACGAGATCAGGCGAATGGGGAGGATGCGGCAGAAATTAAAATTTAATCCATGGCTTGACGCGACTGTATGACTGTATTATATATTGGATTGGGTACGCTTTTCCAAATACAAAATCCCAATTGGCCAAATTGAAATTTAGAAAATTCTAAATAGCAGAATCCCAACATACAAAATCCCATTGTCAAATGCGCCCATAATTGGGATTGTATCGAAATCACATAAAATAAAATCCCACACAAAAAATAAATTCCAAAATCAAAATCCCAATTTACAAAATCTTAAATAACTGAATACCCAAGGTACAGAATCTGATAAAAAATTAAAAAAATAAAACAATCCAAAATTTGCAAAATCTCTAATAACAGAATCCCACCACTTTACAAAATACCAAATAGCAGAATCACAATTATACAAAATCCCACTGTAAAATATGTCTATAATTGGGATTGTACCAAATTTACAAAAAAAATTTCCCAATTTCCAAAATCCCACTTTACAAAATTCCTCATTACGAAATCCCAATTTATAAAATACTAAAAAGTTAAATCCAAACTTACAAAATCCCATTATCAAAAATTAGTACCTAAATCACAAAAAACCAAATAGCAAACAAAAAATAACCTTTAAAATCAAAACCAATTAACAAAATCCCACTTTAGCAAATTCCTAATTTATAACATTCCAAATAGCAGAAACCCAACTTACAATATCCCATTATCAAATAAGTCTATAATTGGGATTCTACCAAAATCACAAACAACAAAATCTCAAACAAAAAATAAATTGCAAAATATCAAAATCCCAATTAACAAAATCACAGTCTCAAATTACAAAATAGCAATATGTACAAAATCCCACTTTACAAATAAATTCCACTCTAATAAATACCGATTAGTAAAATCCTAATTTATAAAATACTAAATCGCAACTTACAAAATCCCATTGTCAAATATGCCTATAATTGGCATTGTACAAAAATCACAAAAAAAAAAATCTCAAACACTAAATAAATTCCACACAAAAATAAAAAAAACACAAAATCCAACTTTACAATATCCTAATTAGCTAAATCCCAATTCACAACATTCCAAATAGCAGAATACCAACTTACAAACTCCCATTGTCAAATATGTATATAATTGGGATTGTACCGAAATCACAAAAAACAAAATTCCAAAATCAAAATCCCATTTTACAAAATCTCAATAAGCAAAATAAGCAACTTACAAAATCCCATTGTCAAATGTGCCAATAATTGGTATACCAAATATCCAAATGCCATTAATACAAAATCCCATTGTCCAAAAATCAAAATCCCAAACTTCAGAATCCCAATGTAGAAAACCTTATTAAAATTATTTATGTTAGAAATAAGTTTTAAATTCAAAATACCATTATACAAAATCGCCAGTAAGATCCCTTTGTCAAATATGCCCATAATTGGTATCGTATCGAAATTTTTCAAAAAAAAAAATCAAAATTTCCACTCACAAAATCTCATTGTCAAATGTGCCAATAATTGGGATTGTACCCTAATCACAAAAAAAAAAACAAACTCCTTGACAAAATATGAATTCCAAAATGAAAATCCCAAATTACAGAATACCTAAGGTACAGAATCTGGAAAAAAATTATTGATTATATTGAGATATGATTTAAAATAAAAAAAATCACAACTAGCAAAATACCAACTTACAAAATCTCACTGTCGAATGTACCCATAACTTTCAAAAACACTTTTCAAAAGGATAATAAAATAATAATTGAGTTCATTACGGGTGGATCTAATAATCAAAGGTCAGAAATACTTTTTCAATATTCGTGTGTCAGTTTGTCAGTTTGTCAGTTTGTCCACTTGTATATCTCGGCTTCTACCAGTCAGCCCTTGATGGGAATTGTTTAAAAACAATTGGTTAGCGCTCGGCATGCGATGGCGTAATTTGTGACGCGTGTCGCGCGTCGCATGTGGTACGTGTGAAGCATGGAAGCATTTTTCGACTTTTTGTAAACAGCTAAGTCTCATACAGCATTTTTGATATTCCACGTGTGACGCGTACTGTAATTTTCTGTACTCTTTTAAATGTTCAAGAGGATATAAAATTTTATACCCTAGCAGGGAGAGTTGGAAAAATGAAACTGAAATCCTCAGTGAATTCGAGCCAATATTCTATTACTGACGGTTGTCTTACTGTTGAAGGAACTGGGGTAGGATAGTTCTGAGAATTCTAGAGAGGCATTCGTATTGGCAACAGCCCGACTGAGTCTAAGTCCTCCGGTGTGGTTTTATCACACCCACCCACCATAACTATAAATTTTTGACCATTGACAAGGCATTCAACCTATTGCGACCCAAAAATCTAATGCATTTACCTCTTCAGCCAATAGTTAAGCTTTCTTTGGCGTTGGTGATCCGGAATCCAGATCTTTTTCACTCCTTTGAGTGCTGTTTCAGGGCCTGAGGTAAAGTGATGAATTCATGTTCCACCTGTTTTCACAAATTTGGACTCAAAGGAGAAAATCTGGCTTGAGTCCAAGAAACATCCTCCTCAGTCTAGAGCAAGCTTTTTTGGCAGCCTCCGCGGGGGGAAATTTGATAATTTCGGATGACCCAAGAAGTTTTGAATCGATGCCGAAGACTTTCAAGCGATCATCCACCGCGATTGTCTTTTTTAACATTCCTGAGTCTTTCTAATTGGTACTCCCAGTTTCTCGATATTACATCCCACAATTATTTGAGTCAAATACTCCAGGATTAGTTCGCACTTACCGCGCCTTCCATATTCTGATTAAAAACAATCTCCGTCACGTATTGGCTGATTATCTCCAGCGCAGTGCATATTTTATACGCACCCACCCCCACCACTATTCTATGCCACCACCACAAATGCCAATCATTTTCGATTCCACTCATGTGGGAAAAACCGAAAAATTTCGTCGTCATCAACATTTTGTGTTCGTCATTATTTTCGCAAAAGGACATCAAAGCCGGTGATGGGGAGGCGATGGTGAGGCGATGGTGAGGCGATGGTGAGGCGATGGTGAGGCGATGGTGAGGCGATGGTGAGGTGATGGTGAGGTTATGAGGCGCTGGTGAGGTGATGCAGGCAAATGATTTATTCCCCGCCATTATGACAACTATATATTCTCAAGCCCAGCTGAAAGGTCAAAAGATCACCCATAAAACGCAAACGCTAAGCGCCACAAACGAATCGAAAACAAAAGGAATCGCATTCGCTGGAAATTAGAACGACTTCCTTACACCTTACACGTTTACAACATGCTCGTGCACATCAGCGGGGAAGAGCGCGATTTTGTCAATTCAACAGACTCAATGTTTGACAGAGTGACGACGACGATGACGACAACAACAACAGGACTACGACGTAATATTGAGGCGGATCCGACCGTTGTTACCACATCGTCATCGTCGTCCCCATTGTATTTCCGTACTTTTGTTTCGCTTTCGACGCAATTCACTATCATCGCAGGATGTAATACGAGTATCTGTGTGAGGGTGGTGTGTATATGTGTGTGTGTGTTTCACAACCATATTTCATTTTATAGCATCGCAAAATGTCAGAGTTTGCAATGCGGTGTCTATTAATTTGATGCAAACGATGCAATAAAATAAGGAACATGAAAATATCGTAAAAGGATGAGTTGAAGAGAGTTGGGGTTAAAGGGACGCTTATTTAATTTTAATGGAAAAGTGAACAAAAGATGTTTAAGTTTGCTTTTAATTGACCAAGAAAATATAATATGGTAGAGGGAAAGGAAGGACGAGAGGAAAGATTACAACATTGGCTTATCTTATCTATCTAGAACATACGAATTATCAGGGTTAGATACTACCTACGATAACCTTGGTTTGTTCCAAGAGCAATTAACAAAGAATGCGGGAAAATGATCAATTGATCCTACAAGATAGTTGGATAGGTAGCACTATTCGAAAAAGGCTTTTTTCTACTATGAATGTATTTAATCTGTCAATCTAACAATCTATCACTCTCCTAATTTATCAATCTATCACTCTCCTAATTTATCAATCTATCAATCTGTCAATCTATTAATTAGGCAATCTATCACTCTCTCAATCTTTCAATCTACTAATTTATCAATCTATCAATCTATTGATCTGTTAATCTATCACTCTTTCAATATCTCAATCTGTCAGTCTATCACTCTCTCAATCTACCAACTTGTCAACCTGTCAATATCGCAAACTTATTATATTAATCTACTATTCTATTAACCTATCTACCCATAATTCTCTAATCCTTTATATACTAATTGGATATGTCCTTGACGCACAAAGTGTTTCTTGAACTTTGATGAAATTCAGTGGTTCACAAATTTTCAGCAAAACAAAGACACAAACCATGTTTATTTGACAGTAATATAGGATTTTTTACCATTTGAGTGCGAATCAGGTGTATGAGAAAGTATATGTCAAAAACCATGACATCAATTAACAATTAGGCGCCCGTTTATTTGCACAACGGACATCGGCATTCTAAAGGGTGTCCCAACAACAGCGCCGGATTTAAATTTGCCGCTATTTTTTAATACGAGTTGTACGGTGATTTTTTTTTGACATTTGTCACGTACAGACCACGCGATTTACGAATATGGAGAAGTCTTAGTATACGTTTAATTATTGAGACCGAGAAAAAAATTCTCCCCCGCTCTTGTTGGGACACCCTATATAATCTTCCTATAACTTTCTAATAATCATTTCCTCATTAATTATCCTATAATCATTCAATAACCACCCTGTATTAATTCTATAATCTTTCATTACTTCTATCTTTCCTAATATAATCCAATAATATTCTATAATTATGCTATAATGTTTCTATAATAATAATATTTGGCGCGACAGACCGATGCGATCAAAGGCCTAACTTCTCGCGACGAATAGTGTTGTGCGTCTTTATTTTTTGCACACCTACAAGACAATGCCGTATCGAAAAAGCGAATTGAAAAACTTTCCTCTTCCATTAACCCATAATCATCCTATAATATTCATAATAACTCTATATTCTTCATACAAATAATTTTTTAAATCACTATTTATGCCATAATTAATCTATTCTGCTTCTATTTATTAGGCTAAATTTGTTTTTTATATAGTCTTTCTATAATCACCATATAATCCTTATAAACATGCTATAAGTATTCAATAACCACCCTATAATTAATATAATTTTCTATTAATTAACCTATAATCATCCTATAATATTCATAATTATCCTATAATCTTCATATAAATCGTTTCATAATCCATCAATTATTTCATAATCAATCTAATGGTACTCCTTCAATAGGTATGCTATAATTATCCAAAAAATTTCATATAATCACCATATAACCTCCTTATTTTAATTATAATAATATAATTATAGTTATCCCATAATCATCCTAAAACGTTGAACCACCCCATAATAAAAACATAATCTTCCGATAATTAACCTATAATCATCCCATAATATTTATAAACACCTATAATCTTGATATAAATCATTTCACAATCAATCAATTATCTCATAATCAATATTTTCTTCAATAATTATGCTATAATTATCATATAACCTTTCCCATAATCATCCAATAACCATTCAAAACCACCATATAATAAACACATAATCTTCCATTAATTAACCTATAACCATCCTATAGTATTCATCATCCTATAATCATATAATATTAATAATATTTGGCGCGAAAGACCGTTGCGATCCAAGGCCTAGCTTCCCATTATCTTCACATATATGATTTTATAATCCATCAATTATCCCATAATCAATCCATGCTCTTTCTTTATTTATGCTAAATTAATAATAATATTTTGGCCTAGCTTCTCACGACCATGTGTTGTGCATGTATATTTTTCACACAAATAGACGAGACCTACAATTTAATGCCGTATCCAAACGGCAAAAATCTTTCTATAATCACCATATAATATTCGCATAATCATTTGTTCATTAACTATTCCATAACCGTCCTGTAATCCTTTTATATTTATGCTTTAATCATCCTATAATCTTCCCATAATCATTCTATAATAATTCTATAACCATTATCCGATAATAATCTAATCAATTATATTATTTAATATTAACAAATTCCTATAATTTCTATAATCATCCTATAAAACATAAACGGGACGACCAAATAAATACTCGCATGTGATGTGTGTCAAGTCATTGAGAATTTGGGCTCGAATCAAACGTCCATTGTTGTAATGACTGCATAAGTAAGTACTGGTAAGTCGGGTTTAAAGGCTTAGCACACTCACTATTCATGTCAAATACATAACATTCTCAAGCAAATAAGGATTCAAGATGTAATGAAGATATGCTTGCGCTATCCCTCCCTCCCTCCCTATCCTGTAAATGCCATACTTTTCATGCTTAAGTTGAAATCTATCTGGCTATAAAGGTCGTGGCTTAACTTATTATGGATAACCATGATACCCTAAAATCATTGATGGTGACTGACTACAGGCATAGGCAATACCAAGATGTCTTACGCTTATTGAGCGATGTTCACATCTTTTTGTGTATTTATAAGCCATCTATTGTCTAGAAGCAAACTAGTAGTACATGACTGCTTTTTTCCTATACACAAAACCTATAACATCACTAACTGAAAAGCTAACTGTCAAACGAGCTGTCAAACTGCGCTCACTGATTTTCCCGTTTATTATCAATACACCCAAGTACTTATTAATGGAATGGATCACAGATCTTATCAAAAGTATCAAGGAGAAAAAATTCGAAGCTGGTCAATGGATGGAAACCGATTTGCTCTCAAATGAATGCATGGACCTCTGACATCTGTATATTATATTATATGTGCTACAGGTTATAGTCCAGTTTACAACGAATGAAATTTTATCAAGAACAATTCTGTTACGTTGGCAATCCTAAACTTTGTAGAATACATGGAAGGAGGTTAAGGATGGTTATGAAAACACTTGCCACAGTTACCAAGGGTGATGACAACATACGAATTTGTTTGGGGCAGGCAGGTAGGTAGTAATTGAAAATTGGAAAAACCCAGTAAGAAAACTTTACAGAATACTAAGAAGAATAAGGAATCTATTATTTGAATAAATTGCACATTTAATGAATACAACAAAAATAAGTGCACATATATGGAAGTGGGTAGTCTATCTCCCACTTCCATGCAATGGTGTAATTCGGCTGTTGGATAAATGCAAAAATGTATTCAAAAAGCCCGCTCGAAATGCATTTCAAGAACAAGAATCAAAAAGTGTACTCACCACCCCCCCCCCTCAACAGAGGAATCGAGTGTTCAAACGTTTTGAACAAAATGACAAAATAATGTGGCCACCTTTCTCAAACCACTGGCATTATCCCTTGCATGGCAATAGTGAGACGCGATTGATAATTAGGAAACTTCACTTTATGTAACTGCAATTTATGTATTTAACTTTTTGATATTTGGTCAGCAATTTATTTCTTTCCATACACGAGAGCGATCCTTCAGTTTGGAATTTTCACTTTTTCTTATGAAATCACCTTTGACACACAACTAACATCCTCAATACAACTACAGGGGACGAAAAATTTCCACCCTTTCAGATGGAATTCACTTCATTATCCGTCATCGCTTTTAAGCTCACTTCACTTATACTTTTAGATAATTTCTCAAATATTTATTTAAATAGTTTTATTCTCCTTATTGTTATTATTGTCATGTTTGCATTTAAATATTAATTAATTTTTAGGGATAACTCCTGCACTAGGGCGATTTCTTCTTCACATACGAAAAAAACGACACGACGAGGACGACGAGAAATATCCTACAAATGGAAGGATAAAATACACGATGACAGACGGACGGCTACAAGCGAAAAAAAAAACGGACTATGACAAATTTATTTGGACACCAAATGAATAAGGAGCGGAACAGATTTGTGAGATTGGATTGGGAAAAAAAGTTCAACTGCAATAGCGGAGCAAATGGTAGAGAGAGGATACGACGACGCGGCGTGCACGCACAGTTTAGAAAGGAGACTGAGAGGGTAGGTACTGAAATTGCATCACAAAACCTGAAACAAACACACACCACAAAGCGAAGCACCCATCATATCGAAGAATGGAAGACTGAAGGAAGGAAGGACGAAAAGGAAATACACAACTGAACTGTGAAAGCTTTGTGATACAAACGAAGAAGACGACAAAATACTCGTACTATTCAACCCCATTTTATCCTCGTTTGGCTGCGGCCTGCGGGTTGCAATTCGTTTCTTTTTTTGTGTTTCTTGGTGATAGTGGGTGGCGTTGCAATAATCAGAAGTCAGGACATCATGGATGGCCTCATCAACCTCAATTTGCAGTACATCGTCACGTTGTCGCAAACAACAAATAATCACAACAAAGCCCAAACGACCGACCGGCCGACCTCAGCTTCTTGCATTTTTGTGCCGTGTTCCTAGTGCTGGTTGGTAGTGATGCTATCTTCCCCATCCCAGTTGTTAAGCACGGTTAATACCTGCATTTTGTCATGCTTTGTTGCTTGCTATGGGGTTATGTAAAGTTCTGCATCTTGATTTGTACAGACATTTTGTTTTAGTTACAAAATAGCGCGTATTTCCCATCCAGCTGGTTGCACGAAAAAGTGTTGCCAATTAGTTTTTTTTTAAAGAAACTATTAGGAGGAGAATTAATTGGTATTACTACAGACGACGATTTGTTATTCAGCAATAGAAAAAGCATAAGGTCTTTAGTGACTTTTCTGTGGTAAGCCATTGATTACATATTTTTAGAATGTGTACATATCTTCTATAAGAAATTGGTATTACTACAGCTGAAGAATTGTTATTCAGTAATAGAAAATGCATAAGGTCTTAAGTGACTTCTCTGTGGTAAGCCATTGATTATATATTTTTAGAATGTGTACATATCTTCTATTAGAAATTGGTATTACTACAGCTGAAAAATTGTTATTCAGTAATAGAAAATGCATAAGGTCTTAAGTGACTTCTCTGTGGTAAGCCATTGATTATATATTTTTAGAATGTGTACATATCTTCTATTAGAAATTGGTATCACTACAGATGAAGATTTGTTATTCAGAAATAGAAAATGTATTAGGTCTTAAGTAACTTCTCTGTGGTTAGCCATTGATTGCATAGATTTATTTTGTTGTAACCCCAAAGACTCATATTCTACCATTTTGTCCACATACCACAATACAAATGAGAGATAATTTCTTTTATTGCGAATTATCAAAAAAAGTTCAAATAGTGTAAGAACCGGTGTACCGGTGTGTGTTGAGTCAGCAAGCTTTACCATGTTAAACTCTTTAACTGTTTGCTAGTCGGCGACGGCGCTAGCGTTTAGCCCAGTGCAAGCGTAGTGGTAAGCCACTTAAACAACTGAACTTAATAGTTGAAGAAGGATAAAAGACCGAAGGTTTGTTTCGCTGCTTGCCCTCAAAGATATTCCCAATTAGGGAAAGTTATTTCAGTTTAGTTTACGCGGAAAGATCGAGCTATGGATTTATTCTTGCTTGTGGGAAAAATTATTACTAAGCAAAATCAGTCCAACTATCGTAGCTTGATGGAGTCCTATTTTTTTGCGTTTGAATTTTACTAATTTAAGCATTTTTTTATTCAAAGAGCCATGAGAGGACCCCGGTTTTAGACCCAAGTATAATAAAGAATATTTTTTACACATAAGACATTACCTGTTTTAGATAAAAAAAACTGTACGCTGGAAATTAAAAAATTCTAAAACTCAAACTCAATTCAACAATACTAAAAGAAAAGTGATTTTTTTCAACATATAAACTTATTACCAAAGGAGAACTCCCTGGAACGTACCAGACATCATTGCCGTACGGACCTCAAAGATACTCAAGTGTCAAATTGTCGACTGTAACAAGCACTGGATTTTTGTTTGAAGATCTTTGCACTAGACAGCTCAGACAATTTTTAACATCAGCGGATGAGGAGTAAAAAAGATAATTTTTTGAAGTCAGTTTGTATGGGAGGTACCTCGATAACACTGTCTATGACTCAATAGCTTGAGCAATTAGTAGCAGAGGTATCGAGAACACGTTCAACCAATGGATAAGGGCTATGCTTGAAAGTCGAGAACTACTTCCTCGTCAGGAGAAGTGTCTGTGTCTGTGACCGCAGTTAAGAGTTTTTCCAAACGAGAAGTCCTTTATCCCATTCTGTGGTTACTAGTCATCGACAATCTTCTAGTAAATCTTGAAAATGATACACTGGATGTATACAAGGATGGTGAGACCCATTATTACGCTTGCGGCCAACGTTTGTTGGCAATAAGTTCTTCGACTCAGAGCATCGACTATGCTTAAGAAGCTTCAAAGAAAGAAGGGGCTTCCTTAGAATCTGCGCTCGTACGAGTTGAACCCTACTGTGGTTTCAAATGGGCTGCCGCCACTGCGCTGATTGATAATTGAGAAAACAAACTTCGTCTGGCCCACTGAGAAAATGTCCCGGGGCTGAACGATTATTCTAGACAAAAATACCATCGGAGAGCTGTTGAGCTTTCTCATAGGTCACTGTGGCTTGCGATTCCACCTTAACAAACTTAAGCTAGAGAACGTAGGTTCTGCTCGGAGGATGATGACGAATCATGCGAGCATATTCTTTGTGAATGCCCAGCATCACATTGGTTAAGCAGGCGTATTTTCCATAAAGAAATATGTTCGTCAGCAAAGTTGAGAAACTCTAAGGACGTGCTATCCTTCATTAGGGAGGTGCTACGCTTCTTAGAATATTCACACCCTTCTGATATACTGATATAAAAGATCTTTTCAGGTCGCAGTGTCGACCAAATGGGCAAAGGTCTTGAAAAATGTTCCACCCCATCGGGACTAAGTCCCAAAAAAAATACAAAATTTGGGACTTTTGTCCCGTTTTCGACAAACATTTTTTGGACTTATGTCCCATTAAGGTGGGTTTTAAGTCCCAAATGTAAATATTGGGTGTGAAGTGAAGTGAAAGTTGGTGGTGGTTCTGTTTTGTTTCTCGAATAAAAGACGTTGTGAAAGAGGGAGATTTTAAGTGGTTGTTTAATTAATAAATCCAATATTAAATTGAAAAGTCTATCCACAAGCACGAAGGTTTTATAACTGACCACCCACTCACCATTTATATATGAACTGACACAAAAAATGAAATATTTCAAAAAATATCGAAAAGTATAAAAGCTCAGCAAACATTGGCAACGCTGTACATTAATCTAAATCTACTCCTTTCTCAGCGTTCACCGTGCTTGGTGCGTGAAATGCATTTTCACAAAATTTATTTGCAACGCTCATTCGTAGCGAGTATGCGCCTCTGTACTTCTGCTTATGAGCGGTTCCATCACCACCCCATCTGCCTTCCGAATTAATCCAACAAAACGGAGAGAAAGAACCCTCTTGGATACGTTTTGGGTCATGCGTGTCACTCACCACTTCCCGCTACCAAAGCAAGGAGTCATCGTTGTCACATCGTATTTATGCAATCTCGATGGGAAAACGAAGAATCAGGTGCAAACAACAAACAGTTGAAGTGGGTGGTGGAACAGAACCGAACCGAACCGTATCTGTCTGGAGTGATGGTGTGCATGTGCAAGGCTCGCTGTTGCACAATAATAATTATTGTCGTCGTGGCATGGAGAAAAGGGTTAAATTGAATTCTTGTACAATGATAAAGTGGTGCTAGTAATGTTGTACGCCTAAGGGCAGGACGGTAAAAGTTCTCCTTCACGCTTCCATGCAATTGTGTCCATGTTTTGGTTACTTCGTCTCTTGCACATCTTTGGCACTGGATGCAATGTGAATTTGTTGAAGCGCGTTGCCCAGATTGCATGAGCAGATAAATAGAGAGAAAGCACCAGAGGAAGGATTTTATTTTCGTTGTCTAAGCACATTGTGTTGTATGACAAATAGCAGTACCCGTTTGACTGATTGATTGAGGTGCTGCCAGGCAAAAATGGGGTTTAGGGGTTGAAAAGATTCATTCCACAGTTAAGTTTTTGTTTGGCACGAGGTTAGGCGTGCGTGTAGCAAGGATGAATTGTGTGACGATATTGATGGTGATATAGGACGAGTATTGTGATAAGTGAGTTCCAGTGAAACGAAAGTACTCGCAGGTACCTGGCTAGAAGGAAAACCTTCAAGGTTTTTCTTCTTTGTGCTTAGATACGAGTATGCTTAGTTTCTTCTCTCTACTTACGTCCCTGCACTTTCTTAGTTTTTATTGGAGCTGCTTCGCTACTACGGGTTCAAGAACCTTAAGGACAGGATATATTTTTAGATCAGCCATGTGTTGGCAAATAGAAATTTTAATGCCATAAATAGATATTATTATATACTATCTATACTTTTATATAAAGAGATAAGTTTGCACTTTCAATTGGCTATGCTAATTTTGGAAACTACTGGACCGATTTTGATCAGGCTTTCACTATTGGAAAAGGTTTATAGTGCAGTTTTAAGTCAATGGTGGATTGGTGGAGGTTGGGGTCAGTGTGTTTAGGGGGTAAGTGGCCGTGTGGTCAGTGGAGGGATCACTGAGTGGGTGGTCAGTTAGGTGGTAGTAAGTGGGTTGAGGGCAGCCGGGCAAGGTCGGCCATTTCAGCTAGTTATATATATTTGTATATTTGTGGGCGCCGTGGCTCAGTGGTATTGCACATGGCTGCTGCGCAGGAGGTTCAGGTTCGAATCCCAGCAACCCCAAAAGTATTTTTCACGGTGTCCCACCTCTCGCGAATGGGTGACAAACGTTCCGAGAGTAATTAAAACTAGTTGTTAACCCCAGCGTTACCCGGGACCCGCCTACCCCCACCATCAAGACACCGTTTACACCCACCAAAAGCTAAAATAAGAGGCGTTGTCTGTCTGCCCCTCACACACTACTGTCCTTTACCAAACTAACCGCTCTTCCACTGAAACCACCGCTCACCATTGAGCCCCACCACAACTACCCGCCCCTGACCCAAAATTGTAGCCTATAATGTGTGTATGGACGTGAGTTATGGTCGCAAGTTCATACGTAATTTTCCAGGTTCCTATAATCATCCCCGGACTATTACGAACATTTTAATAAAAAATGAGCCAAATCGGTCCAGCCGTTTAGCCGTGAAAAGGAAACAGACAGACAGAGTTACTTTCACATTTATAATAATATTTTATTAGTAGGGATATTTTAGTTTTAGGTTTTAGGTTTTCGGTTAATTACTTTTGGTGTTTTTAGAGTTTTGGTTTTGGGTTCTCTGGTTGATAGTTTTTGAGGTTTTGTACTGACAAAAAGAACTTTCAAAACTTTTCGTTTTGGGTTTTCTGATTGAGCTTCGGTTTCGGTTTTGGGTTTAGTTTCTCTGTCTGATAAATTTTTGTTTTGGGTTTTCTGGTCGAAAACATAGGGGGGTTTCTGACTGCATTTGGTTTTTCTCACTGACTGGTTGGTTTTAAAATTTCCAACTGCCCTTCAGTTTTGGGTTTAGTTTCTTTGTCTGATAAATTTTTGTTTTGGGTTTTCTGGTCGAAAACATATGGGGGTTTCTGACTGCGTTTACTTTTTTCGACTGGAAAACTTTGTTTTTGGGTATTCTGGTTAATAATATTTGGGGTTTCTGACTAAATTTGGGTTTTCTGGCGTTTCGGTCTTAGTTATGATTTTTCTGACCGACAAATTATAGGTTTTTGGTCTTATATTTTTTTTCACGGTGTCCCACCTCTCCCGAAAGTCTGACAAACGTCCGAGAGTAATAACTTGTCACGGAAAGCTTCTCAATTCGACGTTCGGATCCGGCATTAAATTGTAGGTCCATTTTGTGTGCAAAAATATACATGCTCAACACAAAATGGTTGCGAGAAGCTAGGCCTTGGACCGCAATGGTCTGTCGCGCCGAATATTATTAAAGTCCCGCACCATACCCATATATTGGGTTACGATGCAGCAATTATTTGCAGAGAAAGACACGGAAAATACTTCTTAGACGGGTTAAAGAGATGGGAGTATCGCTCGAATATGTGTGTAGACTTACAAGGAAACGATAAAGAAAAAGAAAAATAAATTTGAATAACTTGTATCTTTGCTGGGTCGGAAGCTTTTCAAACAATTCTCGTACATGCCGCACTCTCTATATTAAGGTTTCTTAAATTGCAGAAGGATGCCAACAAAAAATTAGGCTGCTTTCGCCAAATCTATAGCATTCCTACTGCCTACGCCTTATGGCTGCTTGAATAAAATCCGTCCGTAGGTTTACAAGAAATCTCCTTAGAAGTTAGTCAAAAATTAACAAGTAATGTTATGTGTGAGTACGGCAGGGTGAATTTATATCAAATTACTGTACTTTTATGGAACTTGTAAAAATAAAAGACAACTTTGGATATCGCATTTCGTTCAATCGGTGGGAGAGTCCAGAATTCATGCGTTAGATCTGCTGTAGGTAAAAACAAATTACCTCCACCACACTTTATTCCCACCAAGTAAATTCATCAAAAAATCACCTCCGGGTGAATAAATTGCGACAAAAATGGCGCACAAAATGCCATTCACACCGGGACGGACACAATACGCGCATGTTATGAAATTCGCCAAAGAGCATTTTCGGTTATTACGCAACACAGAATTCATTCAAGTTCAACAAATTGCATAACGGAATGGAGAAGGTAATTTGTGGCATCCAGAACAACAGCGCTGTGGTGAATACAAAGCATTTCCATTTCAGCAGCACCACCGCCGGCAGCCATGCAGCCCTCCTTGGCAAAGTAAAAAACCATAACCACCATTACGTTATTTTTGTATAAAGCGAAAGGGACAATAATTGTAAAAAAGGACAGGAATAGACAGACGGAGTAAAAAGCTTTTATCTCTTTGATTTTTAAGCTTTTTTGTCGGTTGTTAGTTGTTACTCAGTAATGCTATAAAAGAGAGAGTGAACCAGAAGGAGCGTCGTGCGAAAAAGGACTCCAATTGAGCCAAAGTACAGGTGTAACATTTTTTGTACTAGTGCACTTAAAACTTATACCGGCAATGAAATATTTCTTAAAACGTAGTAATTACAACAACTCCGTTGCAATTTTGAAATACACAGAGAGTGGAATGCGTTATAAAGGATACGTCTTTCATGCTCAAGATATAAGATAATGACAAAACAATGCGTTATAAAGGATACGTCTTCCATGCTCAAGATATGAGATAATAACAAAACAATATTCCAACATTTTAGCATCCTTTTTTATTATTATAGAGCTTTTGACGTGACAATGTTTCAGTGTACATGGAATAAGATGTACATGTTGAAAATGTTAAATGTCCCACTGTTAAGTCACAATGAGACCATGTTAAGTGAGACATTGTTAAGTAAGACACTGTTAAGTAAGACACTGTTAAGTGAGACACTGTTAAGTGAGACATTGTTAAGTAAGACACTGTTAAGTAAGACACTGTTAATTGAGACATTGTTAAGTAAGACACTGTTAAGTGAGACACTGTTAAACATTTTAAGTAAGACACTGTTAAGTAAGACACTGTTAAGCGAGACACTCTTAAGTGAGACACTGTTAAGTGAGACACTGTTACGAGACACTGTTAAGTCACACTTTTATGTCACTATTTTATGCCTTTTTTTCTTTAGTTATATTTTATATGTCTATAACTATATATGTAGTCTATGTATAGTTATATACTCGTATACATTGGTATACTCACATAAGTGAGACACTGTTAAGTGAGACACTGTTACGAGACACTGTTAAGTCACACTTTTATGTCACTATTTTATGCCTTTTTTTCTTTAGTTATATTTTATATGTCTATAACTATATATGTAGTCTATGTATAGTTATATACTCGTATACATTGGTATACTCACATAAGTGAGACACTGTTAAGTGAGACACTGTTACGAGACACTGTTAAGTCACACTTTTAAGTCACTATTTTATTTTTTGGTTATATTTATATATATATATGTATATTGCTATAAATGTAGTCTATGTATAGTTATATAATCGCATTGATTGGTGTTTTCAGGGTAGCTGAAATGCCAGTAAGACGCCTCTATGGGTAAGTATCGTAAGGGATAACCTATGCTATATGCTAAATGCTAAACGTAATGTACAAGATGCACTATGCAACATGCGCATTCAATATGCAACACCTAACTTACAACATGCAAGCTGCTAAATGCTACATAAAACACGCAATATACAATATGCATTATGCAATATGTATATCGAAATCACAAGTGTTAACAACGCTAACAACAACAAACATGTGCAGTAGTAGTGGTCGTCTCTTACGGTGCTCTGATCTGCTCGCTCTGTTAATTACTGCTAGAAATGATTGTCATGCCCATCTTCGGAGAGTCAAATTCATCTACGACCAAAAATTGAGGGGTTCCTTAACGCCAACGAGCGTGGTGTATAAGACTAAGTGAACATTCATATCAGTACTTACATATGGATCTGAGACTTTGGCGCTTAGCAAAAATCACTCTAACCTCTTAGCCGCGTTCGATGGAGAATTTTTGACCCAGTATGTGAGGAAGGATGATTCTGGCGACTAAACTTCAAGCGTTAAGAGCATTAAAATAGGCTCTGGTGGTCAGGACACCTCGGCTCGCATGACCGTTGAGCATCTAGGTCGAAATTTCTTTTTCGGAACAATTTATGGGATACGATAGCTTGACAGGCCAACGCTACGCTGGAAGGATGGCTTATACCAGAACGCCCGGAGTTTAGGGATGCCAAACTGGTAAGATCCAGATTGGACTCAGTTTTAGAGCCAAATAATATAATGATGATAAAGGTGCGCTTACCAGGGGTCGACATTGCAACATCAGTTAACGAGTGAATGAAATCTATACGTAAACGAGTGATCAAGTATTTACATTGGGATGAGCACTATTCGTTCACGTTAGCGATCATTTGTGGTAATTCGACCCCAGAGTATTTGCAATCGTTTGCGAAAGTGTCACTTTGACTGATGTCAAAAATAAGGGTTCGTCCATTCACGTATGTGCGCTTAAGTGATCAAGTGGAGTTATCATTCCACCTTTAACGTAAATTAGTCTACACTGTCCTACAAGCTTTTCAAAAAAGAAGCATTTAAAATTAAAAAATGACACATGTACCGCCGGCGGATGGTGCACCCCAGACCGCCTGTCTTATTGTAAGTGCGGTGAAAATATTGCTTAACTTTTCCAAGGACTTGAACACTTTTTTATGTGAAAGTGAGTCTACGACTGCTTCACAAATATCTTAATAGACCGCAACTTCACCAAATTCTCTGCTCTCTATTGAGTAAAGTAAATCCATGATGATTCAGTTGCTCACCAGCTGCTTAAGATGAAAATCGATTTCAAGTATGCCAAGTGCCAAAGATACATATTGGCCGTCGTCCGTCTGTTCGGTCTTCGTTGCTATTACACCGGTTGATTCATAAATTTATTAACGAAATCCGATCGGAATAGAGAGAAAATGTAGACGAAGACGCGCCAAAGATTCACAATATGTCTGTTGCTCGTCTAGACCGTCTTCTCGTAGAGCGAGCAACAAATGTGTGCAAGAAATCTTCAAGATGGAAGGAAGGACGGAATCGCGCCCTACATCGAGAGATTATTTTGTAATTCCGATAAGTCCCCTTTCCCTCATTCCCGTTTATGTGCCAGACATGCGTTTCGATTATCGCTTACACGTGGGTAAGCATAGATTCCACTTGACTCTGATAATTGCGTGAGCACTGAGCATGTGCCTGCCCTTTGGAACCGCTCGCCGTCAGCCGCTGGTGTACCGAGTGCTTGATTAAGAAATTCGAAAATTGATTGATATGACTGACTATCAATTGGATTCGGATGCGTGCTTCATACGTTCACTTTTAGAATCCAACTGGAAAAGGTTAATAGACCCGACGCGATGCTGTGTTGTGCTGCGATGCTTTGTTTCCTCACCAAATACTCGTATCGGAACGCACGCACTCAAATAAGTAGTTCGTCTCGTGTCTTCCTGAATTGAATTACTCTTTTGTTCTTTGTCCATGGAACAATTGGGTCATTGATGAGTTGGGATTGATTTTATTTCTTATTGTTCTTAGATATGTACAGGGTACCGAAAACATACATTACATTGAAAACTACACATATTTGCGGGGATCTTTTGCAATTAGTGGAGGCGATACAGATGAATAGTATTATAAAAGTGGTATTTTTGGGTTAAAATGCAAAAGAATATACATATACTGGTATATTTTATAGAGATTATTCCTTGAAGAAAGAACGAAGCAAATGTGGACTAATTTTTGACGGTTCCGTGAAATAAATCCGAGCGAAATAAGGCCAAATTTCACCATTTTTGTTAAAACGACCAATCTTGATTACCTTCCTATTTCCGTTTTTTGAATAAACCGCGCACGCGTAAGGGGTTAGCACCCTTATAATGCTCGGCTAGATGCTTGGTAGAGCGTGGTGTCAACGACAAGGAGAGAAAAAAAGATGTCTATGAGCTTGGGTCTTGATTGCCAGTGCTTATAAAGGAGTGATTCCTTGGTAAAGTAATTTTATTTTTACATCTTCGGTGGGTCTAGCGTTGTAATGGGAAGAAACGGTGATACAGACCATAGATTTCTCTCGTAGGATTGTTGGAATTTTCTTAAAGCGGTCATGGAATGTATATTTAAATACCTGACTAGCTTCAGTGAGTTCCTACTTATATATTTCTCAGGTAACAGTTAAACAAATATTTGGACAAAATTTACAACAAATCTTTATTTACAAAGCTACTAAAAGAGCCCATATAAGCGAATTAAGGGTGAATATGAGCCATGAGAGAAAGCAGGAAATCAGTACAAGATTATTAAACATAGCCCCTTTTTTTCTATTAAAAGAACCTAATCCAAAAGCCTTTTTTCCGGAATCTCATAATTAATTCATAATACTAATCCTATAAGTGTACAATGAAATGTACTTAGTTTTGCAATATTTATTAAATATTTAAACGTTAAGCGTTTATTATTACTTAAAATTAAACAGAAATCGCACCGAAAACATACCAGTATAAGAATAAGCTTTGTATTGAATTGTATTAGAATTAAGAAAATAACAAAAAATCATGGAATATCTTTAGGCTCAGTAATATTTTTATCTTTATATATGAAAATGATTATGCGTTTGTACGTAACGGCGCCTCGCCTAAGCCATATTCACACTATATGTTCGTTTGGTGTTAAGATAAGTTCATGTATTTTTTGGGCCCGGTAGGTGGCGTTGGAGTAGAGATATTTACGAAAATGTGGTTGGTCTTTTGGTGAATATCGTTGTAATCACATCACGCCAAAACCACTAGACCTATTTAAGCTATATTCACACCATATGTTCGAATGGTTCTCTTGAAGTTTATCTCTACTTTGAGTCTGGTGGGTGGCGTATGTATATACAAATGTTTATGCGTTTGTATGTAATCGCGCACCGCCTAAACCACTGAACGTATCAAAGCCAATTAGACCGCATGTTCGTTTGATGCTCCGATAAGTATATCTCTTTTTAAAGCCCGGCAGGTGGCGCAGGAGTCTAGATGTCATCACGCCTAAACAACGACATCTTGCTTAACCACTGAACTTATCAAATCCATATTCACACTGTGTTCGTTTGATGCTCCGATAAGTTTGTGTTTTTTAACGGTAGGTGGCCCTGGAGTGGAGATATTTACGAAAACGTTTGGTCTGTTGGTGCATATCTTTGCTATCGCGTCACCCCTAAACCACTAGATTTATCAAAGCAATATTCACACCGTATGTTCGCTAGGGGTTCTTAATGTTTATCTATTTTTTTAAGCTCGGTATGTGGCTCTGGAGTCGAGATATTCTTGAAAACGCGATTCTGCATTTAAATCTAACCTTATCAAGCTTATATTTACACGATATGTTCGTTTCATGCTCCTATAATAATAATAATATTCGGCGCGACAGTCCGTTGCGGTCCAAGGCCTAGCTTCTCGCAACTATTTGAGTTGTGCATGTACATTTTTGGACACAGATGGAATGCTTCTATAAGTTCGCCATTTTTTTTGGTTCGCAACATGTTGCTGAAGCGTGTGTAAGTGTGTCACACATAACCCACGTTCGGTTGGTGATCCTAATTGTTTATATATTTTTTGAGTCCGGTAGATGGCGTTGAAGTCGAGATATTTTTAAAAATATGTACTTCCAATGTATAAAAAAGTTTGTAACAAAGAAGTTATTCGATTTTTTAATTGTAATAAAGGGCATATCCTACATTACTGACGTGGCGCAAGTCATTCATGGAGTTCTCCCTTGGCAAACAAATGCGTGCGAAGTTTGTATAAAATGGGATTTTAGGATGTGGATTACAAATTTGCCAAAAGATTTAGCCAGCCAGCCAACCGCAAACAAACAAACAAAAAACAAGCATTACCAAAACAAAAACAAAACAAAAAACAAGAAAGCAAGCAAGCAAAAAAGCAAACAAACAAAACCAAAAACACAAAGAAACAAACAAATAAGCAAAAAAAGAAAAAAGTGGGTGCTTGGACTTGTGTACGCGCGTTAGGAGACCTTACAAAAGACCCCCAAAATCAGTCCCAAAAGAACCTTAAAACACTCCCAAATTACCACCAAAGGACCCTCAAAAGACCCCCAAATAGGCTTCCAAAATACCCTCAAAAGACTCCCAAAAGACCCATCAAAAGACCACCAAAAGACACGATGTCTTAAAGTATACATTCTTGTTCGCGTTCCACTTCAATCAAATGTAAATTATGTTAAACAGCGTATAGTGGTTTGTGTACTGGATATTGGGTTGATCAGCACTGCGTAGTGGACAGTGGAAAAATGAAGTCATCATGTCGCGGTTTCGTAACGCTCTCAATTTTACTATCTAATAAACGCGCCAAAAGAAGTATAACTTCAAAATAACAAACACATCCGGATGCTAAGTTAGTATTGGTTCGAAAATGTACAAATGTCAATGGAAAACTTTCAATTGATGAGCTTTGTAAGTTAGTTAGTGAGTTATTATATTGGACTACTTCAAAAGTACTTACGAGTAGATAGAGCCTAACCACTTAATTGAATAGTAGTGAAATACAAGTGTTATAACAATATAAGTTAATAAGTAATCACAAATGTAAATTTGTAAACTTTTGCTATTTGTTAATTAAAGTTGTAATTTCTGAATTAATAAACTTGTGTTCTGTTTTATTATGAACTCTAGAAAGCCTAAATTTTGTAACAATATTGTTACGAAAAGTAATTAGTAGTAGATGTCACCATAGTGTGTAAAAGGAATTATGCGTTTCCCGATCGATAATGGAATACAAGCAATTAGAATTGCATACTCTTAGGCTGTAAGATTAATTAGATTATTTTAAATGTAACCGAATGTATGTTTAAATCATTATTGACTGGTCAAAAATGTAGTCTAACCGGTTTGTCCGCTTTGACCAGTACCCGTGGGGGTCAATCTGCAGCATAAAATCTTATCGGGTATGTTGCAGGACCTTACCACGGAATATTAACAAAGGGTCGTCGGTGCTTAGAGTATACTCAGGATGGGTAATGTCTTCGCACTTGCGACCCGAAGTGGAGCACTGGTACTTAGAATCTCTTTATGAGCAAGTCTTCGTATTTAGTGGTTCATTTCATACAACACACAGGTCTGTGATATGGGACAGACGGGGATCTTGGATTCCAAAGGCCTAGGACTTGGGAAATCCTAGTGGCAAATGATGGGATTCGCGGTTCCGGACGAATGTGCTGCCAGGGTCTGCTTTTGCAATCGCCCAGGCACTCATTCTGAAAGAGCTGAGTCCCTTGATGCCTGACCTCACCAAGGTTGCCCTTGGTACCGCGGGAATTGTCCGTGCTCACAGACAACAAGGCCGGCCGTAAGGCTCTACCAGTCTGAGGACAATTGTGGTTGAGGACCCAGCTTGTTCTGGGGATGCAACGCGGGGGCTGTGGTTTACTACCCAAATGCGGGTAGAACATCAGCGTGGGGACTGATGTTACCAAAAATCTTTGGAACATCAGTATCCTTCCTGATGTTACCGGTGCGATGATGCGTTCTCTGTGGAGTTGCATATCTCAACCGGTTGTCGTAACACCAAAGATCGGCAAGGATTTAAGGTAGGTCCTGCTCCTACCATTGAGTTAATACTGGCACATCAGTCTATGATGGACGTTGATTGTCGTATAACTAATCCAAGTGCGAAGAGGACCGTGGGGTTAACCATTCAATGGAGGTATCCACGTTAATCCAATGACACTTCTTATCCGCTTTGACCGGGTTTTTTGTAAGTATATGGTTACACATGTAGTTTATTTCTAGAAGATGACTCATTACATATGAGTATGGTTAGTTATAAATAAGTGAAGTTGCCACAATTTTTTGGATATTTCTGTCTATAAGATGGGAAGCTTCTGGAAAACTTTTCAATGAGTATAGTAAGGCGTTGCAGCATTGTTTAGAATTCAACGAGTCAAGTTCAAAGAGTTCTTAATACCACCTGATGGAATTATAGTGAAGTACAAGTGTTGTTGTAATAAGTGTTTTTGTGTACATTTAAATTTATCATCCAATATAAATTGTGAACTTGTATTTTTACTGTTTGTTTATTAAAGTTGTTATTTGTAAATTAATAAACTTGTTGTGTTTTATTTTTAAAATCCTTTACGAACTCGAAAGCCTTAATTTCGTAACAATATAGAGGATTTAATAAATGGTTAAAATTCGGTGCCACGCCCTTAACATTAACTAAACACGGTTAAGTAAATATGTAGAGTGTCCTATGGTCGATGACTACCAACTAAAGGAGCTTTTTTTTGTTACACAGAGGGTCGTTGACTTTTGTTTGTTTTTTTATTTCCACCGTTACCACCCTTTGTAAGTGGGGTGCGTGGTTGATGGATTATTATGGAAATCCCATAAGCTGCATTATGCCGCCTACCGTTGTCTTGTTCGTCGGTTACAACCTTAGCATATAATTGGAAAACAATGCAATAATGCAAAAGAAACAATCTGATGATATCCTTGCACGCTTGCACAGTTAATACGAAACAAAATGCAAGAATATTGACAGTCAGGCTGTAGAAAGGTTAAATTTTGAATATTAAAAAAAATGTAAAAGACTCTTCTATGTCTGTAGATGAGTTAAAGTTTGTCTTATAAATACGTCAATGAACGTGAAAATGCATGGCTATCTATCTTTTCAAGCTACCGCAGGAGTTCCTCAAAGTAGACACTTAGGACCAATTCTTTTTATTCTATTTGTCAGATATTTATCAGCAAACTTTAACTTTCTGTAGATTAAATGTTAATAAAAGTATTGAACATTCTCGATAGTTTCTCAAATTGTGAAAAAAGAGCTTTGAAGTTCTATACAAAAATGTTCTGCTTTTTTTAAAACCTTCAAGCTTTTACGCTTTGATAAGTCCGATCAATCAAAAGAACCAAATGACAGGTATATTTATAATGCCTTAAAATCAGCAAAACTGACTGTACCTGTCATTGCGTACTCGCACACCCACTCTTATGTAACATCCCTTCAACTCACCACCGGCCGGGATGAAAAATCGATTTCTCACCGCATGGCATTTTCAGGATACACTCGTAACGAGGGGATGACGAGAAATCAAATTTCACTTTATTGTGGTTGTGGCGGTACTGTTTTCTAGTCGGTATCGGTAGGCGGCGGTATTTGAGACTTGTTTTGATTTACATTTTTCTTTTCTCTCTCTCTCTCTCCTGTCAATGCTGTTTCCAGCTTTTGAGGGACTATGCTCAGCGGCTTCGCTTTAATATTAAATGGACGGTGTGAGTATGAGTGACGGCTTTTATTGCATTCTGCAAAGGATGCATAAAATGAAAAAAAAAACTGTGTTGGTGGAGGAGATGACTGCACTCCGCTGGCCACGTTTAGATTGGCCACCTCCACCAAGGATCGAAAAGAAAGGAAGTCTGCCTGAGTTCGCTGCCACAGGTACCCAAGCAAAAATCAAACTCTCCCTCTATACGTATGCATATACATACGTATGGAAGAGTATACCTTCGACTTAATATCCTTCTGTACAGAGGAACCTGCTTAAATGCCCTGAACTGGTTGGTTGTCGTCGCTTGCACAATTGAGTTTGTAATTAAGGAAAAGTGCACTCAGCTAGCGGTGCAGTCATGCAGTAAGGCAGTCCGTCCATAAGGTATTTAGGATACTGGCGTGTGAATGTGGTTCCTTCATTGATTATTTGAACTCAGAGTTTAGGAAGAGTGCAAGACAGCGAGGGCGAACTTCGTCTGATAACAAAAGCAATTAATCTGAGAAGTTTATGGTTTTGAAATTTATATTTTACCTTAAATTTAAATTTAATTTAATTTCCTAAATAGACATTTTGTTATAAATTATTTTCTATTCCGAGCCGAATTTTGAAGAACCCCATGATCTCAGCAATGAGCAAATTAGAGGGAATACCATGTTGTTTGTTTGCATGTTCCGTATCTATGCTGAATAGGTACGTAAGTACGTCCGATGATAAGCCTTATGGTAGACTCGTGTGCACGAGTTGAGGCACGAGCTATTAAAGTTGGGTTCAAGAATGGGCGGGATGCATCTGGATATTTATTTTGAACACCGCTTATGGAAAAAGCGATAAAACAGTGACAAGCAAGAAGCATTCCCAAGATGTTCAAGCGATTCGATTGTTTTCGCGATATTTACGTCACCAATAAGTTTAATCGCGCGGTTGTGAATTCTTTCGCCCAGATGCAATGTGGTTTTGGTAGCACGCACCTGCCCAGACGATACAGTTGTGTAGGGCGAATAAATGCCTTGTAGATAGTAGACAGGTCTGAAGAAGTGAAGTACCTCTAGCACCGTTTTAGGAAACCTAAACATTTCGCAGCATTCTTAGCGATGGCGAATAAGTGGTCGTTCCAACGTAGCTTGTTGTTGAGGCACATACCAAGTATTGCGAGTTTTTCGGTTTCTTTGATGCACGATCCATTCATGGATAAAGGTTGGGCCCGACCCGTTCTCTAGTTAAGATGTTCGATAGAGAGTTCGTTAGAGTTAGAGATACGGTTAGGCCAGAAAAGCCTTTGTTTCTAATCCTTTTGTGATAGTAGCGTTCACCTTCCAAGTGCTGCACCCAAACAACAGCACAGATTCAACATTTGAACGGAACAGTCGCAGCTTGGTGTTTAAGCTGATCGCATTGCTTCGCCATATCATGGATATAATTCCAAACACTGATTTAGCTTTGCCGATTCGGTTGACAATGTCCTGTTCGGTTCCACCTTCGGTCGAGACAATACTCCCAAGATATTGGAATCTACTACTCTCTCTACCGGTTGTCCAGCAATGTTAACTTGAGTTACTGAATTAGTGCCGAGGTTCATGATTTTGGTTTTGACAGTATTAATCTTCAAACCCGCAACATTTGCCTCCCTTTCCACATTTGTTGTCATTTGGTGCAGCTCCATAATCCTGTGTGAGGAGAGTAAACAAACGTCGTCAGCGTAGTTCAGATATTTGAGTTGAGATGTAAGGAGTCCAACGAATTCCTCGGTTCCAATGTCTAAAACTGCACGAAGCACATCGCTAATCACCAACAAAAAAAGTATCGGCGATAGAATGCAGCCTTGTCGTACCCCACTTAGGATCTCGAATTCCTCTGACAGCTTTCCTCTATGCAGCATATGACATTTAGAGCCATCATAGGTTGCTTTAATAATAGCTATTAGTTTATCTGGTATACTCATCCAGCGCAAGGCAAGCCAGATAAACTGTCGGTTGACTCTGTCAAACGCCTTCTCCTAATCCCATGAACCGCAAGTGTAGTGGTGACGGGAATTAAACGCACTGTTCAATAATGATCCGCAGGGTGTTGATGTGGTCGACACAGGAGGATCCAGTTCGGAAATCTGTTTGTTCAGCATCGATTGTATTTTCCAGATGTTATTTAATTTGTTCAAGTACTACTGTGGCTATTACCTTTGCAACTGCAGGAAGAACGCAAATGCCTCTCTAGTTTTCGCACTCCATAAAACTACATTTTTTATGCAGCTTGACAATCATTCCCTTCTTCCACTCGTCGGGGAAACTTTCTGCTTCTCAAGCTCTCTCTACAAGAGGATATAAAAGCTCTGCTGATGTCGTTGGAGCGACACGGAGAAGCTTTGCGGGTATACCATCTAGACATACCGACTTGTTGTTCTTTAATGCGTTGATCGCGGTAGCGATCTCGTCTTTACTGTTGAGGTGCGAATTCGGGAAATTGCTTCCGGCAGCTCCGTTTGATTTGGGTGCATATCGTTGGCGAATACACGGTTAAGGGCCGTAGAGAAATGCTCCTTCCATCGCTTGAGCAGATCCTCATCTGAAACGAGTACGGCACCATCCAGGCCTATAACTGGATGTTGGCTAGAGCGGTGACCACCTGTCAGCTCTTTGGTGATTCTGTAAACGGTTTTGCTATCGCACCTGATCGCTGCTTCTGAGGCCAGGGTGTTAATATAATTATGTTTGTCATGTCATACACTATGCTGCACTTTCTCATTTTCCTCTCTCTATAGCTCGATCCTCGCTGCTGCTGGGGTATCTACGATACGAGTTTGTTAAATTGTTAAGAGCATTTTGTATGAGTTCTTTTAAGGCTTTCCTGAAACGGCAATAGCCACGTCATCCGATTAAACGATCCCTACGCAGCCCTCCCTTTTCAGACAAATCAGCAGCTCGTTTACCATAGAAGGGGGGATAGGACTCCACCTGGCTTGGTTCCTCTAAAGACAGATCTTCTAGCGGACGTCACACTCAGTTTTGAATTAATAATCCGGCTTATCAACGAGCTTGCGCGACTATCAATGATGGAATTTAATAAAAGTCATATCTCTCACATGTTGACTACACTGACAACAGCACTTAACTCTTGTCCAGAATCACAAAAATTTACACAAAAAAAATTCACCAGACTTTTCCATTAAAAAGCGCATCATCCCCATCAAACCATCTCATCAATATGTGCAGTGCATAGCGTTCCGTGGCATATTACTTGTCGTCCCAGAGAAGAGCAATTTGCCAACAATCACAGATTCACATTAATTCGGCAAATTTCCACTTTGCGAGACAGCTGGAATGCAAATTTTATCGACAAATTATGATGGGAAAACCAATTACCCTACATTTTGACATTTTCGATAGAGGAAAATAGTCGGGAAAGGGGAATATTAAATGAAAATAACATCCATCAATAAAGGACGACTATCTATTAGCGGTTCTTTGAGAAATCTTCATCAAATATTTCAACAAACAAATGATATTGCAACTATCTAACCATGTACCCGATGTCGTCGTGCACAAGAAACGCAACTCACAATTTGAAAATCTCATTCAACTTTTCACTACCAAATCCTTGTTCGTCGAATGCCGAAAGCGATGGAAAAATATGCGAATCCTAAAGACAGAAAGATACGCGTGGCCATTGCATCCATGGATGGCAAACATTTTGCAACTTTTTTTTGAACGCAATCGCTTTCGTCGTTGGTCGTTGCCATCGGCGAAGAATCCTGATGCATGATACATCCGTTGCCGGCTTTTTCCGATGCAGCTTTTTATGCTGAAAGCCTGATTGCTTCACTGGTATTTCCCTTTTTGTGTTTGGAAATAGAGCATCGCCGGGAAAAGTTTTCATTTGTTAGCAGATAGAAGAAGGAGACTGCCGTGCAGCATATAGTTTGTGAACTGCAATCTACCTCCTTTTCTTCCTCAACACTCCCTTCACCACTTCCATCGAAAGGCAGGGAAGAAAACTTCTAACAGACAAGTCTAATGTTTACCATTTGTGCTTGATCTGCTTCCGCTCTTACATAATAATCATCTGCGAGTGTGGAGCATCATGTTGGTGCACACAAAATGAGGAGGAGGTGCATGTTTGTCCTCGTAGCGACGCAGAAGACAACATCTCTATATAATATACATATAATTGAATATTATGGTAGGATAGGTCATGGAACCCGAAACATTTCTATCCATTTGCTACAATCCCTCTCGTTCGTCTGGAAACTTTTATTAAAGATTTAGTTTCACGGTAAATATTAGTTCAGTTCAGTTGGTATATTAAAGGATGCCAACTATTTGGTGTTGGCGTATTAAAGGATTAAAGTACACATTGAATAGAGCAAAACTTTAATATGTGAGAGGAGAGGATTAACGAAACAAATTTGAAGCTTACCATTTTGCCTTTTTGGTCTGACCTTTAAGCTTAATGGAGTGTGGGATTTGTAATCATTTGAACGTTGCCAGAGGCGATGTAATGATCAAAATTTAGGACAATGCTGAGAAAGAAGGGGGTTACATTTATTTATGGCCACTTCACATGCTAATCCTTTTTATCGACTTCAAAATGGCTTTCGATGGCGTAGTAAGACTTTTATCTGCATTTCCGAACTGCTTTTTAAAAGCAACATATATGGTAGTCAGAGAAATATAAGTTTTTTGTTTAAAAAAATTCTCTATATTAAAGTCATGTTCTGTTCATGGTTCTGTCTGTCATTTCTTCGTTCGTTCGATGGTGGAATCTTGCAATACATTTTCAACCCACTTCCCACAGCCCGATTTAATTAAATCTTTGCACACATGTGTATTTCCGGTGACAACACTTTCTATTAAAATTTGGTATTGATCGGGCACCGGTATCAGGGGGCTCCCATACAAATTTTTTTTAAATCATATAGCGGCATCAGATCACGTCATACTATAATCACGGTGTGCGCTATTTGGGCCTGCGCTTGTTTTTCGACTTGGTTTTTATTTTTAACCACAGAGTACGCAGTGCTTCGGATGTGTTTTTATTTTTCAGCATTTATAGAGTGGAATTCAGTACACTTTTGTTATTAGAGAAAACTATTAATTTTTATGGGTTTTTATAAAACGTAGGTATTTCGCATAATCTGCCTGATGAATAGGAATTCCATTGAAGTATGGGTTATTGCTATTTGTTCGTCACAATGCAAATGTTGCATGAGTGGTTTCTCGCCTCATTGGATTTAACCTTCAAATCAGACTACTGATTGGCTAAAATGATCAATTGCTTATTGTAATTTTTGCTGGCGTTTGCGTAATAGCAGTTGCCATTAAAACGGTATCATCAGCAAAAGTGCCCGTGAAAGTTTCTTCTGTTGTCCGGATATCAGCGGTATATAGCAAATATAAGAAGGGACCCAATACACTTCCCTGTAGTACACCTGCTTGAATTGTATAAAAGCTTGATAATGGCTTTCATCATGTGATACTCTGAACTTTCTATAAGATAAGAGAATGACAATGGTAGTGCTATGCTCGTTTTGTAAAATGAGATGATACATCTATAATTATCTATATCTAGAAGTCCCGATGGAAGCTGGGCTATACACAACGAGCAGAAGAAAAATCACATTTGCAGAACATTTAGAAAACATATTCCCACCAAAATCTGAAGAAAATGAATGATTTCTGAAACAGACTGAAAAAACTACATTTTACTTTGCAAACGTTCAGGTTTAAAAAAAATCGATAGCGATGCGTAGATTGAGTATTTTTTTTTTCAGTTTTCTCAGGGGTAGTAACCCCTATGAATGAAAAAATTACGCTATCGCAAGCCGATCGCTAACCAATTGTTTTAAAACATGGCCCATCAAAATTTGAATGGTAGAAGCCGAGATATACGACATGATAAACAAACGTACACACGTACAAAATTACAAATGTACAGACGTTCGCTGAAAAATGTTCATGTCCTGTGAATATAAGCTTCGACCTTCGGGCTCGAAATAAAACATCGGATTTATAATCCGAAAAAAGCTCCATTTTAAAAAAAAACTACCAAGAAAAGCAATAGTTAAATTAATTTATTTTATTAACGCTTCATTTCGACCAAAGTATGTACCGTAATTGTGGAAGGTATAGTCAACATGGTCCCAAAGGCAGGAAAACCACCCAACGAGACAACGTCATATCGACCAACATCTCTTCTACCGATGGTATCCAAACTATTCGGAAAGCTGTCACTTAAGGGATTAGGATGTGGAGATGAAAAACCTTTCACCCAACCACCATGTTCCACATGGTTCGAGCGTAGCACCGACACTTTTTGTAAATTGAAAAATTTTATTACTGACACCCAAATGTATTACCTTTTTAAATTCTCTATATTAACTTCACTTGCCCGTGGCTGGCTGGCTGGCTGGCTGGCCAAATCTTGTGATCAATTTTTAACCCACTTCCTACAGCACGATTTTATTGATTATATTTTGCACACATGTATATCTCCCAAGACAACACTTTCTGTTAAAATTTGAGGCCCCTCGGGCCGCGGGGTCGGGGGGTTCTCATACAAATATTTTACAAAATCTACCCGATTTTCTTTACATGTACACATGTGTGTCTTCGATGGAAAACACTTTTTGTAAAAATTTGGAGCGATCGGCCCATTGGGGACCCCAATATACAATTTTTAAATATCGATATATCGCATCAGATCACGGCAAAGTCTGAGCTCTGTGCTTTGTGAGCAGCGCTGTTCGCTGCCGCTGCGTCATTTGTGAATGATTTTGCCACAAAACGAGCACGCAGTGTGTGTGTGTGTGTGTATCCCCGATTAGAGAATTTACAAGAAAAATTTTAATTTTTATGGGTTGTTTTTTTTAAACATAACTTATACATTAAAAATCAAAAAAGAATAACAAACAAACTCACCTCCTGTATTGTATTCTCCGGCTTCTTTGTAGACATATTAAGAAATCGTTCCTGTGATTGACAGAACTTTTCAGTTTTCTTATCGAATTTCTTTTTGTTTTCCTTAACGCCGCCAATTTGTTTTTTCCGAAAATCCTCAAGCGGTTCTATGATCTGTTTGTGCGCTAATGTTAGCTGTTGCAACACAAATAGAAAAACGAGGAGAAGATGAGGAAGAAAACTTTATTAAGATCATCATCATCATCATAATTATTTCTGATAATTTACAAACGTCCTGACAGCCCTTCCTTCACCATTTAGATATGGATACTTTATTGCTGTTGATTACAAAAATCAATCTTTGCTCGATGACTTACCATTTTTTCTCGTTCCTCCTCTATGCAGTCGATGATGTTACCAAAATGCCGCAGACTATCACTTATCACCATTTCATCGTCGGTCTGTGCTGTTCCTATGCATTCGAAATTGAATTCTTTTAGACTTGTGGCAAGTTGACTCATTCGCTGTGATAGCACTGTAAAAGTGACGATAGGCAAGAATAGAGAGAAAAGAGAACAAGAATAAAAAACTAATTAGTATTTGAGTATTAATTTGTTATTTAAAAATTAATGCAATTAATAATGTTAATAAAAAAATACCCACACACGAGGTTATTAATTGAAAAGTCAAATCGTGACAGGTATTACTTTTTTCATCTCTGGATCAGCGTATATTATACTCGTAAGTCATGATTTAAAAGGAAAATATTTATTCTATTAAAGCAACAAATTGTGTTCTTTGGTAGAATAAAATGTAGAAAAGCAATCCAATCATAAACAAGACCATATCTCATGGAAATGGAAATGAAGTAAAGGTCCCGGCAAACCTGTAAGACTTTAAAGAGTCATTTTAAGCTGATCAACTGATATTATAGGAACACTAGCGGTAAGTAACCGGTAAGCTCCACCAATTTCATTTGCGGTAGGAATACGACATCATAAAAAACTTTCTATTAAAAGCTGTAAGATGAACTGATTTCCCAAAGATAGTGTTTCTTTAAGTATTCAATGATTGTTGCAATATTTATCAAAAGATTTAACCCAAAATGTATGCAATAACATGTAAACCTAAAAGTATGAAATGAGAAGTAACAAATGTTGCAAAATTGATCAAAAGACAACTCTTAAAGTATGCAATGAAATGTAACGACTGTTGGAGTAATTATAAAAAAAAACTCTAAAACTGTAACAGTTGTTGCAATATTTATTAAACGATTTAACCCCAAAAGCATGCAATAATATTAACGATTGTTGCAATATTTATCAAATGATTTATCCAAAAAAGAAAGCAATAAAATGCTACGATTGTCACAATATTTATTTCCAAAAAGTATGCAATGAATGGGCGCCGTGGCTCAGTGAAAAATCGCATGACTACTGAGCAGGAGGTTCGTGGTTTGAATCCGAAAGGTTCAACGTTCAAACGTTTCGAGAGTAATAACTTGTCACGGAAAGCTTCTTATAATTCACCGTTCCGATCCGGCCTTAAATTGTAGGTCCCTTCCATTTGTGTCCAAAAAATATACATGCACAACACGCGGGAAGCCAGGCCTTGGACCGTAACGGTCTATCGCGCCGAATATTATTATTATGCAATGAGAATTAACAGTTGCAATATTTATCAAAAGATAACTCTAAAAGTATGCAATAAAATGTAACGATTGTTGCAATATTTATCAAAAGACAAGTCTAAAAGTATGCATTTATATATAACGAGTGTTCAAATATTTATCAGAGGATTTAACCCTAAAAGAATGCGACGAAATGAAACGTTGCTTTAATATTTATCCAACGATTTAACCCAAAAAAGAAAGCAATAATATTTATTAAAGGATTTAACTCTAAAAGTATGCAACGAGAAGTAACAACCTTTGCAATATTTTTCAAAAGATAACTCTAAAATAATGCTTGAAATGTAACGATTGTTGCAATATTTATCAAAAGACACCTAAAAAAGTATGCAATGATTTATAACGATTAATACAATATTTACCAAAAGACAAATCTAAAAGTATGCAATGAAATGTAACTATTGCTGCATTATTTATCAAAAGACAACTCTAAAAGTGTGCAGTCAATGATAAACATTGTTGCAATATTTACCGCAGGATTTGCCCTTAAAGGATGCAGTGAAATGTAACGATTGTTACAATATTTATCAAAAGCTAACTCTAAAAAGTGTTGTAATAAGAATGAACCCTAACAGTATGCAATGAAATGTAATGATTGTTGCAATATTTACCTGAGGTTACGATTTAGCCCTAAAAGTATGCAATGAAATTTAACAATTGTTGAGATGTTTATCAAAATATTTTATCCTGAATTTTTTCTTTGTTACAAAAGAAAGATCTGTCACCCATTATACCATTCATTAAAAATTATGCGTGGTTCTACAATCTACAACTTTGAACCAACATTTCGCTGTCTGCCTGACATTCAACCAGGACGATTACAGCCGAAATTTCCGTCCACCCGACTAAGGTGAAATGAGGATTGCAATATCCAAGATAAAAAACCACTAAGTTGCTACCCCTGACAACCTAGACGGCCAAGCCTTTTAAAAGTGCAGGATGTGGCGGGAGAAAGGATGCCTTATGTCTGGAATCTCATTATGTACAAGAAAAGGCTTCACAAAAATGAGTCAACTAACTATAGATGTTCTCCTTAGCACTGTCTATAGGAGCCTATATTCCAAGACGCCTAAAGACAACAACCTGATTAGTCCCTATCAGTGCAGCTTTATAACATATTTTTAAAGAAACCCCAAGAAGGGCTTGTAGGTACGGACCACCTTTTTAATCAATTTCCAAGCCAGATATCCACATATTGTTACGAAAATGTAAAAAGCAAGCTTTTCTTGGATAAGCTTTGTTTTCGGTTGTGAAACGTTGCATATCTTTGGGCTCAGAAGTATTGTCGAGAGCTTGTATATAAAATCTTGTGGGGAGCCTTATAGAATATAATAGCATTATGTACTGGTACTATGGTGTGCCATATACGTATGTAGTTGAACTTGTATATACTTGTATATTGTGAATTTTAAATATTAATTTACCAATATGTTCTAGTATTTGCTAAATGTTTCGAATAGATTAGAAAAGATTAGAAGCTTCTGGAAATTGTAGATTTTTTAAAGATACACCATGTTATATTGCTGTGAGTTCAGTTATAATTTGAAAGTGAACCAGTCTACTTCAAAAGTTGAAAAGTAGATAGAGCTACCGCCACTGTGAATATCTAATTGTGTTATAAGTGAACAATAAGTTATCACCAGTGTAAATTTGTGAACTTTTGCTATTTATTTATTAAAGTTATAAACTAAGAATTCATAAACTTGGGTTGTGTTTTTATTTGCAAAGCCCATTACGATAGAAAGCCTAAATTTCTTAAGAATATTTGAAGACACGAGCTGTACAACTCGATGTCTAGTTTTGGCACCTCTGTCAAACTCGTTTGACAGTTTTTTTTTTTTTTTGAAATTGTAAAATACTAGGTATCAGGACTAGGCTTAATTTCTTACTTGGCCACCATCTGTTGACCCAAATTGCTTAGTCTTTCTTATAGTTTTAGAGAAAATAGAATGTAAATTGTATATCATACACGAACCAAAAACTAATACCAATTAAATTCCGTTTTGTAATGGTCATTTTGCCAGACTTTTGGAAAGACAAGTAGCTTTGTGGTTCTTACTGGACAGCAAAAGCAAAAAAAATACCAATAAGGCTGATCCCAAAATAGATATTCGCAAAAGCTTGGATTTTGGCGTTGTTGGCCAAATGACAAATGCTAATTTTGGGAAACAATTGCCATCCATATTGGTAAGGTAATCAGCCTCCTTCTAGCTGACGCAGGTAGATCAGATTGACCGACAATACACAAAATCGCATAATCAGTGGTCGTACATTTGATTTCCAAAAAAAAAAAAAAATAGTAACAAGTATTTTTGTTGTTGTCGTTGTTGTTGTACAGCAGTGGTTACCTAAACGTGATGTCATGAATTTCGCTCGCAGCTGACAGACAGACAGCGTCTCTAATATGTCAGTGGGCTAACAACTTTTAGCTTCGAGCGGCGGTCTGTTTAGAATATTAGATAGTCGAGGAGTAGGAAAAAAAAGTAGAAATGACCTTAACCATGCTCTGTGAAAAGAGGAGGAGAAAAAAAAATATGTTACAACCTGTTGCTGTGGTTGGCATTAGGAGTGGGCAACAATATCACTATGACACCGCATTCACACATTGTACATAGCAAGAACAGCTGTGCGAGTTGATTTGTGCAAAGTGTTTGTGAGTTGAGCTCATATATGATTTTAGAAGCTGGTTGCTTAATGGTGGTAGGTCGGTCGGTCAACCTGGCGATGGCCTAATTTGCTACTCAGCAAGTTTTTGTTTTCGGTTTTTTCTGGTAATTCACTGTTCACGATTTTATTTGTTGTTGTGTTAAAAGGTGGAAAATTATTGAGTTTGTTGTTGGGTTTTCGATTTGCTTCTATAAAACAATCCAAGCTAAATATCTTTCCATCTATTTAAAAATTTTAGCGAAAGCAGGAAAGTAACTTTCAATTCAGTGTCCTATAGCACAAAACCTGTAACCTATATTCTTTGTCTTAACCTACAGAACTTGATTTTTCTTAAGGAATACATAAATTCAAAAATAATAACTTAGGAAGGATAGGAACGAATAGATTAACCTACAACTAGTCACATAACGAACAAGCCATTTTCTTATTATCTATATGAATAGCAAGTAAATGTAACAAACTTCGTTTTTCTGGTACAAAGTTTTATATATACATAAGTCACACGCGTTACACGCTCCACACGCGTTACACGCTCCACACACGTCACAAGCACAAAATTTCAGTTCTATAGGAAAGTTGATTAAAAAGAACCTCAGAGAAGTCAAATGAACCATTTTTCCACGTATCTCACGCAACACACGCGACTCGCAACACGCGTCACACGCGAGATCTCAGAAATGGCAAATGACACTGTGCTGCTCACAAACTTTCAGCTCTCTAAGACGTGTGAAAGTTAAAAAGGACCTAAAAAAAGTCGACACGATGGGGGCCTATTTCAAAGATTAACACATTTTCCACGCATCACACGTGCCACATGGAAGCGACTCGCGACATGAGTTACACGCGGGATCTCAGAAACGCCCGACGAGACTAAACTACTCACAAAATTTCTTCTTTCTAGGACGTGTGGAAGGTGGTTAAAAGAAAGTTTGAGACTATTTCAAAGATTGACCAACTTTCCACGTATCACACTCGACACATGTGACACGAGTCACACGCGGGATCTCTGAAACGCCCTACGCGCCTAACCTACTCACAAAATTTCAACTTTCTAGTACGTGGTTAAAAGAAAGGTATTAAGTATTATTTTAAAAATAAAGCCACTTTCTACGTATGACACGCGTCACACCTCACACGCATGAACTAAGTAATGTAAAAATGCAAAATGTTAATATCAACGGCATTTATAAACAGATTTTTAAGAAATTTTCAATTTATATTATTTGCAGGAGGGGTAAGGTTTTAGGCTAACCAGCGATGGTAAAGTAGAGAGAGGTTCATGTGTGGGGGTAGCGAAGCGCCCGGGATATTTTTTTTTTTTTTGATATTAAGTCGAAGACCGTACATTTTATAGTAGATAGGGTTGGTCTTTGGCTCATGGGTGTCATGGTCATGGTCATGAGGATTGATATAGCTGATTCTTAGAAGTGCTGATGACGGAGAAGGGAAATTTCTGATGGGGTAACGGGTGGTTTTAGGTGGTTTTGGGCTCTTGGAGGGATCTTTGGGTTGGAGGGATATCGGAGAGGAATCCTGGAATTTTTGAGTATTGAAAGTCTTGGAGGGTCTTGAGGAGATCTTGAGTGGGTTTTTGATAAAATATGGATGGTGTCCTAAAGGTGTCTCCAAAGGGTTTTAAGGGAGGTCTTGAGGGGACCTTTAGAAGGATTCGTGATGGGGCCTCAAGGGATTTTTGATTGGGTTCGTAGAGTCTTGAGGTAATCTTTTTGGGATCCTAGAGCTGGTCTTAATGGGGTTTTGAGGGGGACCTTGAGCGGGTCTTAATGGGGTTTTAAAGGGGAGCTTGAGAGGCTCTTGAGGTGGTTTAATGGGGGATCTTGAGTGATATCTGAAGGGGGTCGTGAATGATCTTTAAGAAAATTAAGAGGGGGTATTGAGTGGAAGGAAGGGATGGGACACTTTGCTCATGGAGCTTCTTTACAAATGTTATTTTCCAAATCTTATATTTTTTTATAAATTGTCCAGAATTTTTAAATTTTGCATACAATACTTGAACCCGTCAAATTTTAGAACGGGTTGGACATCTGGGTATTCATATATGTGGGTAGCAAAGTTCGACAAAACAGCAAAGACTGACTAACTGTTAAGCTATGGTTTGGTATGATTTAAGGTGTAAAGAGGGTTAATGGATCCGGGAGACATGCTTTTGGTTATATAAAAAAAAGCGTGTGCGCGTCCAAGCGCGACAGATATGTATGGCTGATATAACGATTACATTAATAAAATATAAAATATTATTGGGCGCTGTGGCTCAGTGAAAATGCGCGTGGCTACTGAGCATGAGGTTCGTGCTTCGAATCCCAATAACACCAAAAAGTATTTTCAACGGTGTCCCACCTCTCGCGAAAGTCTGACAAACGTCCGAGAGTAATAACTTGTCACGTAAAGCTTCTCAATTCGCCGTTCGGATCCGGCATTGGGATATGGTCATTAGGGTCTGGAATTTTTGGAACTAAGCAACTTCTTTTCAACCAATTTGTATGAATTTGGTATGCAGGACAAAGATGCGAGTATAAGACCTGTTCCTATGGAAATTCTGGGATATGGTCATTAAGGTCTGGAATTTTGGGAACTAAGCCATTTCTCGACCGATTTGTATGAAATTCGGTATGGTCTTTGGGTATCTTCTCAGGGTCTTTTGGGGTGCCTTTTGAGGGTCTTTTTGTGGTCTATTGCGGGAATTTTGAAGGTCTTTTAGGATCTTTTAGGGCGTCTTTTGAGGGTCTATTGGGGGTTTTTGTGGTGTTTTTTTTTTGGGTATTTTAGGGGGTATTTTGTGGGTCTTTTGGCGGTCATTTGATGGTCTTTTAATGGTCTTTTGGGGATTTTTAGACGTCTCTTGATGGCCTTTTTTTTGGTCTTTTGCGGGTATTTTGGGGAGTTTTTTTTAAGTCTTTTGGCGGTCTTTTGAAGTCTTTGGATCGTCTTTCGGAAGTCTTTTGAGGAGCATTTTTGGTGTCTTTTGATCTTCTTTTAGGGGTCTTTTGAGGGTCTTTTGAAAATCTTTTGGGGGCCTTTTGGGATCTTTTGGGGCGTCTTTTGGGGGTCATTGGTGGGTATTTTAGGGGTCCTTTAGGGGTCTTTGGAAGTCTTTTTGGGTATCTTTTTGTGGTCTTTTGATGGTCCTTTAGGGGTTTTGTTAGAGGTTTTGAGTAGTAAGCGTCTTTTGAGGGTATTTTGGGGTTTTTGTGGAGGATTAGCGCTCCAAGCTGCATGTTTGATTTATTTTACAATCTCATATGTCTCGTTTTCCACCTAATATTTCCTCCCAATTAAAGTACTAAAATTTGCATTGTCTTGAATAATCTTTCTAAAGCTGAACCAGTCTGTAAACCTATCTGAAAGACTTTTATAGTATCACTAAATTGGCGTGTGTTCTGATTCGAGTTCTTCAAGAAACCTCAATAACCTTAACGGTTGCAATGCTTCAGTTCTTATGCAACCGTTTTTTGATGCAATATTTGAAAATTCTGATATCCTTGCCAATTAAATGATGACATTTCTATTTTAGTGATATTTAAATGGTGTCAATCCATACTTTGCAAATTAACGCTAATTACAATTTGTATTAAGATAGCTTAATTAATAGAACTATTAACCGAAGTATGTGAGAATGTGCAGCTCCTGCTATTGCCATTTATTGGGAGGAACAACCACAACCAGACACACTTTAATTTAAAGTTCAACAAAGAAGTTTGTTTGGCTGCAGTACAAGCAAAGCTAGCTGCCTTCAGCTGAATAAATTATTGGAATTATCACAATTATTGCCATCTCACAGATACATACTATCATGCGTTGAATGTAGGCGTTTTCACATGATATCAAGTTACGCGATATCATCATGTTGTCATTTGTGTGTCACAGGCCAAATATGGATGATTATTGGGAAAAAGTGGGAGTACCGTGCTTGTATGTATATAGAAAAGAAACCCCAAAAAAATTCAAATCATCATGAGTATTATCTCAAGCCAAATTATTATTCAAGGCGTTCAATAGTTTATCACTACACTTACCACTTACTTCACGCCCAGTTATATAACTTCACAATTACGCAATAACGCACGACTTTTTGTAACTTTTCCCCTTTGCTAAGTAATACATTTATCAATTATGACGATTATATTCATTTGTAAACTTAACCTAAAGTCAAACGACCAATTGCTGATCCATTCATGAGATAACGCAAAAAACCTCTTAATACTTGATGCCAATTTTATGCTTCCGTTGAATACGTTGGCTGGCTCGCTTGTATGTTATTAACTTTGGGCTGATTTTGTACATTTGAATGAGTTTGAGGGACATACTAATTAGCACAGATTTTTTTTATAAAGAGCCATTTTTGTAATATTTCATTACATTACATAAAATGGCTCTTTTCATTTCAGTACATTACATAAAATGGCTCTTTATAAAAAAAAATTGGTTTTTAGTTATTATCTCTCCGAAAATTTGGGACAAATTTTTTTTGACATATATATCCCGATCGGATGGAATATAAGTCCCTAATTCGATTTGGGACTTTTGTCCAATTTAAGTGAGCCATTACTACCAAAATGAAATATTGGGACTTATGTCCCTGCGCCGACTATTCTTGGGTTCTTGGAGTGGTCTTGGTACTGCGCACTTTCCAGGCATATACCGCACTTATACTTGGCGCAGTATCGTGGGTCTCCTTTCTTGTGAATTGGGCCAATAATACTGACATTCGACTCATTGGTCATACTAATATATGGGTATTGCGATTGTCCCATTTAATTAGTCAGGTGGCTGGTAATTTTTAAGTCCCAAAAGAAAAAATTGGGACTCATGTGCCACTGTCCCGGGACAAAAGTTCCAAACGAAGTCAAATCGGATAAGGGAATTATTTCCAATCCCATCGGGACATAAGTCCTAAAAAAAATTTTGGGACTAATGTTCCACCTAATTTTGTTTTTAAGAAGCCATTTTATGTAATATTTCATTACATTACATAAAATGGCTTCTTATAAAAAAAGTTTTTTAAAATTATTATCTCTCCGAAAATTTGGGACACATATATTATTGGATAGCTTCTCGAGCTGCCCGGCATATCTTTTTGTGAATGGAAATTCTCGAGTGCCTGGCAGCTCCCTACCGTCTTTGACAAAAATTTTTGTGACTTATGTCCCATTTAAGTGAGTTATGTGTCCCAAAAGTAAATATTGCGACTAATGTTCCTGCAAAGTAATTTTTGCTGTAATCATGTGGTTGAATGATGATTCACTCAGCCTAACAGCGAAATGTTGATCTTCATAACCATTTAATAGTCTACAGAAGTTGTCTCTATTCGTGTTCTCAGCACTGACTGTTTTTTCCCTTATCACAACAGGTTTCAGTTTGAGTAAAACTTGCGAGCACTATTCCTGCAGTCTCAATGTCTTCGATCGCACTCTTTTCTTCCTCTTCTCTTTTTGCTTTAGAAAAGGCGATATTCTTCTCGTCTTTTAAACGGCTCTGATGTCTTTTTGGCCGCGTAGCCACTGTCCCTCGAACCTTAATACTAACGGGATAGGAATTACCATAGAAGTTCTCTAGGTAAGCCGTGTGTCTAGGTGGATACCGCCGAGGTACTTCACATCTTTACTCTAAGGAATTAGGGCGTTGTTGAGAGTGATAGGTGGGCATTCCTCATGCCTGAGGGAACAAGTGATGTGTGTGTGCCTTTCGTCTCGTTTACTTTACAGATTATATGCAAGCCCATAAACAAGCAAATTATTTTCCGCTTTATTTTGAAATACCTTTTTGTGGTTTACTTATGCCTCTTTCGATTTGCTAAAACCATACCCTAAGCCTTACCCAAGGGTAAGCTACCAAAATGACAGGGTTTTCGTGGTTTAAGTGGTGAATGCTTTGCAAATGGAACGTCAAACCGAAACCAAATTTGACAAGAAGCACAAACCGTCGATTGCCGACGGGTAGCAAAGTTACAGTGTCGGTTACAAAACCTTGCTAATAAAACGCAAAATCAAACTGTACCCCTGCAAATCGAAAGAGCTATTAAATTCAATTAAAGGAATTAGCACAAAAATAAGGGTAACTTGGCGGAGATTGGGTTAAATGGAGGCTTTGCTACTGAATCATTTTCCGATGTGTCTTCATTTCTAAAGTTTTACCGATGATTTCCATTGTTGAAACGATCAGAGCAAAGATGAACATTTAAATTGGATATTTCCAGTCTTAAAACAGTTTATTAACTGTCCAGTGCCATTTTTTTAACTAGCTACTTACTTAAATAACTGCCATTCTACACTTCTTAACAAGTTTTTCTCCTTTCTTCAGTTAGTCACTGAATAGCAACCGTATTTGCAATCTGCATGTCGCTAGTAATTTCCAGTCATTCGGTTTAGAGATGATAGCTCATTAAGGTGCAATTCAACGATTTAGTGTCAACACTTTTGCGAAAGTGTCAAACAACTGTTGGCACATTTAATTGTTAATTTCCGATTAGCCTTTTTGTGTAAATGCTAATTGCCAATGTGAAAAACAAATTCACACTTTCTTCGTAATCGATTTGCCCGCGCCATTCGGCAAAACAATTTTTTTAATGAAGACACGGGTGACATTCGTTATAACTGGACAACAATTTGCATACTGAAAACATAAGAAGAAAAACTCAAACATTCATTAGTGTTAATTAGCTAATAGCAAACGGTGCTGCCAGCATTAAAAAAAATCTCAATTCAATATTTTCACATATTCACTTTTCCAGTTGTGACACCACAGTGAAGATGGGCAACGAAAATGACGTTAAATGGGAAATCTCTCTTTTGAAAACTGTTAAAGCCAGAAATGTTGCAAAATCGGGAAAAGCTGCTGAATATCGGTACAAATTGAGGAGGCGGCTGGACACTAAACACAAGTCAACATCCAAAACAAAGCTCGTGCTTTATTGGGTGGCGTGGAGCTAGTTGGAAATTCACAAAAACAAACCAACTACATAAACACATCTCTTTGAACAACGTTCACTCCTCACTGCAGCTTTCCGCTCTACCGCTTGCTCAAACTCCATTTGCTCGACGGTGATTTGCGAAGCATTTGTTGTTAGTTTACATCCGAAATACATACGGATACAAGTGCATGCATGTATCTGCGATTTTCAATTGTCTCTGGCTGCTGTCTGTTATGTTCGTAGTACTGTGGTATACGATACCTACTTTAACTAACTACTACCCACTACTACCTAGCATCCGCACCTAGACTTCGTGTTATTGTTATTTCGATTCAAGGTCATTGGAAGTGATGTACAATGTGACTATTTCAGTGGATTTTATAAATCCAGATAAATTAGAATTTAATAATAACAGCAACAACAACAACAAAAACAACTCGAGACAGACACGAGCGGCTTCCCATCAGTTGGAAACTCGACTCGCAATGCAGTTGACAGAAAGTTTTCCTCAATAAAAGTTTTTCTTTCTAAATAAATAAATAATCATGGGAATTATCAAGCAATTGATTTCTATGTGTATTCTCTTGTACGAGTATTTAAAATTAATAGCTTTCGTTACATGATGTAGTGATATCCCATTTGATAGAAACAGTTCTTAGAATATCGGCATTATTATCGTTTTTTTAATTGTTTTCTTTTTATTAAGTAATAAATATCAACAACAATCATTACATCTCATTGTATACTTTTAGAGGCAAATCATTTAATGAGTATTGCAACAATCATTACATATCGTTGTATACTTTTAGGGGCAAATCATTTTATAAATATTGCCACAGTCAATTCATATCATTTTAAGGGCAAATCATTAAATAAATATTGCAACAATAATTACATATCGTTGTATACTTTTAGGGACAAATCATTAAATAAATATTGCGACAATCATTACATATGATTGTATACTTTTAGGGGCAAATCATTTTATAAATATTGCCACAATCACTTCATATAATTTTAAGGGAAAATCATTAAATAAATATTGCAACAATCATTACATTTCATTGTATACTTTTAGGGACAATTCATAAAAAAATTGGCAACAATCATTACATATCTTTGTATTCTTTTAGGGGCAAATTGACTTCAAAGCCACCAGTCACTATAGAAGAGATAGGTAACATGATAGACACGGTAACAAGAGCCATGAATCGCTCATTTGACGCTGCATGCCCTGTGACAAAACCAAGTGTCCCTGCGCCTCAAACATACAATAGCGCAGTAATATAAGTCTCAGGGACATAAGTCCCAAAAGAAAAATAACTTACTAAAGTCCCACCCCATCGGGACCTAAGTCCCAAAAAATTCGATTTGGGACTTATGTCCCATTTAAGTGGGCCATAAGTCCCAAGTCCATAAGGCCATAAGTGTGGGCGCCGTGGCTCAGTGGAAGTGCACATGACTGCTGAGCATGAGGTGCAGGTTCGAATCCCAGGTTTCACGGTGTCCCACCTCTCGCGAATGGGTGACAAACGTTCCGAGAGAAATACCTTGTCACGGAAAGCTTCTCAATTCGCCATTCGGATCCGGCATTAAATTGTAGGTCCCTTCCCTTTATTATTATTATTATTATTATAAGTCCCAAAAGTAAATATTGGGACTTATACCCTTGCGCCACATAAAATGGCTCCTTTTAAAAAGGTGCTAGGACATAAATCCCAACATATTTTTTGGGACTTATGCCCACTTAAGTGGGACATCCCAATTTTTTCTTTTGGGACTTATGTCCCTGCACTGCCAAACACAGCCAGAAAAACAATAACCTTACTGGCAGAGAAGTTTCCAGCGATTTTACTATCATGACGATCGGAGGCCAATTGGTCGGCCAGATTTGCGATTACAGGGGGTTACCCGGTGTGGGATTATCTAAAAAAAAAACTCGATTCAACTGGAACTTTCCGAGCAGAATACTCTTTGCTCATGCGAATTATGTGACCTGCCAAACGGAGCATACTGAGCTTACTTCTCTACACGATGTTAACATCGCAGTAACACTCGTGGATTTCATCATTATACACTTTCGGAATGTTTATTTCTAATTCCTGTTCCTCTTTCTAACACATTTCTACAACGCAGCTAATCGAAAGGGGGCTTTTTGCTAAGCACCCAAGTGTCCAATACATTTGTAAACTTCTGCTGCTGCTGGTGACGTCTTATACACACCAGCAGCTTGTATGTATGGTGAAAGTACTGTATTGACAGACTTTTGTAAGCTTCGTTGGCTAAACAAATAGTCAATTTGATATAAAAACAAATGCACCGTATATTACTACCTTAACCATTCCCTCAATCACCGTTAATTGTCTAGAAAAACAGACCTTGCACCAGTCATAATAAATTGCTGTTGTTCCTTCACAGGCAATCAGTATTTATCGATAACAATTAATTTAAATGAAATGGGCACATAAAATATGATGGACTTCTATTGCATAAGTAATACGATGCCATTAACTGGAAACTTTAGTCAACTGATTTGGTTGTTCGGTTGTGCATCAACTGAATACTCTCCAATATGGTAAAAGCAACAATCAATTTCGATGTAATGGGAAGCCCAGATGGTTACCCACGAGCGATTACGATACCGAATAATATAACAACAGCAACAAATGGAGTTAAAAAACATCTATGACAGCAAAAAAAATGCAATGCATGTAAGTACGTAAATTCTGGAGTCGAATACGACAATCAATCAGTATGCAAATTACAGTGGGACAACAACAAGAAAGAACATTAAGTAAAAACTCCTTATCTGTCGCGGTTACGGAAGTGCTTGCCATTGCTATGACAAAAAAAAAAAAAAGCGACGACAAAATATTGGAAATGTAACCGCCGCCGGTACGTTCAGGTTGGCCGTTCGCTTCATTGGGTGGCGCTGGCGTTGGCGCTGACGTTGCCATTTAACAATGACTTTGACATTACGACGACGATTTCGATTACAGTTATTGCGCTGCAATGATTATGTAAAAATCATTCATTTATTGCACAAAAACAATAAATGCACTCACAAGGGCGAAGAGACAATCGTTGCGATATTAATTTACTGATTGTATCTGATTGGTGGAATGGTTGGTTGGCTGGTGGTTGGTTGGGTTGCCCTTCTTGATTACACTGAGATTATCACTGAATTATGCCACTGAAGCGAGAAATTACGTTTCGAGGTGAGATGGAGAGATTGTTGGGGTTTTCTTTAGTTTAGGTTTAATTTTGTTCCATTATGGTATCATAGTATAGGGAAGACTTGGTTTTACAGCCTTAGTCAGAACTCGATCCTTCTTCAAAAAGCCTAATGATTACTTGAAATTTCATGTAATTTCGTTGCCATGTGCAACTGAAAAATTTTGGAATAAAATAAAAATAAAAGCGCTGGTGAATTGAAAGGCAAAGACATTGCCAAAGTTCACCATAAACAAAAGAGTACCACAAGGAGGACTTCTCACACCAATACTCCTTTTGTTTTTTCTGTTTTCTTGATATTGCGAGAAAGCTAACTATTATTGGTTGGTGTGCCTGTGGAGGTGCCAGTTCACCATAAACAAAAGAGTACCACAAGGAGGACTTCTCACACCAATACTCCTTTTGTTTTTTCTTTTTTCTTGATATTGCGAGAAAGCTAACTATTATTGGTTGGTGTGCCTGTGGAGGTGCCAGTTCACCATAAACAAAAAAGTACCACAAGGAGGACTTCTCGCACCAATACTCCTTTTGTTTTTTCTTTTTTTTATGTTGCGAGAAAGCTAACTATTATAGGTTTGTGTGTCCACGGCTTCGCTCGCAAATTTCGCAGCCGTAAGTACTTCAGTTCAAAATGAGCCAAATCAGTCGATTCCACGCCGTTCACAGGAATTGTGAATCTCTCAGTCCAGATTGTGGCGAATTTTGCGTAAAGATCTTGGCCTGCACTCCTCCTTCTTTATGTCCTATATCCCCTTGTGGGTCCTAGGGCCTGTACTACACCTACCCGCATAAAAAACGCACCATAATCATTCTATAATATCAAAATCCTTTTATAATAAATCTATATTCCTATAATAATACATTATGCTGCAATTTTCCTGTAACCACTCGAAATATCATCAATTTTTATCTAAGTCTTTCTTTAAAAATTCTATATTCCTAAAATCATCCTATTATACTCTAACTATACTATATTTATACTTTAACTGCTTTAAACATCATATAATCACCCTATAATAATAACAAGGTCTGGCTTTTCGTTGTGTTGAGCATGTATATTTTTGAACACAAATGGAGGATAACGGATAAAGGAAAAATGGATAATCACCCTATGTGTAAACAACCCACAATCCCTAAATCTCTATAAATATCCTATATCGCTTTTAAAATTGCATAATGACCCTGTAATTTTCCAATATTTTCCTATAATCATTGAAACATTCTATAATTTTCCTTCATTCCTATAATCATAACTTAAACATCCTTTTATCACCCTATAAACATCCTATAAACCTGAAATCTTTCCATAATTACCTTTTAAAGATCCCATAAATTGTAAATCATTCTATAGTTATCCTCTATTCCTATAATAATCGTATATTCCTATAATAATCCTATAAAATTTCTATAAATTTGCCATAATCATCCTGTGATGATACTATAATATTCCTACGATCGTTCTATAATCCGAACATCCAAAAGTGACGGCAAAAAGTGACTCGCTTTTGAAATTTTAGTCTCAACGTTGCCTAAAGAAAAGTTTTAGTTCAAAAAATCGACCAAAATAGATAGAAATAGACTTCCTCACACTAGCTTCTATAAAAAGTGTTCGATGCTTTTCTTATACCTGATACCGGCGTATTCTAGCGGGTTGATTTTAAAGGGAGTCTACGAAAGCAGGCTATGCAAATCGCAGGACTGAAATTTTAAATAAATAAAAAAAAGTTGGCAATAAGTAAACTCATTAAAGGATTAATTGAACAACCCGAAAATTATCGAACACTATTGCTCTGTGCATATAAATTAAAGGAACGCAATAACAATCCTGTGATGAGTAATTAAAGCGTTTGCATCGTAATTGAATGCGTGCTCACGCATACTAATATAATCAGACGCACTTAAGTGCCACAGACAGTGTCTAAAGTGCAAATTTGGTCATCGGGGTCCATTACCAGCCGCACGTTACACATTTCTTTACATAATGGATGATTTAACGAGCTTGGCCATTAACATAATGTACTTGCAGAGGTGTATGTTCTGCAACAATGTTCAGCAGACGATACCAAAATTGGAGTGTTTTTCCTGTGAAGGTACTCGTATGTGGCCAAATTCCGAATAATTCCCACCACATTTGGTGCATAATTTAAGAGCCGTAGCGGTGCAAAAATTTCAAAGTGTAACCTTAAACTGATTGTTCAAAATTCAAAATTCAAAAGTGCGCACCAATTCAATGGGCCAAAAATAAGGCGGGCCTGAGAGTGAAATGGAGTGAGAGAAATAACGATTGAGGAGTTCCCTCCTCATTCCTGCCCGGTGTCTGTGCTCTTGACAAACAAGTTCAATGCCAAAAGGGCTCACATTCACTTGGCTTCGGCTTCGTCGTCATCGTGAGTATACATTACATCCTGAAATGATTCCTTCCAAGTTCTAAGAGCATGATGCAACCAAAGCACATAAGAAAAGTCCTTTCGGCGATACAATAAATTTCGATGTTGATGAGGCGCCCATTTATGCGCTTCACTCGTTTACCGATCAGAGCACACTCAGAGCATTCCATTGAGATGAATGTAACCTATGGATGGGACATGAGAAAAGAATTTTTGTGGAATGTGGAAATAACACAACTACAACAAGAGGAACAAAAAAAAAATTTCAAACCCTCCTCCTCTGAATGGTACTTCACTTCTCGAAGGGTTAATATTAATACAATCGGAGTTTGAATGCGAGACGAGCTGATGAGAATGGCCTACGCTCCCTTCTCCCTTGCCGGTTGAAATATGGGAAGATTGTTAATAGCATGAAAACAATAGGATGGAGGGAGAATACGGTGATGATTTTTAAGGAGCATTAATGAGAACCAATGTGCATTCATACAGCATTCATTAACAGCAGCAAATATTCGACGGAATGAAACTCAACTCAAGTTGAAAATCACTTGCAGCACATCAATGAAAGGAATTCGAAAACACTTCAACAGCCAAACAGCCATATATTTGTTGTTAATGGTTGTGGTAAGGAAACCCACATTTTCAATAAGGACATAACAATTAAATTCACGATTTTCTTCAAACCAATCGGAGAAATTTCGGCGCTTGAAATGATCAACAGGCTTCAGTTCTTGAGTTAATTTGATCTTGTAAGGGTGCATGGATCTGCATTGCGATCGAACGGGAAACTACTGACTGCTCAAAACTTGATTTGAGCCAGTAGCGCAACAATCAAGTTCGTGATGTACCTCCTAGTGGTGGTCCCCGGGCAACTACGTGTATAAATCCTTATATATGTAGGCTAAAATTGCATGTGCGAACGGTCTAGCGTTTCTAGTCAACTAGGTAACGCGGGCTAGCACCCTGTGGTACCGAAAAATGCCCGATACTGAAACCGACACAACGCCTCGGATAAGTAATGATCGAATAATGACGACTTTTGGCTATTGTACCCGGAAAAAGATTGGTTTCTGGAATGTGAGGACGCTGCTTGACTCAGGGAGTGAAGGACCTCAAAATGTCAGATTTCCTCAACTGGAATGTGAGTTTCTCCGATATAATTTGGACATACTGGGAGTGAGTGAAGTAAGATAGTTCGAGGCGGGAGAATACCAATCCCCACCGTATAACACTGTTTTACTCTACTCCGGCAAACTCTCCGGCAGTCCCCGTGAATCTGGAGTGGGTGTGCTGCTAACGCCAACAGCACATGTGATTGGGAAGCACGGCCACGGCGAATGAAATGACAATGGTGAAAGATTTGTTGATTTCTGCAACACCAACCACCTTGTCACCATGCCACCATGTTTGAGCATAAGACCTGCCACAAAGTCAGCTGGGTGTCAACTGACAGGCAATCATCATCCAACCAAATCGAACATGTGGCGATCAGCCGACGTTTTATGAGCTGTCTTTTAGACGTCCGAAACATACCAGGAGCCGACATCTTATGGTAGCTACTGTCCAGTTACGTACTGCATCAGTTCAAAGAAACCGCAATATCATCCGAATGCCTAGGTCTAACATCGACCGGCTAAAGATCCCCTCAGTACGCCAAAAATTAAGGGATCATTTATCGCAAGGAGTGAAAGCAATCAGCAGCTCACTGCCGACAGCCATTGAAAAACATTGGAAGGCTGTGAAAAATGTTTTCACATCTGGAGCGGAAAGTATTGTTGGTAGAAGCCAGGCAAGGCACAGCGCGTGGCTTACCGAAGATACCTGGAGGCGGATTGACGAACGTAAGCTACTTAAAGCTCGTATTGTAAATACCCCAGCAGATGCGATAGCAGAAACGTTTACAGAATCAACAAAGAGTTGACAGGTAGTCACCGCTGTAGACAACATCCGGTGCAAGGCCTAGATGGTGCCGTACTGGTTACAGATGAGGATCAGCTCAAGCCATAGAAGGAGCATTTATCTACGGTCCTTAACCATGTATTCGCTAACGATATACACCAAAATCAAACGAAACAATTTCCCGAATTCGCACTTCAACTCCCGCAGAGCTTCTGCGTGCCGCTCCAACGACATCAGCAGAGCTTTTATAACCTCCTGTAGAGAGAGCTTTGGAGGTAGAAAGTTTCCCCGACGAGTGGAAGAAGGGAATGATTGTCAAGCTCCCTAAAAAGGTAGTCTTATGGAGTGCGAAAACTGGAGAAGCATTTGCGTTTTTCCTGCAGTTGCAAAGGTAATAGTCAAAGTAGTACTTCAACGAATTAAGGAACATCTGGAAGATACACTGGATGCCGAACAAGCCGGTTTCCGCACTGGATCCTCCCGTCGAGCTGCGACTGTTCCGTTCAAATGTTGAATCTGTGATGTTGTATGGGTGCAGCACTTGGAAGGTGACCGCTACTATCACAAAAAGATTACAAACGTTCGTAAATAGGTGGCTACGGAACATCTTAGCGGTTTTCTGGCCTAACCGTATCTCTAACAAACATCTTTACCAGGTCAGGAAACAATATGCACAACCATCCAACGACGAAAGTGGCAGTGGATTGGTCATACAATCCGAATAGGCAAACTACGCAATGCAATGGATGGTCGAAGAACGGTTCCGGTTCCGAGAAATACATGGCACAGAACAGTTGACGAGAAGTTATATTGGGGAAGAGTTGGAGAAAGCTGAAGCTCATTGCCAGAAACCGCACGATTGGAAGGTGGTAAGAGTAATTTAAGAATGTTTACTGTAGTTATAGGATAACTATATGATATTTGTTCTTTCTTTTGCTCAGCTACACCACGTTGAAGGTTAAGAAAAAACCCTTCGTATCGAGGGTTTTTTAGGGCTCTGTCGTTAGTCTAAAAAAACCAGAAGTTTTTGGGAATAACCTGAACTCAATCTTTAAAGCCATCCATTCACCCATCCATCAACCTACCTACATCCACAAGAATTCAACAGTCACTTGTACTTCACGAACGCCACAATTATCGGTATCGGCACAGAGGCGAAGAGAGCGAGTGATAGACAGCTCGTAGTAGCATTACTGCTTTAATTAAAAAAAGTATTAAATTAAGTATTAAAAAATAAAAAAATAGATATAAGGGCGAAAAGTGAAATTGCATATTGCGCGCGAGAGTTCATCATCTCCACAAATACTATATACGATGTACAATTGATTACTTTTCTAATTGCAAAGTGTACAAAATAAAAAAAATACAAAAAAACTCCATTAAAGCAGATATGTAGTTGCAAATGTGTATGTGTTAGGTGGTAGTCCGTTCGAAGCGCTTGCAAAACTCGGCTGTAATTGCCATTTCCGTTAAGTGAAAAGTTATGAAATCATCGTATCGCATCATTTTAATAACAAACCACCGTACCACCCGTAATAGCGTGGAGTTGTGACGGGAGTGTTGTTCGTCTGTTTGAGTTGGCTAAAGGCTAAATGACTGAGACATAAGATAATAATGAAAGGAGCGGAGCGGAGTTCGTCCCGGCGAAATAATTACTTTTTCCCAACGAACCAGCCAGTTAGCTGGAAAGCTTCATCTAATTGCGTTTTTCCATTTCTCGCTCTCGGTTTTCTAATTTTCTTTATTGGCAGAAATTTAAACGCAAGGAAGAGAGTTCCTTTTTTCCAATATATGTAACAAAAAAATATTATTTACGATTGCGAATGGTTTACTCATTCAGCTGCTATGCCTATGCCACCGATGTGAGAGGCATCATTATTATCCAACGCTTCCATTAGCCGGACATTTGTCCGATATGTGATACGTGTGATGCATAACAACATCACGCACGCACAAACAACTCCTCCGTACTCCGTGCAAGCATCAATTTGTCGGAGAGTTAATTTCCGAGTGTGTCATTGCGCTGTTCTCCTTTTTTTTCCGCAATTATTATTTTCATAAAAATGTTTTATTGATATTGCGTCGTTTTCCGTTTGTTTGTTACTTTTTCACATCAGTTGCGGCTTGATAGGCGTTATGCCATTCATTTTACTGACTGCCACACCTTTTTTTTTCTATTTTTAATTTCTTAATACACGAGTGGGGTACATCACGACATAACAATTTATTACTTATCCGGCGCGGACTACGTTAGAGGATGTGTCTATATGAAGCAAAAAAAAAAGGCAGTATCATTGCAATTTAGAGACTTTACCTTTTTTTTTGTCTACATCGACTTACTGTGCTATTTATTTATGCAGATACTGAAAAAAAGTTTGGAGGTTTATTTTAGTTTGGTAGGTAGGTTGGGTGGTGAGCCTCACTGTACTTGCGAGGACCTCAATTAGCGCTAGAGTGCGCGATTTTGATCTGGCCATTAGCCCGTGCTGATAGCCACAACTCTGGCAATATCTTTTCGGGTTCTTGATAACAACTCGGCGGTTTTCCTTTTCTTGTAGGATGGACATATCATATCATTCTTGATCTGGCGCAGCTCGACAGACTGCTCCACCTATGCTGTGACTTAATATTGAAAAGGAGAGAATTTATTCCTTGCAAGAATCGCCCATGCCATCTCTGTTACGTCGCAATTCGAGAAACCTTTTTGTTTTCAAGGTATGTCGAGACATAACACTGTTGTGCCGGAAATCATGGCATCGTTGACTAATTTTCCCCGGCTATGGGACATGGCTGTACCATGACTTCAACACCAACAGCTCTAACTTCCTCCGGATCCCTGACTGTGAACCTTCCGCTTCGTTCACGCGACATCGCCGTTATCCGAGTGGGAGTATTGTCTCGACCGAAGGTGGAACCGAACAGGACATTGTCAACCGAATCGGCAAAGCAATATCAGTGCTTGGAATGATGTCCATGATATGGCGAAGCAAAGTGATCAGCTACGACTGTTCCGTTCAAATATTGAATCGGTGCTGTTGTATGGGAAGTTGACCGCTACTATCACAAAAAGATTACAAACGTTCGTAAATAGGTGCCTACGGAACATCTTAAGGGTTTTCTGGCCTAACCGTATCTCTAACGAACATCTTTACCAGAGAACGGGTCAGGAACCAATAGGCATAATCATCCAACGACGGAAGTGGCAGTGGATTGGACATAGACTCCGAAAAAGCGACAGTTCCATAACAAACTATACGCAATGCAATGGAATCCGTTATCGCAGGATGGTAGAAGAACGGGTCGTTCGAGAAATACATGGCGCAGAACAGTTGAGGAGGAGTCACGGCAGTAGGGGAAGAGTTGGAGTCTCTAACGAACATCTTTACCAGAGAACGGGTCAGGAACCAATAGGCATAATCATCCAACGACGGAAGTGGCAGTGGATTGGACATAGAATCCGAAAAAGCGACAGTTCCATAACAAACTATACGCAATGCAATGGAATCCGTTATCGCAGGATGGTAGAAGAACGGGTCGTTCGAGAAATACATGGCGCAGAACAGTTGAGGAGGAGTCACGGCAGTAGGGGAAGAGTTGGAGTCTCTAACGAACATCTTTACCAGAGAACGGGTCAGGAACCAATAGGCATAATCATCCAACGACGGAAGTGGCAGTGGATTGGACATAGAATCCGAAAAAGCGACAGTTCCATAACAAACTATACGCAATGCAATGGAATCCGTTATCGCAGGATGGTAGAAGAACGGGTCGTTCGAGAAATACATGGCGCAGAACAGTTGAGGAGGAGTCACGGCAGTAGGGGAAGAGTTGGAGTGAGCTGAAGCTCATTGCCAGGAACTGCACGCAATGGGGCGTAGTCGTAGTAGAGGCCCTAGGACCCAGAAGGGAATACATATGTTGCTAGGATCTCCGCTTAAAATATACTAGCTTGTACGACCTTGACAGATTTAGATCATCCGAGAAGATACCTGCACCTGATAACTGAATTTTGTTGCGTCAAATTGGCTTATGACTGCCCCATTCTTCTGAATGAGGAGTTGGAGATAAGCTTAGGGAATGCAGTAGTCAGAAGAAATGTGATTTACAATATATCGCATTCCTCACGTTTGTAGCCGGTTTCAATTTATTTTCTCAGAATTATCTCTAATTCATTGAAAAAGAAATACGAAAAACGAACACGAATTTAAAACGACGCGAGTTTGAAGTTTAAGCACTTTAGTTTGAGTTTGAGTTAGTTTGAGTTTAGTTTGATTATGAGCTCACTTTAAGATTTGAGTTTGAGTTAAGTTCGAAGTTTGAGTTTAGTTTAATTTGAGTTTGAGCTTAATTTGATTTTAAGTTTAGTTTGAAGTTTTAGTTTAGTTTGATTTTGAGCTCACTTTAAGGTTTGAGTTTGAGTTAAGTTCGAAGTTTGAGTTTAGTTCAATTTGAGTTTGAGCTTAATTTGATTTTAAGTTTAGTTTGAAGTTTGAGTTTAGTTTGAGTTTAATTTGATTTTCAGTTTAGTTTGAATTTGAGTTTGAGTTCGAATGTGAGTTTAGTTTGGGTTTGAGTTTAGTTTGATTATGAGCTCCCTTTAAGATTTGAGTTTGAGTTAAGTTCGAAGTTTGAGTTTAGTTTAATTTGAGTTTGAGCTTAATTTGATTTTAAGTTTAGTTTGAAGTTTTAGTTTAGTTTGATTTTGAGCTCACTTTAAGGTTTGAGTTTGAGTTAAGTTCGAAGTTTGAGTTTAGTTCAATTTGAGTTTGAGCTTAATTTGATTTTAAGTTTAGTTTGAAGTTTGAGTTTAGTTTGAGTTTAATTTGATTTTCAGTTTAGTTTGAATTTGAGTTTGAGTTCGAATGTGAGTTTAGTTTGGGTTTGAGTTTAGTTTGATTTTGAGTTTAGTTTAAAGTTTATGTTTAAGTTTGCTTCGAGTTTGAGCTTAGTTTGGTTTTGAGTTTAGTTTGATTTTGAGTTTAGTTTGAGGTTTGAGTTTAGTTTAATTTTTAGTTTACTTTGAGTTTGAGCTTAGTTTGATTTTGAGATTAGTTTGAAGTTTGAGGTTGAGTTTTGTTTGAGTTTGAGCTTAGTTTGATTGAATTTGATTCGAAGTTTAAGTTTTAATTTGGCTTGAGTTTGAGTTTAGTTTGAAGTTTAAGTAATTTAGTTTGAGTTTGATTTTGAGTTAGTTAGTTTGAGTTTAAGTTGAATTTGATTTTCAGTTTAGTTTGAATTTGGTTTAAGTTCGAGTGTGAGATTAGTTTGGGTTTGAGTTTAGTGTAATTTTGAGTTTAGTTTAAAGTTTGAGTTTAGTTTGGTCTGAGTTTGAGTTCTGAGCAACAAAGTTTGTTCAAAACCCCCTTTTAAATGTCTGTTTAATAGTGCTTACCCTTACCCAACCAACTATCCATTCAACTGTTCGGCCAGCTTTCAGTCCAACTTCCCATTTAAATGTCTGTTTAATGGTCTGAAAAAATAGTCCTCTCAACTCTATGTTCAACTTTCCGCCAAATTGTTTATATATTGATATGTCCAAATGCTATACAATTGTCCAATTGTTCCTCTGACATCTGTCCGTTCAATTGGCCATCCAACTTTCTATCCATCTGTCTGTCCAACTTTCTATCCAATTGTCAAACTATTCGTCCAATAGTCATTCTAACCTTCCGTTCAATTGACCATCTATCTTTTTTTCATCTGTCGGTTAATCTGGGATTTCATCTAGCATTCCACTTGTCAGTTAATCTGTCTTTCCAAATTTCCAACTGTCCAAATGTCAAACTATTCGCCAAATTGTCCCTCTAACCTTCCGCCGTTTAATTGTGAATCTATCTTTTTCATATGTCGGTACATCTGGGATTCCATTTACATTCCACTTGTCGGTTAATCTGTCTTTCCAAATTTCCAACCTTGCAAGTGTCAAGCAATTCGTCCAATTGTCCTCTGTCTGTGCATTTAGTCCTCTATATTTTATATACATGTATCGATTCATCTGGACGTCTATCTGACTGTTAATTTGTATATTTAACTGTCTATCAAAATGCCTGTACAACTATCTGTCAAAATATTCGCCTGATACTCTAATTGATCCTCGATCCGTTCAATTGTGTCCATCAAACTGTCCATACATCTGTCCGCCTTGCGTTCCATTGTCCGTCAAACATTTTGCCTAATTGTCTGTCTTAGCGTACGCCAAAATTTCCGAAAGATTTTTGTTAAACAATGCTATGTCTTCTTTGTCTTTTTTGCAAAAAATATGAGCTTTTACGCAACCATAAATTCGCCAACCCCATTATTTTTATGTGATAATGATGTTGGCCAATTTATGGGAAGACAGTTATTTGCATGTTATAATGGGTTGGGTTTATTTCTGAGTGTATTTACTGTTTACCTGTTAATTCAAGTTCTGATGGCCAACCGAATATGGTCGTCCGTATATGGAAACTATTTGACAAACGTGTCGTGCAAACACAACATTCCTGTGAGATTTTGCAATTTTTGTTTGTCTGATTGTCTGTCTGTGTGTTTCCTTTATTACCTTTTGTTTTATTAATCAATTCTTGTTTATTTTACATACATATATATGTTCATATATTTTCAATGTCCGTCCATAAAATAGCAAAGCAACGCAAAGCAAATCATAAGCGAAAGTGTTAATGGATTTTTCGAATTTGAAATTTTGTTGCATGAATCGCGTTTGTTGACGCCGGCAGCCGTCGCTTATATTGACACAGAAGAAAGTTCGCATTGGCATGACGTAGTTCAATGGCGCGTAAAGCACACAGTTGAAAAAGTGTCAAAGCCGTGGTAAAATGGATAAACGTGCACATGCTACGAACAGTTTGGCATAAATATGCGGCCCTGCATGGCCCCCCGTGCGGCCATTTAACTTGAACCAGTCGCGAATGCAATTAAAAGGTGTGCAGTCGCAGTGTCTTTCTTTCTCTATTACTCTCTCTCTCTCTCTCTCTCTCTATCTCGCTATCACACAACATGAACAGTGATTGCGATTGCCATTCATGAAAATCAATTGCGTGGGATAATTTCATGCATGAATCGGCGGGCATGAAAAGCGTTGCTGCTGTATGAACTGTAGGCGTATGTGTGACAATCGTTCCATTTTCTGTTTCTTTTTTTTTTTTTAATTTGCAAAAAAGTGTCTTTATTGGCTGGTTCTTTTTCTTTTTTAAAACATCATTTCTTTAATTAACTCTTAATGAGGCGGATGCTTCCGTATTTGATAACAAGTTGATGAACACGGTGTGAGTTGGCATACAGTGGTGCAAATCGAAAAATGCAATGTGAAAAAAAAAAAAACAAATACCGTTATGAACGAATTGGTTTTTATTTTGATTTGATAGTTTTATCTACACATTCACCAAACAAAGCAAAGGATAAAGGCCGGTATTTTGGATTTAGTGGTGAACAATACCATTTCAGTCTTCCCAGGGTTGACTCCAAGGCCAAAGCTTGTTGCCCCGGAGCTAACTATACACTGGGACCTTTCCATGATTTCACTGATCACGGAAAGGTACTGGCTTGACACGAGTATCACCACGTCGACTGCGTACGAACCTACTTTCGTCCTACCATCTTCAAGTTTTAGTAGCTCATGGAGGGCGGTTTCCGTGGACCTGTCCTTGAGATATGCATGTTGAGATCTTGTTGTGTGACTTCAAATAGTTGCCTGATATGATGATCTAGAATTCGCTCTAGAGCCTTTAGTAAGAACGATGAGAGACTTAGCGGCCTAAAATCTTTTACTGATTCATGGCCTCTTCTGCCTGTTTTGGGTATGAAAACCAACCTAACTCCTCTCCAGCTTCGGGGGACATAATTGAGTAGGAGACAGCTTCTTAAAATCTTCATTAGCCAGGAAGTCGACAGCTCTAGTGACTTGTGTGGCATAATCGGCTGTATGCGATCATCGTACTACGTGGCGGGGTCCCACTGCATCTTACCCTATATATGGGTATTTCTCTACTTAGAGTACTTAGAGTATGCTCAGGATGGGCAATGTCTTCGTTAACAACCCAGATAGGGCTACTAGTACATAGAGAATATTTTAGGGGTGATCTCTTTGTATTTAGTAGCTCAGTCTAACACATATATGACCCTCATGTGTGCCTAGGATAGTGTCTTTTCTAGGCGGCCTAGGATTCCTTGGTGGTGCTTGCTTAAAAGTGCTAGTGGTAAATAATATGTTTGGAGATTCCGGACGAATGTGCTGCCAGGGTCTGCTTTACAAACGCCCAGGTACTCATCTCTGAACGAGCTGAAATCATTGATACTAGATCTCACCAAGATAGCCTTTGGTACCACGGGAGTTGTCTTAGCCCAACGGATAAGGTTGACTGAGTCTGAAGGACAACTATGGTTGCGGACCCAGTTCGTTCTGGGGATGTAGCGTGGGGGCTAAAGGTTTACTCTCGCAAGAGGGGAATGCCAAATGGGAATAGTTATGAGCATGCTTAATGGCCCGGATGGCATACAGTCGTCGGTTGAGTGGGGCGAAAGCTAGGCAAGCGCGGTTTCGTATAGGCCGAAAAACTTCTTAAAGCCTAGGAAACCTTTTCCCGGGTTATGATGTTATCCACTACATCACGAGAGATAGAATGCTTAGCATGCAACCTCTCCAAACTATGTGCGCATTGTTAACTGCTGGCGGGGGGGGGATGTAAATGTATGAGGGATTTTGCGGCAGATGCCGTCCAGACACCGTCGGCTTTCTTGAAGAAAGTCGGGCAGGTGTTCTCTTTGGACAAGCTCTTCAAATACTAGCAGGGTCCTTGGTGGTTTCGGTTGATTGGCAGAGAATTCCATCCAAGAGCGTCAATTGACTTATTTTATGGCCTTCTTGTACCTTCTTAGGCACTCTTTGTAAGGCTACCAGTATTTATTGGCAGAAGTCCATCCAAGAGCGTCGCTTGGCTTCTTTGATGGCGTTCTTGTACCTTCTTAGGCAGTTTTTGTAAGGCTACCAGTATTTGTTGGTATAGCAAGTATTAAAGATCGACCTAGTCATGCTTCTGAGTTTACTAAGGTATTTTTTTGATCCGACTGATTGGGCAAGAGACCTTCAAAGCCACCATCATTGATTTTTCGTACGTTTCAATTTTATTGTTCAATTCATCAGCCGAAGTTATCTAAATATGGGGTAATTTGCGTAATTTTGACTGGATTTCATCCTAATTTCATCCAGTCAGTTTCATTGATATTTTGATAAGTTTTGATCGGCTCCGTCTGGAGGTTCAGATCAAACCTTATGTACTTTTGGTCAGAGTAGGAATTGATACAAGGTAAACAAAGAGTAAGACAAGAATACAAGACCACAAGCAATTTCGCTCATCACTTCCGCATAGTAAAGAAGTTGGGGATAGTAAGAGAGTAGTCAACGCAGATAATCGTGGGAGATGATAGTAGGTTTGGTTCTAATAAGCCAAACGCATCTTTTGGAGGTTGGAGAAACCGTAGGGATCCAAAAATTAGAAAAACGTGAGACTAAGAGTAGTAAGAGTCGGTTAAAGGAGACTATGTTAAAAAATAAAACGAATTTTGTACAAAAAATAAATATTTTTCCTCCTACCAAAACTAGGTACTTAAAACTCTGCCCTCATACATTAATATTGTAACTGCAACTGCAAAGGTATATTAACTTTTTTAACCACATTTTTCTCCGCCCAGCCCAGTGTGCAGCAGTGCAATAAATAACAGACACACTGGAGAGAAGAAGATGCGTTGACTATAAACAAACTGCAAGAAGCAGAAACTTGCATCATAAAGAGTCCAGCCAGAATGGCTCCGAGTAGAACTGGAGTACACGTCGTTGTCCGTCGTTGGCGTTACCTACTTCATGTAATTTTTGTATTCATCGGCGTTCTTATCCACTATGGGCGTTTAGCAACAAGACAGTGCAGCAGCCGTGTGGCATCGTGTGGCGTTAATTAGGTCATTCCGAAGGAGTAAAGTGATTTCTTTTCAATTTGGCCTTTTAATGTTTCTTTCTTCTTTTTTTTTACTTGAATGTCGAAGCTTCTTTACACCCGACAGCAGCTGCAATTAAGTGTTGCGATTCTACTGTGCCACCGGCTGTGACTTATTGTGTTCGCGCTTTACAATTGTGCGCTGAGTTGTGTTAATGCTGCAATGTATGCAACAAACTTCGAGCGGATGTATGTCACAGTGATTCCGGGCGGGAGATGTTCTCTCTCTCTCTCTCTCTCTCTTAGTTGGAACATTGTATTCACTTAATTTTGGAGCTATTGGAGGCGTCAGATATGGTAGGATTGCTATTCTGCTTCATCGTCTTGCGCTCTTTACAGTTTTGGTTGGCAATTTATTTCATTTAATTCAATTTTATTGATGTCAGTCATCTTTCGAGTATTCAGTGTGCTGTATATTCGATGCGAAATGGATAAACAGATTTTCATTTATCACTGTCAAGGGTAAGCTAAGAAAGTTACAAAGTACAGCCTGAAATGTGTGCCAACTTTAAGTATTAAACGTTTAATTTTTTTATTGTTTTTAGGTTTAAATTGTTCATGGGGAATTATTGGTTTGTTGCTTTTGATGTGAATTCTGTCTAATCGGTTGTCTGTTTACAGTTTAGATTTTGAATAACCAAGCGTTTTTGTGAAACTTGAAGGCTGGAAATTATCACTCCAGTAGTTGCTTCTATACTATAGTCTCAATATTCAATTAAGAACTAGAGTTCTCTCTCTCTCTCTATTTTACTAACTCTTTCTTACTCTGAAAATCACTCAAACTATATACTTATTCATTCTGTTTTACTCTCTCCGTTTCTTTCTCACTCTCTCACTTATTTTTCTCACTCACTCTTTTAACTGTTTCTCACATTCTGTCTTTCCCACTTTCTGTTTTAATTTCTCTCTCTCACTTTATCTATCTCTATCTATCTTTTTCACTCTCTACGTTTATTACTCTGTGTCTCCCTATTTCACCCTCAATCTGTCTTTCTTTCTCACTCTCATATATCTCTCTTACTGCGTCTCTCTCTGTTTTACTCTTTCTGCCATTTTTCTCTCTATCTTTCTTAATAAATCTCTTTCTCACTCTCTCACCAACTCTTCCTTACTCTCTAAAACTGTTTCTCACTCTTTCCCTCTCCCTGTTTTGCTCTCTTTCTCACTCTCTCCGTCTATATTTCTATATGTAATACTCAAGCTATCTCTCTTTCTCACTCTCTTACTAACTCTTCGGTACCCCTCATCTCTCACAATGTAGATTTCTCTCTCTATATCTTTTCAGCTCTCTCTATCTCTCACTATGTTTTAGTCTTTATCTTTCTCACGCTATCTTAGTATTTATCCTTCACACTCTGTCTTAGTCTTATTCTTTCCCACTCTGTATTAGTCTTTATATTTCTCACTCTGTCTTAGTCTTTATCTTTCTCACTCCTTCACTCTATCTTTCTTTATATAAGACTCAAACGATCTCTCCTACTCATTCTCTTGCTAACTTTTCGGTACTCTACTCTACATCTCTCTCAATGTATATTTTTCTCTCTCTATCTTTTCAGCACTCTATTTTTATCTTTCTCACTCACTCACTCTCTCCCATTCTCACTCTCTTAATTACTCCTTCTCCAAGTTACTCTCTATCACACTCACTCTCTCTCTCTCTCCACCTCACTCACTCATTCCATCTCAAAGTAAGGGCCCACAGCATACTTACTCCGTTATGATTTTTCTTCCCTTAGCGGATAAGTTTTAGTTTTCACTGGACACTTACTCACTCTTCCTCCAGGAAGACGGGATACTGTGGCTTATATTCCTAATCTTTTTGTTGTTGTTGTTGCACAAGAATAAAATTTAAAATTTTTTTAAGTTATGCTCACCATTTTAATATATTCTTAAAATTCTATTTACAAAGTTTGGCTTCTAACGAGTGTAATCCTTACTTGTACTCCAAAAAGCGTTTATTAAAATTCAGTGCAATGCGATTTGACTTTTATAGGGCATCATTGTACAGTAATATTTCACAAACACACACATACCACTAATCGTGCACTACCAATCTTCTCCTTCTTGTATATAGAATCTAGATACTCAAAATACCAACGATTCAGTCACAAATGTAGCTAAAAGCGAAATAATTAATCAACGTATTTGTGCCATTCCATTCGGATTGAAATTAACCTTTACACAGCACTGTTGCTTCTGTTTTTTTTTTGTAAATGTCAGGTGAATTTCTATTGTATAGATGAGCGGTGTTGCGTCACGGCAATGGACATAGATACATATTTCCATACTTACTATACATAGAGTATGAACGATAGAAATAAAGCCTGAAGTTGCAGTTCATGAAAAAGTTTGCAGTTATTGCATTTAGTGCCGAAAACAACACTTGATGTTTGTAACGGTTGACGGTTAGTGGGCAAGTCCTTTATGCAAATCTGTACTTGGCACGATAAACAACCAAAGAAAATCTAAACTAGAGGGTTTGCCCACTCTCTAATGTTTGGCGGTTTAGCTTTTTTCGGCATACAAATTTCGGATTTATAATGAAATTAAGTCTGCAAATCCGTTTAGGCCTTAAAGTTAATGTATGTTCCAACTTTTAAACCTAAAGCGGTTTAACTCAACTTTCTGTAGTACACATTTCAAAGCGTAAAGGTTGATTATACTATGCTTTAGTCAAGCGATTTTTTCAGGCAGCTTTAAACCAAATAATGGTTCACTATTAAGCCTTCAAGGGATGATCCTGAGGGGTCAAGGAAGAAATTAAAAATAAAAGAGGATGGCAGTTGCAGAAGGAGAAGCGTGGCATCTTCTAAATGCCGAGCAACGATCCGACAGAAGAAATACCACATAGGAAGCCACGCAATCTCGGAAACTGCACGACACTGCACCTACTCCCTATCATCAAGAGCCAATGGTATTAAGGGGGTACTGTAGAGACGAGCATATGCACTATCTTCATAGCACATGTCAGGGGAGGGCGATCCATATGGGTCGCAGTACTACTAAAATACACCCCTATTTTCATGACCATCAAGGGAGATCCGAGTCGGCCCGTATCCACTATACGCAGTTTCAAATGTACTTCAATAGAAAAGATGATAAACTTCTGTATAAAATTCTGAACGAGCTCTTGCCTACTGACAGTCATTGTTTAGAAATAGCCTGGTTACTTGACACCAAAACTGACACTGACAATGCGGATAAAAGTTAAAAGTAAATTTAAGGTACAAAGGAATAGAACAACAAGGTAGAGGTAAAGCAAACTAAGGTGCATAGTTTATATTAGTCCGAGTAACTAGCATAAGGCCAAGAACAATGCGATTTTCTTTTGAAGAATGAAACACAAGAGAAATGGATACTTGCAGGTTTTACATTAAATTTACTACCAAACACTGGGAAGTGGCATTTACAGTTCCTAAATAGGAAATGGAGATGTGAATCCGTCAGTTGGTTTATTATCGGTTAATTAACCTGAGTATTCCTTTTTATAAAAAAATTTAAATGGTTTTTTGGGATTTTGATTCGACGTAGTACACTTGGGTGCAAACCAATTCGCACATTGATCAAATTTTTAACAAATGTTCAAAAATATCACAAAAATCGATGTTCGTTTAATTTTCCTGAATGCAGATTCAAAGTCTATTTCAACAACTATCCAGTGGTACCTGTTTTGTACTTCACATCAGATTTGGCTCAACAACCGGGGTCCGGTCCTGGCCTCCCGCAAAAAGTCTCTCCACCGGTACCGATTTTGAGCTGATGTCATCAAGTTTTGTATCATTGGGCTCTGGGCATCCTGGTCCGCGCTCGGAGCACTACACCAACAAGATAGTGGTCCGAGTCGACGTTGGCACCTCGGTACGTTCATACCGTCATCAGGGTTTGGGTTGTGGCGGCGCCGGCGGTCTACCAACACGTGGTCTATCTGGCTGCGAGTGGCTCCATCAGGAGATACCCAATTGGCTTTGAGGATATTTTTACGTGAAAGCCTTGTACTCGCAATGACCAAATTATTGCTTGCTGCTATCTCTATGGCTCGTTGTCCATTGTCTTTAGTGTTCTCGTGCAAGCTATGGGTGCAAATGTACTGCCTGAATACTGGCTCCCTACCTATTTTTGCATGCATATCCCCCAGAATGATTTTTACGTCATACTGAGGAGGCATGGAGTTCCCGTTCGACTGATTCAAATAATTCTTCTTTTTCATCATCTGGGGAATCCTCTGTAGGTGCAAGAACGTTTATAAGGCTTATGTTTTTATATCTGCCACGCACGCGATGGGATAGCCGTTCATTTACTGCTTTTAACCCGATAACGGAGGGTTTCATTCTTTTGCTAACTAGAAACCCCAACCCAACAACATGATTTCTTGCATGACAGCTGTCATATTCTGATTTTGGTACGACACCATTCCCCGTCCATCGCATATCCTGAATTGCTGTTATGTCAGCCTTGTATTCAGAAGAGGTATCGGACAGCTGTTGTGCAGCTCGAGCTCTATACAGTGAGCGTACGTTCCATGAGATGAACACAAGATCTGTCTTCGCCTCCAGTGACATGCCTCCCCAGAACATGCACTATCCACCGCCATATGAGACACGTTGTTCAATGCAACATTGTACAAACCGCTCGCCCATCGTTGCCATATAAACATATCCTACACTCGTCAGAGAACAGGACCATTGCTCCAAATGATCTTGAGCGAACTGAAGGCGAGCTCGTCGGTGGGCTGAGGTCAATTTCCGCCCGTTTGCTGGTCTGTGTGCAGTCAGATCACCTTCTCGAAATCGTCTTCTAACTGTCCACCGACTGTTTCCCCGAGGAGACCGCTGAATCTTACTTCATCGATGGGTTTGATGTTTGGTAAACTGAGCAGATAAATATGGCAAGGCTGCTAGTACTTGGAATGTCTACAATGGTCACTGTCGTATTCGTATTTAGCAGCCTGGTCGTCGTACACTGCAGGACCCTGATGTTGCCTGGAATATTTTCTATCCTAGGTGGCCTCTGATACTGAACGAGCTGATGCCCTTGATGCCAGATCTTACCAAGGTCGCGTTGCTACTACGGGAGTTGGTTTATGTCAACGGACGAGGTTGACCTCCTTGGGGGTTAGCTGAGTCTGTGTCAATTATTGGTTGAGGACGCAGTGTCGTTCTGGGATTGACCTACGTAGTGGCTTTACTACCCAAATGCGGGTAGAGCACTACCATTGGTACATCAGCCGCCAATAATCTTACCAATGCGAGTAAGTGCTCCATGTGAAGTTGCATGTCTCATTCGGTTGTCGTGAACCAAAGAACGGCAGGGATTTAAGTTTGGTCCTGCTATAACCATTGAGTTAATACTGGTACATCTCTTGATATGGACGTTGATTGACATAGACAAATTCATGTCCGAATTATGTGGAATCCGTGGAATTATGTCCTATGTTGGCGGTGTTCACGGAAATCGAAATACAGTGCTCTCCGTCCACCGACTGACTTCGACCTCACGAACTTCTTGGAGCCTCTGCTCAAATTGAATCGCATTCAAACGACGATTTCGCAATGAAGTCGTCGTAAGAAAGCGGTCATTATGCTGTTTTGTAGCACGAGGTCGGCCAGATCCTTGTTGCTGTCTAAAGCCGCCAACAGTTCTTTGATATCTCTGCCACACTCGACGAACGGAGAATCGGCTCAAATTTAGTTGTTGGGCCACTTCACTTTGGTTCTGCCACGCATCATTTAGTGCAACCACTTGAGCGGCTACCTTTGGTGTGGTATTCATGTTCTTATTCCGGATGAAGACGTAGCCGATAGAAGACCGTTCAGGACAAGCGTTGTTATGCGAATGATGACAATTCCGAACGGGATATGCGTTTGTATTGTTGTTATGGAATTTAGAGGTTAAATCGAAACCCTACTGTATGCGTTTTACAAAATCACTTTGTTGTCACGGTATAAGTACGAAAAAGGTACCACTGGATATGTGTTGAAGTGGACTTTGAATCTCCATTCAAGAAAATTAATCAAACATTGAATTTTGTGATGTTTTTGAACATTTGTTGAAAATTGAATCAATGTGCGAATTTTTTGCTTCCAAGTAAGTGTATATCTTGTCTGCAATTATTTCATAATTTTTAAAATGTTTCTATTTACTTTACTTTTTAATAAGCATATGGTCAGTTTGACCATTTAGCGGTAGATGATACAAAACATTACACACAAGTGCATCGCCATAAGGGCGGCATCTTCAAAACCGCTTCACGGACTAATAATTGTCATCAATCGTTGTCGCGACTGGTTGAGTGATTGTGTGATACAATCAAGGCAGCAACAAAAACAATCAAAATGTCACCACATAATCGAGTGGTTTTCTCTTCTAGATCCAAACCACCCCACTTGGACGGCAAGCAAGACACCTCAGACACCTCTCATTGTGCGCAACACTATTGCATAGATTAGCAATAAGTTCCTATGGAATCTGGATTTCATCTGAATCCGAGCGGAGAAAGAAAAGGTCGTTTCGAAAAAGCGCTGCTACAACTCAAGCTTTGCGGTCTTGCGGAGGGGAGGAGACGGTCACAATCGCTGGATAAAAACCACACTTATCAACACGGGGAGGAGTAGCAGGAGGAGGATGATATCAAATTTCCAATTGCTAACCGATGTACAAACACACAGCGAGGGAGAGACGCCAACAAACAGTCACCATCAGTGATTGCCGTCGTCGTCGTCGCCTCCACCGCCGACTCAGTTGATCAGTTCGATTCTAAAGCGATCGCAAGCGCAACTTGTTAAGTACGCTATCGGCTATCGGCGGCAGCGGCGGCTCTGCCTGATATCTAAAGGTAAATGCAGGGGCGGCAGCATTTTGTGGTGGCAAAACAAAAAATTTCGCAAAAAATAAAGAAACAGCTACACACACACACAAAATAAACAACAACAACATATGAAACAAAAATGCACAATGAGAGCAAAACAAAGCCAGATACACATTCAAGGAAAACCGCAAGTTTCTTTTTGAGTCATCAGCGTGCTCCTATCGCTACATTTTATTATCATACAAAGTCAATCAGTCAGTCAGTCAGTTATTTGTCGATCAACGATTGCAAAAAATAAAAAATAAAAACCTTTTGTCAAGTTAAGCACGAACGAGTACCAGTTGATGTTGATTGGAAAAAATCGTCACTTCATTTTTTTATCAGTTATTTTTGTCATAAGTTATTTAAAACTGGTACTTTCGAAAAAATATCAACTCTGAACTTGTGACAAACACAGGTAATAATTAATTGTGACAGCTTCTTATCCGATAATCCGTCGGAATGCGTTAAACGATTAACTACATGAATGAATTTTTAGGTTTTTAACCGAAATTGTTACCACATTCGACATTGGATATTGGACGAAAAATGAAATGGAAACATTAATTGCAAAATTCTGTCAGCCTCATCATGATGTGTGCCGACTTGCAGCAACTCGTGATCATTATGTTGCCTCTCCAGGTATCATAACTGCTCCTTCGTTGATGTCTTGAAGTTATCTTGTTTGTAAAAACAAATTCCAGGTTATTCCAATGTACTTAACTTTACAGTTTGCGCCAAATCACCGCAAAGAAACAGTTTGTCATAAATAAGAAAGCGATAATTAATTCTAGTATTTTCCAATTTTTTCCAGTTTATTTGATGAACCAATGTATAAAGCGATTTAACTTTAGAGTTTTGCTTTTAAAATGAAATTTAAATTTAGCTTTCCAGTTTGTGACAATCAATTCCAGTCTTTGCCATTTTTTTTTGTAAATGCATGTAACTTTCCAGTTCTATGATGCCCATTTCTAGTTATTTCCAATTTATTTGACTTTCCAGTTTATGATGAACCAATGTAAAAAAGCAATTAAACTTTGGTTACTGTTTTTTAAATAAATTTAGCTTTCCAGTTTGTGACAATCGATTTCAGCCAGCCTTTTCGAGCAAAAAACGATTTCCTAAAAAATTCTTATAACTTTCCAATTCTACTTATTTCCAACTTATTTGACTTTCCAGTTTGTGACAAACCAATGTTAAGCAGCGATTAAAGTTTATGTTTTTTAAATAAATTTAGCTTTCCAATCAATCAATTCCAGACTTATCAGCAAAAACCGATATTTTGTAAGAAATGCATATAACTTGCAATTCTTTGATGTCCAGCAATAGCTATTTCCAGTTTATTTGGCTTTTAACTTTGTGATGAACCAATGTAAAGAAGTGATTAAACTTTAGAGTTATTGTTTTTTTAACAAATTTAACTTTCCAGTTTGTGACAATCAATTCCAGCATTTTGAAACTTATTTGATATCCCAGTTTACGACAAATCAAACAAAGAAGCAATTTTACTTTTAAGTTGCAAGGAAATTCTTTCAACTTTCCAGTTTGTGGCAAACTAAGGCAAGAAAGCGGTAATCAATTTAAGCTCTTTTTTTTCAACTTCCCAGTTATCTAATTCTAGCAATTTCCAGTTTATTTGAGTTTGTGAACAACCAATGTAAAGAATCGATTATTCTTGAAGGTTATTGTTTTTTAAATAAATTTAACTTTCCAGTTTATGACAATCAATTCCAGCCTTTTCCAGCAAAAACCGACATTTTATAAGAAATGCATATAACTTTTCAGTTCTTTGATGTCCAGCTTTAGCTATTTACAGTTTATTTGACTTTCAGCTTTATGACGAACCAATGTAAAGAAGCGACTATTCTTTAGAGTTATTGTTTTTTAAATAAATTTAACTTTCCAGTATGAATCAAACAAAGAACCAATTTAATTTAAAAGTTTTCAGGAAATGCTTCCAACTTTCCAGTTTGTGACAAAGTAAGGCAAGAAATCTATAACCAATTATAGCTGTTTTCCAACTTTCCAGTTTTTTTGATATCTTATCTAGCTTTTTCCAATTTATTTGACTTTCCAGTCGTTGCGAACCAATGTAAAGAAGCGATTATTCTTTAAAGTTATTATTTTTTAAATATATTTAACTTTCCAGTATGTGACAACCAATTCCAGAAATTTTAAACTTATTTGATATTCCAGTTTAAGACAAATCAAACAAAGAAGCAGTTTATCTTTAAAGTTTTAAGGAAATGCTTCCAACTTTCCAGTTTGTGACAAACTAAGGCCAGACGATAATCAATTATAGTTATTTTCCAACTTTCCAGTTTTTCATTATCTTATTCTAGCTTTTTCCAATTTATTTGACTTTCCAGTTTGGAATGAACCAATGTAAAGAAGCTATCATTCTTTATAGTTATTGTTTTTTAAATAAATTTAACTTTTCAGTATGTGACAACCAATTCCAGAATTTTGAAACTTATTTGATATTCCAGTTTAAGACAAATCAAACAAATAAGCAATTTATATTTAAAGTTTTAAGGAAATGCTCCCAACTTTCCAGTTTGTGACTAACTAAGGCCAGACGATAATCAATTATAGTTATTTTACAACTTTCCAGTTTTTTATTATTTTTTCAATTTTCCCAATTTAACGGGTGTTTTTTTAAGAGGTTGCCGATTTTTTTTTTGAATAAAACACATATAAAATTATGAAATGACCAAAATTTTTTTTTATTTGGTAGATAATTTTATGGCATTTAACATTTAAACACAATTTCTGGCATATGGCTACCACGACTATTTTTCACAAATGTCATTCTGGAGGTCCAATTTTCCAGCACTTTTTCAAGCATTTGAGGGCGTATGTCAGCAATGACACGTTGAATATTGGTTTCCAAAGCGTCAATCGATTGAGGTTTATCCACATAAACCAATGACTTCACGTATCCCCACAAAAAGTAATCGAGTGGCGTCAAATCGCACGAACGCGGAGGCCAATTCACCGGACCATTTCTCGAAATAATGTTGTCGTTGAAAGTTTCTTTCAATAAGTCGATTGTTTCACGTGCTGTATGGCAAGTGGCACCATCTTGTTGAAACCACATTTCATCCATATCCATATCTTCAAGATTTGACAACAAAAACTCATTTAACATGGTTCTGTATCGATTTCCATTCACGGTAACGCGTCGTCCTTCCTCATTTTTAAAGAAATATGGACCGATGATCCCACCAGCCCATAGACCGCACCAAACAGTACATTTATCAGGATGCATTGGTAATTCTTGAACGGCGTGTGGATTATCTTTGCTCCAAATGCGACAATTTTGTTTGTTGACGTATCCATTTAACAAAAAATGCGCCTCATCACTGAAGAGAATTTTACGGTAAAAAAATGGATCTTCGTTCAATTGATTTAACGACCAATCACTGAATTCACGGCGCAAACGATGGTCGTGTGGCTTTAATTCTTGCACCAATTGAATTTTGTATGGCACCAAACCCAAATCTTTACGTAAAATTTTCTATAAAGTCGATGGACAAAGTCCAATTTGCTGAGCACGACGACGAATCGATAAATTGTCGTTTTCTTCGACACTGGCCTCAACGACAGCAATATTTTCTTCTGTACGAACTCTTCTCATTCTTGTCGGTGGCTTGGCATCCAAAAGAGTGAATGTAGACCGAAATTTGGTAATTACGTTCTTTATGGTGGTCTCTGACGGACGATTATGTGCACCATAAAATTCACGAAGTGCTCTATAAACATTTTTAATTGAACACTGATTTTGAAAATAAATTTCCACGATTTGAAAACGTTGTTCTGGAGTTAACCTATTCATAATGATTTGCCAAACAATACTGAGTAGAAATGCCACTTTGAGCTGTCAAAACAACTGTCATAAAATAAAACGACATCTATCGGAAAAACAAACCTCCTAAAAAAACACCCTTTATTTGACTTTCTAGTTTTTTGATATCTAATTCTAGCTATTTACAATTTATTATTCCAGTTTGTGATGAACCAATGAAATGAAATAATTAAACTTTAGAGTTTGTGACAAGATAATAATTCATTGACTTTTTAGTTTTTAAGCTTTGAATCTCTACGAAAAAGCCGTTTAGTTTGAGTCATGCTTACTCAGAATAGTTATTTCACTATCCAGTTTGTGACAAGTTATTACCGAAAAATAATTTAACTACGTCAAAATCCAATAGTAGTAATATTTCAAGTTTTAATTTAATCCAGAACAAATAATAAATATTTCCAAGTAGGAACAAGCAATTTGATTTTTTAAATGCTTGTCCCAAACTGGAAAATTTATAATGTCTGTAATGGCGTGACGTCGCGTAGATTGGGATTCTCGAGAGTTTATGGCAAAATGTGAATAACAGAAATAGCGGTTGAAGTTTTTGGTAGCGATACTAAAAATAATAAGGAATGGGGTCGGTCAGCTTCTTTCTGGCAACTAATTGCTCGGCGTGGCATCCTGAGAGAATCCTATCTTTAAAAGTGAACTGAAAAAGCTTTTATCTTTCCACTCTTAACGTTCGCTGGCATACTTTATACCATATGTGCAAGTGACTCGCTGGGACGTGTGAAAGTTGGTTAAAACGAACCTCATAGAAGTTGAAACAAACAAACAGACAACCAAGGTTCACGTCAACTTGAAAAGTTTTTTAAAAAGATGACAAGGCGGTAGGCTTTTATTTGATGTTTTCAGCATTCCAGCGTATTAGTTACTTACTATTACCAGCATTGTCTTGCATAACAATTGGAATTCTCGTAATACCATCATGCATCGGACATAATTGTCATGTCGCCGGCCGCCTGTCAGCCTGCATCAACACAGCGGTGAAAGTGTAAATGCTGCAGCACAAAAAGAAAACCACAAAGACTTTTTCTGCTGCTACTGCAGTTTGCGTAGTGAATTTATGTTAATCCGTGCGTTCATACATGCCCAGCCTACTTACATGTGAACAGTTACAACAGCGGCGAAACGCATAACGAACTTAATTTCCAGATCGTCATTGTTTCTTCTGATTATCAGTTTTTTTTTTGTTAATTTCGCTGCACATGCTGCAATTTGTCGAAGTCGAGAAACACAGCTTTTGTGATTTTTAATTTCTTTTTACACAAAAGTGGTTACGCGGGTACTTCTCTTCACTTACTGATGTAAACTTTTTTCTCCATTTAAATTTTTGCACGTCCCAACGGTACACACGTACCGTACTTGGGAGCTGAACGCTACTGTGAGTCAAGAAGGTCAGCATCAAACCTCAACTCAGCGTCGTTGTTGTGTTTGTTTCCGCCTTCTACCAATCATGAGGTAGAAAATTTAAAAGCCGTGTAGGAGTCCAACTTTAAAAAAAAATAGAGCTTTTGATATCCACTTAAACTTAGGAAAGTGAAAATTTGTTGGCGGCTATGTCCTCATTGAAATAAATGGTAATGTTTTAGATTCTTCGTGACGGAGAGGGAGAATGCGAGAGAGAATAAAAGAGAGAGATATAATGAGAGAGAGCGAGAGAATGAGGGAGAGAGATAATGAGTGAGAGAGAGAGCGAGAGAATGAGAGAGATAATGAGTGAGAGAGAGCGAGAGAGAGATAACAAAGGGATGACGAGAAGACGAGAGTGATCCAAAAGGGATTCAAAAGTAACTATCCAAAAATTATGATCAAATTAGGCAATCGCAAAGTAATGATTCGAAAGTAACATTTAAAAGCAAGGATCTAAAAGTAACGATTCAAAACTTATGACCTAAAGTTGCAATTCAAAAGTAACGATTCAAACTATTAAAATGTAACGATCAGAAGTTATTAAAAGTAACGATTCAAAATGTATGACCCAAAGTAACAATTCAAAAGTAGAATTTCAAAGTTAACGATCAAAAGTAATGATCCAATAGAAACATTCAAAAGTTATGACAAAAAACAAGGATTCAAAGGATCGATTAAAAAAATAACGTATCAAAAGGCGCGATTCAAAAGTTATGATCCAAAGTAACGATCCAAAAGTAACAATTTCAAATAACGTGTCAATAATATTTATTCAGAAGTTATGATCTGAATTAAAGATTTAATAGTAATGATTAAAAAGTAACGATTCAAAAGTTATGACCAAATGTTACAATTCAAACGTAACGATCAAAAGTTATGATTAAAAGTTATGAACCGAAGTTAAAATTCAAATGTTACGATTAAGAAGTTATGATCAAAAGTAACGATCCAATAGTAATATTCAAGAGTTATGACAAAAAGTAACCATTTAAAAGTTATGACCCAAAGTTACAATTCAAATGTAACGATTAGAAGTTATAATCAAAAGTAACGATCCAATAGTAATGTTGAAAAGTAACGATAAAAAAAGTTATGTACCGAAGTTACGATTCCATAGCAATAATCCAAGAGTAACGATTAAAGGCTATGATCCGAAGTTACGATTTCATAATAATGATGCAAAAGTAACGATTCAAAAGTTAAAACTCAAAAGTTACAATTCAAAAGTACGGATTCAAACGTGACAATTAAAAGTTATGATCAAAAGTAATCATCCAATAGTAACGTTATGACATAAAGTAACAATCCAAAAGTAATGAATTAAAATAACGTATCAAAAGTAGCGATTCAAAAGTTATGAGCCAAGGAAACGATCCAAAAGTAACAATTTAAAATAACGCATCGAAAGTAGTGATTTAAAAATTATGATCCGAAGTTACGATTCAATAGTAATGATCCAAGAGAAATGATTCAAAAGTTATGATTTCAATTTACGATTCAATAGCAATGTTCCAACAGTAACGATTAAAAGCTTTGATCCAAAGATATAATAATAATAATGATAGAAAAGTAAAGATTTCCAAAGTTACTTTTCAAAAGTAAGATCCAAATGACACGTTCAAAAGTTATCATCCAAAGTAATGATCCAATAGTAGCGTTAAAAAGTAATGATACAAAGTAATGATTCAAAAATTATGATTTATTAGTAACTATCAAACGATTAAAAATTATGATCCAAAACTACGATTTAAAAGCTTTGACCCAAAGTTACAAAAAGTTCAAAAGTACCGATTCAAACGTAATGAATAAAATGTATGATCCAAATTAACGAACCAATAGTAACGATCAAAAGTTATGACAAGTAACGATCCAGAAGTAACGTTTTAAAAAAGCGATTCAAAAGTTATGATCCAAGAAAAGGTTAAAAAGTAACGATTTAAATTAACGTATCAAAGTAGGGATTCAAAAGTAAAGATCCAAATGTAACGTTCAAAAATTATGAACAAAAGTAACAATCGAAAAATAACGACTCAAAAGTAAGGATAGAAAATTAATAATCCAAAGTTATGATCCGGAAGTAATGATTCAAAAGTTATGACTCAAAGTTGGTATTCAAAAGTAACGATCCAAAAGTAATAATTCAAAATAACAATTTAAAAGTACCGATTCAAATTTATGATCAAGTTATGATGCAAAAACAGCAATTCCAAAGTTGTGACCAAAGAAAAGATTCAAAAGTAACGATTTAAAATAACGTATCGAAAGTAGCGATTCAAAAGTTATGATCCAAAAGTTATGATCACTATCTTTTTTTAAAATATTTTATTTAACTTGAGTTGACCCCATTTTGTCTGTATTTTCGATCTTTTTAACCACCTCCATACGACCTACAGAGCTGATATTTTGGATGTGTCTAAGTCCAAAATAGCATTTTTTTATTCCGCTTGTGACGTGTGTAGCGTTTCGCATGTGGCGCGTGTGATGGTTCGAAATGCCGCCTTTTTCTCATATTTTTATGTCCTTTTTAACCACATTTCGCACAACCTATACGGCTGAAATTTTGTGAGCAGCTCAATCTCAGGTAAAAGATCTCGGTTTTGCACACGAGCCCACTAATAATTTAGATGCCAACTAACAACCAATCAACCATCTTGCATAAGTCACTCCAAAGCTGTATCGATTGAATGATTCATTAGCATATATAAAAATGTAATGATGCAAAATGATGATAAAATGAGTTGCAGTCATAACTGTTACGGTAAAAACTGCACGTATTGAGCGCATATTATGAGTTGGTCATCGACACACTCATAAGGTGCGCACGAACGCACCTGGTGTGTACCTTGTACGTACGTGCAGTAATTATCTTTCTTTGAACTTTCCAAATGCAGACAGACATACAGACAGACAGACAGACAGACAGACTGTTGATATCTTTCTTATCATAAATTATGTACATATTTCCAATTATTCTTTAATTAATATTCTGTTGTGGTTATGTGTAAGTATTATTTGTGTAAGTAGTGCAGTTAAGAAAGGTTAGCAAGTTTTCCACTTAGAAACATGACATTAATCAATTTCCTATTATAGAATTTATAATAAGATGGAGAAGAGGTCAATTGCTCTTCTGGACGATGAAACTTTTTTTTATACTCGGTTATTAAAATTAGAGTCCAATTGCTAAACACTTCATCTTTTGTTGACATTCTTAGCGCAATGTCAAGCAAGTCAAATTAAATTGGATCGAAATTGGAATCACTTTTCTTTTTCTTTCCCAAGTTAACTTAACAGCCACACCGACCTTATCTCAACACCAAATTGTTGCGCTTCGCCGCTGTTATTATTTCGTGTTTCTGCCACACCTCTGATACTCGACAAAGGAATCAAAATTCCGATGCGTGAGGTTTTGTGTCCTATGTCACAATTAATGTGTCGTAGTATCGCCGCAATTGCTTTCTCGATGATTAATCCGATGACAAATATCAAGTAGCAAAGTCCGCCTTAATTCGTCACAAGAATTAAAATATGAAACGCAGCTGTCAGACAGAAAAGCTGAGCGCAGTTCAAAGTACTCGTATATCAAACCCATTTTGATATTAAATGGCTAAGTGTTTGGAGAGGGTATGTAACAAGAAGTAATTTTGAAGATATAAGCGTTTAAGGCTTCGTCAAATAGAAAACCAGCGGCGCGGTCAGTACAGTACAGCGATGGGCAGAATCATATGTCCGCGCCGCTGGTCCGCGTTCTGTTTGACGAAGCCTCTAAAGTTAATCTTCTGCATTAATTCTGTATCTATCATAAAAAGTTTATCTCATTTGTCAGATTGCCTTTTTCGAGACCAGGTCAGAAGTTACCGGTGACAAATACCACATAAATACATGGTGCTACCATGGATTTGTAAAAAACATTACAAATTCCAACATCCACTTATTGAATTGTTCTTTTAAAATTTGTATCTTCATCTTTTGTGTATTGTAATTACACAGTTTTAATAAATTAAATAAATAAATTTTTTATAAACATTCTGTCAACAATACAAATTCTGTTGCAGTATATACTTAGAGCAGTTGAATAAGCAGAACTTCTCAGGTAACAGCTGAACAAATATTTAGACAATGAATTCTACAACTGTGTTGCTAGCAAATCTTTAATTACAAACCTACAAAAATAGCGTATGCAAGCGAAGTTTAAGGGGGCGAATATGAATCATGAAAGTATGAAATCAGTACAAGATTACTAAACCCAGAAAGTTAATTATGTAAAATGACTGCTTTTATAAACGCCATTGGTCTAGGAATGATTTTCCACTTGAAAGGAACTACGGTTCCAGAAATCCATAAAAGCCAGAAAACTCCGGAAAATTCATTTGCGTTAATATTACTACGTGTCCCCTTATTTTCTATTAAGAGAACCTAATCCCAAAGCTTTTTCTTCGGAATCTCATATAATACTAACCCTAAAAGTGTACAATGAAATGTACTTAGTGTTGCAATATTTTTTAAAAACTTAAACGCTTAAAGTATTCTTACGAAAATGTAAATTGAAATCGCACTGTACATACCCGTATAAAAATAAGCCTTGTATTAGAATTAATTTCAAAAAATCATGGCATATATTTAGGCTCAGTAATATCTATATATATAAAAATGAATGTCTTTTGGTTTGTAATGTGACACTAAAACTGAAAACCTATACGCCCGATTGAGCTGAAACAGAATATGCGTCTTAACTAAATCTCGGTAAACAACATACTGCGAATACGATCCGATAGGTGGCACGAAAGAAAAAGGAAAGGCGCTGGAGGGGTCGCGTAACGGTCGCGTGGGCTTGATTGAATGAGATTCACTCGAAGACTGCAAGTATCTTTGATGTATAGTGTGGTATTTCTGGGAGTATTGTGGGTATTGGGGGTGTCTTCGGATGGGTCTTGGAGGTATATGGCGGTCAGATATAGCCGAATCCTTAGGGTGCTAATGGTGGGTATTTCTCTGGTCGGGTGATGGGTGGGCTCTCTTGGGTGGAGTTAGGTAGAAACTGTCTATGATATTAACGTGGTTACCTGCAAGAAACGCACTACCCCGCGGTCCTCTTCAGACACGGATTGATTAGGAAAACCCATCCACAATATATTCTATTGCAGATGTACCAGCATAACTGGGTGTAAGGGCCCAGCGTTCTCACTGATGGGAGCGTGACCTATCTAAATCTCTGCCGTTCTATGGGTCACGTCACCCGGTTTATTCAAACGCAACTCCCCGCCGACTATTGTCTTTCCGCTTGGGCATAACCACAGACTGTCTGACAAACCCGCAAGCTGGCAAGCAGAACGACTCGTTGAACATAATTAATCCTTGCCATGCCCCTCACAAGCATGACAGCAGCCCCATATGTTGCACAGGCACTCGCCCCAGCATCAATTACCCAGCAATGAACAATCGACATTAATTCGGTGCTCCTCTGCTCCAACACAAAGCTCGAATCTCCTTCAACCATGACGAGCAAGTCAACATGAGGTTCCAAGTATGTAAATGGATAACATATGGAATCCTGAGGGCAACCGCTAGTGACACTTCTGCTCACACTGTCAACCACTTCAACACAGCATGTCTGTCTATCACTGATGTAGCTCCGAGGGGTCTTTGATGATCTCGGGGGCCGCCGTACATAGCCAAGTATGTATGTATATAAAAGTTAGGCTCAGTAATATTGTGTATAAATGTTATATGTTCCCCCGTATATAGGAACTTGTATTTAAATTGTATATAGCAGTTATACATGTGAAACTTCTATATAAAGTTATTTATATAAGATTATAGCAGTAAGATCTGGATTTGCTAGATGGTTTAAATATAATCCTCTATATACTAATTGGCCATGTCCCCGACGAACAAAATGGTTCTAAAACTGTGATAAAATATAATCTCATCAGCATACCAATTCAGTGTTTCACAAATTTTAACAGAGACACAAACTTAAACTTATTAATTAAACGATTATTAATTAAACGATTTAACTCTTAAAGTATACAATGAAATGTAATGACGGTTTCAATATACATTTCAAGATTTAACCCTAAAAGTATACAATGAAATCTAATAACTGTTGCAATATTTGTTTAAAGATTAAAACCTAAAGGTATACAATGAAATGTAATGACTGTTGTTGCAATATTAATTAAATTGGTTAACCCTAAAGGTATGTAATGAAATGTAACTGTTGAAATGTTCATTAAATGATTCAAAAACAAAAGTATTTTTATTTGAGTATTGATCGTTACAATTTTCTATTTACGATATAACATGAGCCCGTTATCAAAAGTGTCCTCCCTTGGCAATGAGGCTCTATATATAAAAAAAAAAACAAGACAATTATGTAGAGTATACAGATAATTTGCACACTTAAGAGTGTGTACCTAAAAAATAAAAACAAGTCGCATCTTTACGCAGAATCTTAATAATTCTATCAGCGACCAAACATTTACATAGAGATAGATTGCTCCAATTTTAGAACCGAATACTTTTAAAAGCAATACTTAGTTTCTTTATAATCTTGATAAAGGATTTTACCTGACCGTGGTGAAAACTGTGCCGAACCGCCACAAAGATAGTTTTCAAAAGTAGGTACACATCATACAGCAACAATAATGCAACCCACAAAATGAGCCCAACTAACTCACAATTGCCAACAATCATTATAATATCCATTGTTTTTTGTTGTTGTTGCTGACTGCCTTTGTGTCGATGCGTCTGCTACGCAACTGCAGGCTTCTGGAGCTGGCAAAATCGAGGTAATTTCGTAATGAGGCATGCAAATTGTGACACTCTTGTAAGCTGTTCTTTTAGTCTGGGTTTTTTTTTTGCCGGTGATTGCGATCTCATCAAGACTACATAGAGTAAACCTCACAACATACTCTCACTCACAATCGCACCAATCCAACCATCATAAGGCATAATTAGGCACGCCGTAGAGTGCACTTCATATGAAGCACAATAAACTTTGGAAAATGTTGCACTATATGCGTTGATATCCAAATTCGTCTTGCTTTTGGTCGCATTAAAAATAAAACAACAACAATACCCATACATAGTAACCAAAAAGACAAAATAAATGACAATTCTCATAGCACTCATTAGCATCACAGTTTCTTCGACTACTACTCATTATGTGTCTCAAGGAAAACCACTTGGCAGATCTGCTATTGGAGTACATCAATCAACTTGTCACGTTTTACAATTCATATATCATCTAGTTGTTGTAGTTGTTTTGGTTCTTTAACGGTAGGTACATTTTTGTTTGATAAATTTTTTTAATATAAGCATAGATAGTTATGTTGTATCCTCATACAGTGTTATTTGCATTAAACCAAACTCACCGTAAACCATAGATTTTATACTTTACATCAAAGAACTCACCTGGAAGGAAAAAAAATGGAAAGAAATTAGTCAACCAATTCAAGAAAAATCGAATAAATAAATAATAATACATAAAATAAAATAAAACAAAATAAAATAATAAAAAAACAAAATAAAATAATAAAAAAACAAAATAAAATAAAATAAAACGAAATATAAAAAATAAAAATAAAAAAATAACAAAAAATAAAATAAAACAAAATAAAATAAAAATTAAAAAAATAATAAAATGTAAAATAATAAAATGTAAAATAATAAAAAATTTAATATGCGTAAACAGGACTCTTATCGCTTTTGCCTGTTTCTAACTGTATTAAGAATAAAGTTAAATTTACGAGTATTGTAACATTTCTAAGATGAATATAAAACAATTTGTTTTTTGCTTGAAATTTGCTCTCTGATAACGAAATAACTTATCAGTGAATTATCGATGACTTCACCTTGAAGGTATTCGTATGCATCAATGGTGAAGAATAATGATAGGAAACTGTCTGGCTTCGCAAATGCCTCCGCTGATACGAGTACTTGATGTACTCATACGCAAACATGTGACCCGTACCTGCAGTTTCGTTATCGCTTATCGCTCGAACAAATTCGATTGAAATTGTTGTCGAAATTCTGACTTCACAAATTGCACAAATTGCCACATCGGAAAGTGATAAGATTACATTTTTTTTGTTATTTTTCATAATATTTTTGGCTCTGTTTCATTTAATATTGCAAACTCATACAAGCGTTCCTGACTGCACGCAGCTACACCTGCTCTTAATTATGTGTCTTTTGTCATTTTTCACACGACCATAGACGAAAGTGACTGTTTCCTATACTATAACCTAGTATTCACACTAGTGTGGTTAACATAGATAATCTTTTTATTTACTGAAGTCTCAGCGAACACACACATTCCCACAGTAGTTCTGCAATGCGCATGAGCAGTGTATCTTCAGAGTTCATAATCAGTCCAGCTTAATGGAACTAAAGTATTGTAATGTAATTAGTATTGCACAGTTCCCGGGACATAAGTCCCAATATTTACTTTTGGGACTAATGACCCACTTAAATAGGACATAAGTCCCAAATCGAATTAGGGACTCATGTCCCAACAGATCGGGACATAAATAATAATAATAATATTCGGCGCGACAGACCAAGGCCTAGCTTCTCGCGACCATTTGTGTTGCGCATTTATATTTTTGAACACAAATGGAAGGGACCTACAACTTAAGGCCGGCTCCGAACGGCGAATTCAGAAGCTCGCCGTGACAAGTTATTACTCTCGGAACGTTTGTCACCCAATTGCGAGAGGTGGGACACCGTGAAAAATACTTTTGGTGTTACTGGGATTCAAACCACGAACCTCCTGCTCAGTAGCCACGTAGCAGAGCTTACTACTAATAAAAATCGTCAAATTGTCCGCATAACCAACGGCGATGTAGCCTGATCTGTGAAGATCGAGTAGAAGATTGTTAAATACTAGCGACCATAAAAGGCGACATATCTTAACTGCAATCACAGACACAGACACTCCTCCCGATGAGGAAATAATATCTCGACTTTCAAGCATGGCCCTTATCCAATGATTGGTCGAGTCTTCGATATCTCTGCTACTGATTGCCCTTGCAATAGAGTCGTAGCCAATGTTATTGAAAGCGCCCTCAATGTCGAGGAAGGCACACAGAGCCACTTCCTCGGAACGAAAATTTCCTTCTATCCTTTGCCCTTCAAGTACGCAAACTGACTTGAGTGCAGAGGGGTAGACAATTCTAACCGGTCTCTAATATGAACATTAATAAGTCTCTCCATGGTTTTGAGGACAAATGATGTTAGACTTATAGGTCTGTATGATTTAGGCAGCTCACTATTGCCTAGTTTGGGGATAAATATAGCATTTACCTGTCTCCAGATAGTAGGAATGTACCATCGAGTGTCGGTAGAGTTGGGGATTGAGCCCCGCGCTTGCCTATCTTGCGCCATTAAGCATACTCTTGGGTATAAGTACTATTTTCTTAATATTCCGAGTTGTCCCAAGTATCAAATTTATCAGCAAAAGTAAGATACAGCGGGCCCCTCGGGGTAGTAGGAATGTACCGCCAGTTGTAGCTGGCTCTAAATAAAGCAATCATAACCGGTAGGATGAGATCGATTCTGTAGAAGCGCTGGAATGATCGCATCACTGCCGGGAGCTTTGAAAGGTTAAAAAGAGCCTACTGCCCATTTAACTTTATCCGGACTGAAGATTTTACCGGATAAACTATTTACCCTACTAATAATACAGACCCTTTGGTCAGATGCGTTCGGGTACGTGTATGGTGCACGAGTAGACGGACCTGGGAAATGAACCTGCAGTAGGGTTCTGGTATCCTCACGGTCCGACGTGTATGTGCCATCGGGCTTTTTAAATAAACCTACACAGTTTGTCTGATCCTTAACTAATGCTTTACGGATTCGTACAGCTGCTGGTATTTCGAAAATGTTTCGCAGCATTTCCTCAATGTGGCAAGTTTGGATCGTCTTAAAACCGAGTTGCACTCTGTTAGGAAGAACCTATATTCATCCCAACTTTTCGTGCGTTTAGCAGAGTTGAAGAGTTTTCTGACTTTCTTCCTAAGTTCCACCAGAAAACCTTTCGTCTACAAAAGCTGGTTTTATGGACACAGCTGTCATGATAGGAAGAGAGCAACACATGATTAAGTGAGATATGCTGCTTCATCTAAGTCTCCTGTAGACTTAATAGATGCGTCAAGCATATCTACCTTTAAAACAAAGCACCAAATTTACAAATCTTCATCAAAGACCTAAATTGAAGGTTTCTCCGGTAAAATTGGTCAAGTTAACGGGGAAGAGAATCTTCAAGAGCTCCATTTGAGTCCAGCTTCTTTGCTCATCCTTGGTGCAATGTTCGGCGTTGGAGCTTTTCGGCTCGATAGTTGTGCGTTCCTTTTTTGTTTGTTAGGCCTGGTACTAAAAACACGAATCCGGTACAGTTCTCTGTCGAGTACCTCTTCGCTAATCGCATTTATGAAGGTAGGTTTGGATCTTTTTTTTAGTATATCTATTAATAAGATAATAAGAAAAGACACTCAACCCTTCTATTGATGACGCTGCTGCCCCAGATCTCATGATGTGCATTTGCATCGCATCCTATCAGGTACTGGAGGTTTCTGCTCCGGCAGTATTCTATCAGCTCCTGGACCTCTAAGGGCGGAATGTTGTCGTCGTTGCCGGGGAAATATACTGAAGCACACACGATGTTCTGTGTTCCCCTCTCGGCCAGAACATTTATCAGCAGGGCCATTGGGTCTTTCGCTATGAATACTGGAATAGGAAGAAAGTTAATGTTCGTGTCGACCTCAAGCAGGCCTCCCTTGGCACTGGCTGCCTGCCTTTAAAGATCAGCTTGTTTGTCCCGTTCCGTAGACCTTTGATCTGTCCGATAATAACCCAACGCTTTTGGATAAGACCAAGGGTTAAATTTTCCTCGGCAAACCGCTTGCTGAGGGTATTGGACGCGACCTTCGCGTAACGCAGGTTCGCCTGTAACACCTTGGTGGGGCTCATTAGTCTTCCCTGGATGCTGAAGGGGTAGTTTTGCCAAAAGCAAGAGCAATCTCTCTATCCTTGCCCATGCGTGAAGCACGTTTAAGTCGCATTCTCTTTAGCGAGTTCAATTTATTGAATCCACCTTGGTGTTGCTGCATCTAATGCATTCCCAATAGAAGACCATCCGAATTTCTCCGAGATGCATCAGCGATTGTGGATACGTCAGAATCAGAAGTGGCTGATTCCACGTCCTCAGTTCTGGCGTAACAGCTGGGGCCCGTATGGCTACGCCGTCTGAACTCTGGGTAGGGTTCGGCTGATCAACAGCAAACCGAGCAATTGAGGACAACATAGGGATAATCGAGAGCTCAACAGATTCTCTAGATACAGCGGGTTGCTCAACAGTAGGACCCGAGGTTGATGCGCTTTTGTATGCATCGATCTCATAATTATTAAAACTTGAATCAATATTGACCCACGAGTATCTGGTGAAGGCGGTCTCCGATGTCAGAACCCGATATGCAATGGGAAGGCCAGTTGAAACCGAAGGTCGCCAGGTTTTCAGAGTCAGACCAAACACCCTCTTAGCCATGCATCCATCGGCGTATGCTAATCCACCTTGGATTAGGAATAGCTTCTACTGATAATAGATAGATAAAATAGAGGTAAAATAATCATTTAAGTTATTGGCTATGTCTTGGGTTCCTATTTCAGATATAGTGTCGTTCGATTTTTTTATTATTTTTTATTCCATACACTACTTTCTACTGTAGTTTCGAGTTGCAAATATGCCTTTCGAATTTTTTGAAATAAAATTGACCTATAAAGGCGATTCGAATGAAAGTGATGGTACAACATCCCCACAGCTTTGGTCTACGCCATCCTTTCAGTGTAGCGTAACTTGGCCGACCTCGTTGTCGTGTACTATAAATCCTAACATAAATCCATCTCCTCCGACTAGATTTAATCTTAGTAAGGAAATCGTCATGTTTGGCTTTACATAAAGTCGTCTCTGACATCTGACAGATTTCGTAATAAATTTCTTCAAGTGGCGAGGTTATTAGCCTCGCTCAGAAATAGCCAACAAACATCACTGAGATGGTGAAGTAAAGAAAGGTAGGAAGCTACCGAGCTATGGTAGGTGGTTTTACGGCAAAAAAATAAGATAAGCAAACAGTAGGTAGTTAACAGCATTTTTTATTACACTCCGCATGGATCAGATAATTAATTTATAAACCGTTACACTTTTCGTGCTTGTCAATTAGCATTTGGAGCTTACTTAGTCCGAAAAAAAAACGAATAAATCTTTTCGCATAGAAACTTTTATCTCAAACGAGCAATCCCCGGAGTAGTTCGCCACTCATTACCTTCACCATAAATTAATTGCTGCAGGTACTTTCCTTCTGGTAGATCGAGGAGGCAAATGAAAAAGAGTGGAACGCACTTTGGAGATAGGAGATACCTTTTGTTTGAGATGGGAATGTTCACAAAATTTACTCATCGTTCACACCCAAAACATAAGAACAACATGTCCCGTGCTGCTGGGAACCGTTGGTTAGCTGAAAAAAGTATGCAATCCAAAAAATTAGCGATTGGTTTCCTAGAATAAGAGACGGTCGGTAATTAAGTGACGAGATTCGTTGGACTTACACGCCGATATGGAGACGAGCAGCAACAAAAACAGCAATCAACCGAAATGGTTGTAATAAATGTTTATTTATTTTCTCTCCTGTCTTTTTTTTCATGAACAACAACATGACCGCACCACATAGTCCAGCCAGGCAAAGCCAACCAATCGAGAAAACACCAAAAAGGAAGGAAATCTGCTGCGTTCCATCCAAGTAAACAAACAGACAAAAGTGCGGTCACATGGTCAGCCCATGGTGGTGGGATGTGTGGGCGCACATCACATCAACATACTCTCGGGCTTTAAAAGTTGTCTAGAGATGTGACGTCAGAAAGACCGTGTGTTGAGAAGAAGTAGTAGCAGTAGTAGGATGGGGAGACATGTTGCTTCTGCTAGCAAGCTACTTGTTATGTTTTCTGTCTGTCTGTGTTAAACAAATTTCCACTTGGATGCATAAGTCAGTGTGTCAGTCTGTCTGTCTGTCTGGTTGTGTGTGTCTGTCTGTCTGCCTGAGCGATAATCGGACAACACGATTTCATCGTCTTATTATTGACGCTTCAACACGGCGCAGCGGCGATGTCAGTCACTTCAGCTCAGTGCCTTCGCCTACGTTCTACAACAACATTGACCTTTGACTTTGAATTTTTTAGACTTCCGCAATTTTGACGCAAAATTGTATCTTTATTGAAACACCTCGTGGACTCGGTTCGTAGATTGTGTAATAGGAAATTTATTTATAAGCATTAACACGATGATTGGCATTTTTTTATAATATTGACGGAATTTTTATTAATGTTTCGGAACAGGTGATGCGGAATCACACCAATGGATCGATCTTACGGATATGTTGTACGTTTATTGAAAATTACTTGCATTACTGGCTCATCTGGCTTCAGATATTAACCACTTTTTTCCTTCGATCCGTTTTTAAATCTAAATCTGTTTCTAAACAATAGGACAAATTTTTAAAAAAGGAATTGGAAGTGAGGTGTGTAATTATAGGCCTATTTCTATACTTCCAGTAATTGGTAAATTTCTAGAAGAAATCGTAGTAAGACGACTCTCCGATTTCATTGAAAATAATAGGATAGAAATAGAAATAAAAGGATAGAAAAAAAACCAATATGGATTTCAAAAAATACCAGAACCAGAACCCGTGAATAGAAAATCATCTTAGTGACAGGAGCTTCAGAGTCAAAATAAAATCAATGTTTAGTGCCAGCAAACCGATTAATTATGGAGTTCCACAAGGTTCAAAGCTTGGGCCAGTGCTCTTTTTTTTATTTATACAAACGAAATGCTTCGTATATCGATACCGCAAAAGTCGTAAGGCATCGCTCTCTGCAATCTGCTACATGCAATCGGAAATTGATGAAGTAGTTGGATGGTGTCACGACAACGGCCTGGTGATTAATATTTTAAAAACCAAAGTAATGCATTTTAGGGGACTTGGAGTTACGATCGACTCGCATTTTATATGGGATTACCAAGTTGATAAGATACGCACAGATGTACAGAAAATATTCGAAATAACGAATATAAAGATGATGCCCGCTTCCAGAGTTCTGTAACACATAATTTCAACAGAAGAAGACGAATTCATCAGATGCGCCAAGTAGCAGACTTTTATGGTAGATGTTTCATATTTTTCTAAATCTCAATATGTTTCTAAATCTTAATCTGTTACTGGACGCTAGAGGTAGGGTCTGGTCTACAGATGAATCAAAGATGGAAACTGGAGTTGAATGTCTTTGGACCCAACACCAAAGTCTCGATACCAATGGTAAATAGTCCCACGGTTTTTCAGGTGGAACTTCATGCATGCCATTTTTGTTCTGTGCCAGAATTAACCTTAGTCCTCTACTATGAATGAAGGGCGCTATATTATATATCTTTTCAGATAGCCAGGCAACTCTGTCTTCCACCTCAATGGATTCCTTATCAGTCAAAAACGGCTACGATGCACTGCAATCTCTTGCCATACACAACAGAGTGACATTCGGTTTGGTCGCTGGTAATCAGGGAATTGCAGGCAAGAATCGAAAAACCAACTAGCTAGGGCTAGCTCGGAATCTGCGTTCATAGGACCTGAACCCTACTGTGGTGTCAACAGCACTGATAAATTGTTGGGAACACAAACTTTGTCTGGCCCACTATGATAACGTCCCAGGGCTGATGCAATCCAAACAATTAACCAGGCCCTTTTCCTATAATCCTTAACCCTTATCAAAATAGGGACAGCATTAGGAAACTGGCGAGTTTTCTAACAGGTCATTGTGGCTTGCGGTGTCACCTTAACAAAATTGGTGTGGGCTCAGAGACAGAATGTAGGTTCTGCTCGGAGGATGATGAGCAAATAGATCTTTTAGGTCGCAGTGTCTGCTATATGGGCTAGGGTATTCTTTATATAAGTTATAAGTATTTGTTTTTAAACCAGAAATCTGTTTCTTAATCTAAATTTGTTTTTAAACCTTATTTCTTGTTCCTTAATCCAAATCTGTTTCTAAATCTTCTAAGTCTGTTTTTAAATCTGAATCTGCTTCTAAATGTAAATCTGTTACTAAATTTGAATATGTTTCTAAATCTGAGTTAGAAATTGAAATGAAAATTTAATTGAAATTTGTAAGAAACTGCAAATTTGTAAGAAACAATGCCATGAACATGCATGCATGCATCCATCTTGACATGAACTCTGTGCCAGTGCATCAATTAGATGTTATGGGACATGGAATCCAGCGCTTATTCAAAGCAACGATGTCTCGCGATAGCTTTAAGTTCATCAAATCGTTCCACCTTATCTGTGTTTTTGACCTATTCTCATAAATTACATCGCTCCTAACGGTATTATGACGGACTGCCATAAAATTTGTGCTAAAATATTAATGACATCAACATTTTACTAGCTCAGATGGTATTGCCGCTGTTGGAGAGGTGTTCTTCAGCACTGGCATTATCATTGCCTAAGTTTTTCCATTTCTCATGTGGAGGCTTCTTAAAGTGTTAGAAAGCTTTGTCATCTCTTTATTTTGTCGTCCCGACCTAAATTTCTAACTTCTGTACTTCCAAGGTTATGGAAACGCTCATTATTCGTCAGCTTATGTAATACCGTGAACCACGGAGAATTCTCAACGACCAGCAGAACGGTTGTCAAACGCAAAGCCGATCTGATGACATCTGATGGAACTGGGTCCAGTCTATTCCCAAATTTGTTTTAAGCAAAATTGTTACACTCAAATCTAAAGTACACCGTATAATCGATGGTATTCCCCAAGGTTCGCTTTGTCTCCCGCACTTTTTCTCAACTTCCACTGGGGATTGCATATCTCACCGAAAAGTGGAGCCAGTCTATTTACAAATTTGTTGAAAGCCAAGCTTTTGTTTCCAAGGCTATTGACAAAGGCAAAAATAAGTGCCTATAGTTTTGATAAGGCCAATCAGGTCGTATTAGGCGGTTTTAATGTACGCCGTATAAACAGTGATGTTCCACAAGGTTCGCTTTTGTCTCCGAACTTTTTCTCAACTTTCCAGTGGTGATTGTATATCTCACCGAAAAGTGGAATCGGTCTATACACAAATTTGTTGAAAATGAGAGCCTATGGAGTTGATAAGTCCCATATTGATTGGTTTTAAATCTAATGTTAACCGTATAAATGATGATGTTCCCCAAGGTTCGCTTTTGTCTCCGATCCTTTTTCTCAACTTTCCACTGGTGACTGCCTCGGTGAGATATGTCTGTTTTGTCTCAGACACTCCTAGTCATTTTTATTAACAACCCTTGTACGCTATTTGTTATTCAATTCATTCATTTGCTGACGTCAGTACTATCAGCTTTTCATATAAGTTCCCAGCAGATCTCCTTTTTCTCTTTTTCATTTCCTAACACCGACGTTGTGCTTAGCATTAAAAGAGTGCAAATCACATTATATGAAATGTGGCTCTATCAATTGATACCAAGTAGTGCTGTTGACCATTATTTCCATAAATAAATTTTAAAATGCAGGCTTTAGGGAATCAGAAGTAATTATGGATTGGTTTTGTAGGTATGTACTAAGAGCTCGCAGAAAAAGAGAAGAAGTCATCAATATAGATGGAAAGTTCAGCACATCTTTGTTTAATGTTTGGTAGGGAAAGTGTACTGAATGCGTTCGGCGTTTAGTTCAAGAAATTAGTTCTGTGACGAATGCAAATCAACATTTGTTGTAAGGTCACCTGGGAATATCGCTAGAATAGTGGCAAACGTCGGGTCGAAAATCAGATGGCGTCAATTGGGCATCGTCATCAGCATTTAAGGGAGCTCTTGGTAAAGCATTTGCAGCAGATCGATTTACTCAAAAGTAGAGAGCTCTCGGTAAAGTATCTTTGTTTCAGCCGCAATTTAACTCTGTGCTCAGTTCATATTAAATACCCAATAGACGTTGCTGAAGATCACTGAATCTTCAAAAGATAAAATCGAAAAACCAGATAATTGCTTCTGGTATACGTCTCATCAACTTATTATTCCGTGAAGTTTTATTATTTAAGTCGCCGCAGAGGAACAGAAAATAAAAATTCAAAACAAGTTTGTGCCTTAATGCGATCATCCATCCACCTGAGGCGATCGCCAGCTAATCGATGGATGATGGATCATCAAGAGGCATCATCATTGCGACTTAAGCTGCGGCCGATAAGAAAACGTAACAAAAATATTAATCTCGGCTTTCGAATATAAAAAAACCCAAACACAAAAGCAGAAACGGTGCACAAGTCGTAAAACAATCGATCACTGATCACTGATCAAGTGAACTGCTGCTGCTTCTTGCATGTAATGAATGGATTGGAATTTTTGGAATTTTTCAAAAGGCGCTTTCCTTTTTTTAATTATTTCTGAGATGGCGCATTTGTTACGCTTTTCTTATCGCACTCAGGTATATGTACGAGAAGAAACTCAAGTATCTTTATATATTCTATGTATTCCAAGAATAATACATTACTATTTGCGGATATACAGATAATGCGTTCGCTCGCTCCAAATGAGGTACAAGTTCGCGATTGAAAGTGTATTCCAGGATGAGAATATAAAAAAAAACAGAAATAAATTCTCGCTTTTGGCATGATCAGTTAATTAGTTCCAAGCCGAATGTGTGAAATTTCACGATAAACAGCGAAAAAATCGCGACGAGAAGAACCAATTCCTAGCACACTTTTAGTGTTAAGTAATTTGGGATATAATAGTTACGAGGTGAAGTGAGAACGGTGTGGTATACTACCGACCGTCAACGAAGAAATGAAATTCGAGATAGGGGTTTCGATTTCGTTGTTCTTTTTTGTTTGCGCTCATCGGTGTGTTACTAGTTCTGTTGCAGCAGAACAAATACTCACTGACATAGATACACAACAGAAGAGATAATATACTCGTAGCGCAGATACTTGGGAGTGCTAGTGATACAGTTTCAATGATCACAGATATGTGCTAATGGAGTCTGTCAGTATTTGTTTGGTTTGTTTTTCTTTCTTTCCTTTTTCAAAATGTATAAATAAATAAAATGTGCAAAAATGTGTCTAGTTCTCACTATACATACATTTGTTACATTGAATTGGCAAATGATATTTCAGATGCTAGGTAGATACTTTTTATTTTCGATTTTCGATTGTGATGCTTTAATCTGAGATGAATGCTACAAAATGGTTTGGAAAAACTCAATCTGAGGGGAAAAATACAAATTCCCACTGAGAAGAAAAAGCTAAATGTGCTCTTAGTGTACAGGAATGAAGTTTGGTATTCAGATGGCCTATGTTGAGATGAAAATACCCTTAGCTTGAGCCATAGTGCAACTACCGTGTAGCTGTTACGACTGACTTCCAAAGAAAGTATCGGAGGATTTTCAATTGCACAATTCCTCACATACATAAGTGTACTGCAAATCACACAAAAAACATACCTACACCAAAAAAAGAACATCAGCCGGATGAAATATAGTTACACTGCAACATGTATCTAATGTACTAGCCCCAAGACTTCAGCTTAAATTGTCAAGTCAAGATAAATGTAGAAACAACATCCGACGTGATTGTGTAGGCTGCCCATGTTAAATGTTGGTAAACAGCTTTCATATTGTTAGAAATTATGAATGATGTTTAGTTACTTCTTTATAGCAAAAAGAAAAAAAAACGTGCATCCTAGTGCTCCTCGTGAAAGAAGTTAAACTTCTTAGGTGACTTTTGTTTGGTAATGCTTTGGAATCTTGGGAATATATGAGAGACAAAGAGTATTTAAAGTATTTAAGTTGTAAAAATAAGAAAATCTTTAATGAAATCATTCTATAAACATCATGTTGTAATGCTATAATTCTTAAATCACCCCATAATCCTTTAATTATCTATAATTCTTTGATCATAATATTTTAATAATTTTATAGTCAACCTGTTAACATCTTAAAATATTTAAATCATCCTATAAACCACACATAACTTTACTATAAATCTTAAATTATCACATTCACTTAAAGTGATGTTAAAAATCATACTATCATCCATAATAATCCTAAAATTATCGCACAACCTTCCTATAATGATTAAATCATCTTATTATCATCCTATAATCTATACATCATTTTACAAACAACATATAACTATCCTACAATTCTTAAGTTATTCTTTTATCTTAGTCATGGTATAAAAATCCCACCATCGTACTATTACAATCCTATAAACATCCTACAACTCTCCTTAAATTGCTTAAATATTAGTATAATGATCCTATAATCTATAAATCATGTTATAAACGTCCCACGATCATACTATTATCAGCCATACAAATTTCAATTAACATAATATAATATGGAAATGTTCTTAAAAGCATCTTATAAACATACCACTTTCTCCACTAAAACATCCTACAGTTAAACTATCGTCCAATAAACCTCCTATAATCCCGAATCACACTATTTCCTTACTTTAATACTTAAATCATGCCATAAAAATGCTATGGACATCTTATAAACATCCAACAATCTATAGACATCCTATAGACATCTTATAAACATACCATTTTCATCCTATAAACATCCCATAAAATTGAAATCCTCCTGAAACATCCTACAATCAAATTATCGTCCAATAGACCTCCTATAATCTCGAATCACACTACTTCCTTCCTTTAATGCTTAAATCATGTCATAAACATCCTATAGATATCTTATAAACATCCAACAATCTATAGACATCCTATAGAATCTTATAAACATACCACACTCAACCTATAAACATCCCATAAAATTGAAATTCCCCTAAAGCATCCTAGAATCAAACAATCGTCCAATAAACCTACTATAATCTCGAATCACACTATTTCCTTACTTTAATGCTTGAATCATGCCATTAACATCCTATAGACATCTTATAAACATACCACTTTCATCCTATAAACATCCCATAAAATTGAAATCCTCGTAAAACATCCCACAATCAATCTATCGTCCAATAAACCTCAAATAATCCCGAATAACACTTTTTCCTTATTTTAATGCTTAAATCAACCCATAAACATGCTATAGACATCTTAAAAACATCCCACAATCTATAGACATCTTAAAAACATCCCACAATCTATAGACATCCTATAGACATCTTATAAAAATACCACTTTCATCCTATAAACATCCCATAAAATTAGAATTATCCTAAAACATCCTACAAGCAAACTATCGTCCAATAAACCTCCTATAATCCCGAATCACACTACTTCCTTACTTTAACGCTTAAATCATACCATAAACATCCTATAGACATCTTATAAACATCAAACAATCAATAGACATCCTATAGACACACCACTTTCATCCTATAAACATCCCATAAAATTAAAATCCTCGTAAAACATCCTACAATCAAACTATCGTCAAATAAACCTCCTATAATCTCGAATTACACTACTTCTTTACTTTAACGCTTAAATCATACCATAAGCATCCTATAGACATCTTATAAACATCAAACAATCAATAGACATCCTATAGACACACCACTTTCATCCTATAAACATCCCATAAAATTAAAATCCTCGTAAAACATCCTACAATCAAACTATCGTCAAATAAACCTCCTATAATCTCGAATTACACTACTTCTTTACTTTAACGCTTAAATCATACCATAAGCATCCTATAGACATCTTATAAACATCAAACAATCAATAGACATCCTATAGACACACCACTTTCATCCTATAACCATCCCATAAAATTGAAATCCTCGTAAACATCCTACAATCAAACTATCGTCCAATAAACTTCCTATAATCCCGAATCACACTATTTCCTTAGTTTAATGATTAAATCATTCCATAAACATGGTATAGACATCTGATAAACATCCCACAATCTATAGACATCCCACAATCTATAGAATCTTTCTTTAAACATATTAACAATCATACTATACTATAACCATCCTGTAACCATTCTAAAATGGTTGAATCTTTCTATAAATATCTCATAACCATTCTATAATCATCAATCCATCTTATAAATAATCTTTAGTCCTTAAATTATATTTTAAAGATCCCTCAATTAACATAAAGGGGCACGAGTTTTTGGTTGTGCTATCTCAGGTCAACTGTAACAGACGATAGCATGAAACCAGTGCAGGACACCTAGCTCGCTTAAGCGAAGAGGATCCTGATCGGAAAGTCCTTTTTTGTGGGAGGCCAGGTCTGGACCCCTGTTGTAGAGCCAAATGTGATTTTTTTATATATAAACTTATTTCTGGAGATGAGATCTTCCTGAATGGCATGCGCCGCGGCAATAAACATACCATTATCATCCTATAAACATACCATAAGATCTAAGATCACACGATGATTCATAAGTCAAATTCACCACATTGACTGGTAACTTTTGAATCGTCTCTTTTGGGCCATGCTTTGGAATCATCAAATCTTTCAAAGCGTGAAAATTCTTTTAAAATTTAATAGACATCCGTTCAATCCTTCCTAACGCTTCTCTAAAACGCATTTACCAAATAAATTTCCAACTTCGCACAGACGCACAAGCCCGTCAGCCAGCTTTTGATAAATTCGTCATCATACTTTACACTTAAAGATACATATGAGTACTCGTACTCCGCTTTTGATAATTTCCTCCAAACACGCCTCCGACATCCAACCACACGCATCAAACGACCGTCAAAAGTCGATTAAATAGCAGTTCAAGATGAGTGAAAGAGTAACTAGGTGAGTGAGTGAGTGAGTGAGTGTGCGCATGCGCAACCGGCTGTTATTTGAGTTGGCGGACAGAGGACGCCTGCCGCCAAACCAAAAGTGGTAATATCATCTCTGATCTGATCATCATGCATATGGTGGGAATAGCTATGACTAATAGATGGCGAGTTTTTTTTTGTCGGATGAACTGCAAAGAAAGCAAAGAAAACAACATATAAAGTTAAAAGCCGGTAACGGCAGTTTGGCCGCAGCTGAAGGTACCTCTCATCAATGCTCTTACCACCAATACCCCCCAAAATCAACTCTTCTTGGCTGTCTAGCGGTCTAGCCGCATAAAATGTCAATGACAACAAATACTGGGATAAATGTATTTAATATTTCATAAGGCTTAGACTACCGACGTTGTGTGCCCGCTAATCGGCTGGAAAGTTATCTTTTGATTTTGTCATAGGACCACACCACAACATTATAAAATTGGCTATGATGTCTTTGATGAAGTGTAGAAGTACGAGCTCAATGACACTTTCTTCGCGTCTCGTGGAAAAGTCGTCAGTCGCTTTTCCATGAGATATAACTACATTTCAAAGTATGATGTGGGCTGCTAACCAGATGAATCTTTTTTTTTTCTTGACAGCGGTAAAGTGGTATACTCGTATACCTCGTCGCAATTTGACTGTTGAAAGTTTTGATCGATTTATTACCATTTATTACATTACATGTAAGAGTAATAAATGGTTGGGATTAGCAGAGATGCCATAAAGGAACATAAATTAAAATGCCTTGTAATTTGTTTGTTGTACAAAATCGATTTAGGATATCCATTTTGTTACGTGTAATTCAAAAAAAAGGTCTACGTGGTTCACATATTTACAAGTACAATTAAGTCACTCCCCAGTCAATATGGACATTTCGCTATTTACTCTTCGAAAACAGCAAAGTAGAATTAAAATGAAATTTACGTAACATTAGTTTCCGTTCCACAGTTAAATCCTAAAAAAATCCTATAATCATAAAAACATCCTTAAAGCATCCCAAAATCATACCTTTATCGTCCCAAAATTGACCACAACATCATATAATGCTTGAATCATTTAATATAACTTAAATCACTCCTAAAAACATCCTATAAAATTTAAATCATTCTATAAACAATTTTACAATCACACCATTCTAATAATATAAGGATCATTTAATCCTGAATCATACTCTTAACCATTATATAAATCTTAAGTTATCCTATAAATCTTGAAAGTTATAACGTCAAACTTTCGTCTTACACCCACTGTGCACACATAAAGAAAAATCCCGCAAACGCTAATTGAATACAAATGCATGCAAACAAGTCCAGCATAGCAACACAGCACATGCATGCAAATAAATCCAGCATAGCAACACAGCACATGCACGCAAATAAATCCAGCATAGCAACACAGCACATGCACGCAAATAAATCGAGCGTAGCGACACAGCCAACGCAGTATGTACGAAATAACGGAGATGACAAAATGTCAGATGGAAAAAAACCCAAAAGATTTGCAGTACATAAACAACACGAGAGAACTGAGAGAGCTGCAAAGTCCACCAAGTCGCAAATCTTATAAAAGGAGAAACACAAGAAGAATTGTTCTCTTTCCTGCGAGATCAGTGACACGGTTCACACGGACGGCATCGGCAACAATAGTACACATATAGTAACACTGGAACACCAACCGCAAATAGGAGAAGTGAACACCTCAGGCCGGAAGCTAAAAATAAACCCTGAAATATCTAACACCAAAATTGGTAACGAAGTCGAGGACGGATGAATTTTGGCTACGGGATACGGGGCAACCAACGTTGATCAGCGCTTTAAACAGGTTAGTCTAGTCTTCTCAGTCTTATGCCTCTTTCAATTACGTAAAACCATACCCGAAACCGTACCCACGGGTAAGCTATCAAAATGACATGGTTTTCATGGTGAATGCTTTGCAAATAGAACGCCAAACCGAAACCAAATTTACCTAGAACAACAAACTGAGAAATTAGTCTGCTTGCTCTCTCTTCGCCAACAACAAACTGAGAAATTAGTCTGCTTGCTCTCTCTTCGCCAACAACAAACTGAAAAATTAGTCAGCTTGCTCTCTCTTCGCCAACAACAAACTGAGAAAGTAGTTTGCTTGCCCTCTCTTCGCCAACAAAAAATTGAGAAATTAGTCTGCTTGCTCTCTCTTCGCCATTTTGCTGAGTAAATGAAACCTTACCCGTCGATTGCCGACGGCCGACGACAAATCAAACCATACCCCGGGTACAGTTTGCAAATAGAACGCCAAACCAAAACCAAGAGAGAGAAATGTTAACTCTACCCTGCAAATCGAAAGAGCTTTTAGTTTAATACTCTTTCTTGGTTTTGAGACTCAGCCGGGCCTTACAGGACTCCATCTTGAAACCCTGAAACTCTTAATAGGGTGTTCCCTTGTTAGGTGTAGAGACACTTCGTCTTAAGGACTCTGGCGGGCCTTACAGGACTCCATCCTGAAGTTCGATCTTTGTTAGGGCTTAGTTTGCACAGAGGAGAGAGTGAGCAGTGGAAGACCTGCTGCTTTCGACTGATCACAGTTTATATCCCCTTTCTTGGTAGAGGGCAAATGAAATATTGAGAGAGAAATAGAGAGAGAAAGAGAAATAGAGAGAGAAATAGAGAGAGAAAGAGAAATAGAGCGAAAGAAAGATATAGAGAAAGATAGAAAGATAGAAAGATAGAGAGAGAGAGAGAAATGGAGAGAAATAGAGAGGAAGATAAAGGGAGAGGGAGAGAAAGGGAGATGGAGAGAAATAGAGAGAGAGAAATATAGAGGGAAATAGAGAAAGAAAGAGAGATATAAATAGATAGATAGATAGAGAGAGGAGAGAGAGAGGAATAGAGCGAGAGAGAAATATAGATGGAAATAGAGAAAGAAGACAGAAAAATAGAGAGAGAATGAAAGAGAGAGAGAGAAAGAAAGAGAGAGAGAAGGAAAGAGAGAGAGAAGGAAAGAGAGAGAGAAGGAAAGAGAGAGAGAAGGAAAGAGAGAGAGAAGGAAAGAGAGAGAGAAGGAAAGAGAGAGAATAAGAGGGAGAATAAGAGGGAGATAAAAATAGAGAGAAAAAGAAAAGAAAAATTACCTACATCATTCTTATAACATAAGATACATTTAAAAAGTATCTTTATACAGTTAGAGTTTATCTGGAAACATTTGGCGCCAACTTCTTCTTTATTTCCAAACAAAAGCATACAAGTATTTTTACTGCGCTTTCTGCAGCTGTCTTCTTTCGCGTATATCACAGATATTAATTTCACATAATGCCCATTAATTGTACATAACGTTGTAATAGGATAGAAACAATAAAAAAATCCATGAAGTTCACTTTGTACCGAAGTAAAAGTGAAATTAAAAAATTGCATTTTCGCTCCGCTAAATGAAAAGCAAAAGCATACAAATGTGGTAGTGCTGGTGATATGCTGGAAAATAGCGCGACGACGGATTAATGCTGCGAGCTCCTATAGTAGGTAGTGGTTAAGCTTTTTTTTGTTACCCACATTTGCAAACTTAAATTTTTGCGAGTTTAGGAACGCAATGCGTATTGGAATCAATCGACAAATAAAGAGTAGAAATATCTCAGCGTATTTTTGGGTGATTTTCATTTCTGTAGCGATGGACGACGTAGGAGATTGGCTTTAAAAAATGCGTTCGCTTTGGTTAGCTCAAAGTCGTAAAAGACGTCATCTTAACAAAACTACAAGTGAACTTGAAAAGCGAACGTATCCGAGTGGCCGTGGTGACAGTGGTGACACTGGTAGTGGTGGTGGTAGTAAGTGACATCGCCTTTGAAAGTTTAAATCGCTTCTGTTACCAATTCACATCAGCGGCCCCACAAGCGAGCGATATGAGCGAGTACTCGTATGTATCTACGTGGAGTAGCAGCATAACTTCTATCTACAGCAAACTATACCTTACCGGTCTTCAGGTTTATGTCATTTTTGTCGTCTCCCATGGGGTCTCAGACGCTAGAGTTGGAAGATTACGATAGCGCAACTCTGCGGGGCATGGCGGCCGACGGTTTATCAAGTTCAGGTTTTCGCAACCGTTTTACCATTGTTGTTGTTGTTGTTGTTTTTCCTTACATGCACCAGTATCTATTACTCATATGTGTAATGGGAAATTTTTATTGTTTTAAATGTCGTTTGTTTATTTATTTCTTTAACTTTCTGCACGAGTATCAACAATTATTAATGCGTGCGGTTATTTCTTTGCTCGATGGTGGTGTTCCGCAATCAAAGTCCACACAGTCCGTTTTTACTTTCTTTATTTATCATAAAATTTTATATTTTAATTTACGTATTTTTTCTTTGTTTTAAGTTTTATGGCTCGATCAAGGTTAGTTTTTTAGTTTTTCCTTTCCTTCGAAACAAGTTTTGCGCGACAGACAGTTGCAGTCATATTTAGTTTGCCATGTATCTTGCTATATATATATGTATATATTTGTTGTACACAATAAACAATAGTTATTTATATTATTTAATATTTAATTTTTATTTGTTAATCAATTGTCTGAGTTTTCACCGCTATAATTCGAATGATATAATAGTGTCATGGCCTTTTGAGTTAATGAAGATTTTCAATAAATCCTCTGTGCAAAGGTTACCCATATGTTTGTAATTTTCATTTCATCATATCATAAGAAACAAAAAGTCCAATATTTTTTGGCTATTGGTCGTTTTTTGGTTTATTGGCGATCAGAATTTAGACTGTTATTCGTACAGCCTTCACCAAAATTAAGCCAGGAGCGATAAAATGTGATTGTCAATCAAAAAAAGAAGGGAAAGTATTTTTTTTTTTATATGAGACTTATTGCCAAGGGAGGACTCCCTGAATGACTTGGACAAAACATCAGAATTTATATCTATAGCTTTCGTGTAGTAATAGTTAGGGCGTTTTTTGCGAGCCCGAAGGGCAAAGATTATATTCAGAGGACATTAAAACATTTTTAGCGAGCATCTGTACATTTGTACGTTTGTACGTTTATACATTGGTCAGTTTGCCGTGTCGTATATCTCGGCTTCTACCGGTCAAAATTTGATGGGACTTGTTTTAAAACAATTGGTTAGCGCTCGGCTTTCGATGGTGTAATTTTTCTATTCATATGGGTTACTACCCCTGAGAAAACTGAAAAAAATACTAAATCTACGTATCGATATCGATTTTTTAAGCCTAAAGGTTTGCAAAGTTAAATGTGGTTTTGCAGCCTATTTCAGAAATAGCTTATGAATGAAAGACCTACATATAACGTTGCATACTTTTAGGCTTGGACTAAATACATTTGTGTGTGTGCGTGTGTGTAGTCACTCGCATAGCAAAATACATTAGCTCGTGTGTAGTTTTTGGTAGAAACGATTGTCAGTACTACTCCCAAGTTAAAGTACAAATTTTGGTAAAATTATTCAAAAGTCAAATCTGACAACAGATTTTGGACTTCATTTTTAAGGGAAGACGGCAAAATAAGTCTGACGATTTTCATCGATAATCATTTTCGGCTTTACCAGTCAGAATTTAATGAAATGACGACCTTCATATCGGTATGGCTTAAATAATTTAGAAAAATGTACATTGCTAGATCTTAAAAATTTAATTTTCACTCAAAAAAGACCAACGGTAACCTTATAAGCGGAAGCGTTCACGAGTTATAGGGGGGTGTGAAGTCATGTAAGTCAATTTTAGCATTGCTCGTGTTGACCAAATGAAGAAACGTTGTGAGGTGGATTTTTAGAAAATTGAATGGCCTTTAATACAGCATTTGTCAAAAAAAAATATCCAAGAGCATTTTTCGAAATAATCGCGTTGGAAAATAAAATTAAAAAAAATTTCATTTTTTTTTTACTTTAACGGCGTTCATATTGGTAATGGTTTTAAGAATTTCAAGAAACGTAGATTGTTTTACCTTAAAAATTTAATTTTCTTTCGAAAAAGATCAACAATGACTTTGTAGCTAAAAGCCTTCAAGAGTTTCAGGGTGTGACGTGATGTAAGGTCAAAAGTACGTCTCTGCGCATTAAAACGCTACGTACACCGCAGGGGTTGAAAATAGACCCCCCCTCCCATACGATTTTTTGCTCGAAATTAACCCTTTAAGTATTTGTCACCTTAACGGATACGCCCTGTATATGAAAATCGATGTGTCTTCGAGGGGGCTCCTGAGGGGGTTTTAGAAGGCTCTTGAGGGTGGTCTTGAGAATGGTTTGAGGTGAGTCTTGATATGGTCTTTAGTGGGGTGTTAAAGTGGTTTTGAGGAATGCTCGAGGTGCTTCTGAGAGGTCCGTGAGTTAAGTCTTAAGGGGGTCTTGAGGGAGTCTTTAAGTAGTCTTGAGGGAGTTTTGTGAGGAAATTTAGTCGGGTCTTGAAGGAATCTTTAGGTGGTTTTGAGGGATTCTTGAAGGGATGTTGAGAGGGTCATGAGTGGAGTATTGAGGTGATCTTAAGAAGGTTTTGAGGGGGTTTTGAAGGGGTCTTGAGGGGGTTTTAAGAGGGTCGTGAGTGAAACCTTAAGGGTGTTTTTAGGTGGTCTTGAGGGAGTAATGATGGAGTTAGCAACATGGTGAGGTGATCTTGGGGGTGTCTTTAGTTAGTCTTGGGTGGGGTCCCGAAGGAGTTTTGTGAGGAACTTTAATGGGGTGTTGAGGGGATCTTTAAGTGGTCTTGAGGGGATTTCGGGATTGTCTTTAGTAGTCTTAAGAGGGTTTTGTGTGGGTCTAAAATGGAGTTTAAAATGGGGACTTGAGGGGGTTTGAGAGGGTCTTTAGTTGGGTCTTAGAAGGGTTTTGTGGGGGTCTTAAAGGAATCTTGAGTGGGGTCTTGAGGGTTTCTTAGAAAGCGTCGTAGGATGGTCTTGAAGGGGTCTCAAGGGGATTTTTTGAGGATCTTTAATTGGGTCCTTAGGTGGTCTTGAGGGGATTTTGAGAGGGTCATGAGTGGAGTCTTGAGGAGGTCTTAAGACGATTTTGAGGTCGTGTTGACGGGGTTTTGAGGGCTGTATTGAGGGGGTCTCTAGGTGGTCTTGAGGGGTTTGTAGAGTCCTTTGGGGTCCTTTCGGGGTCTTTTAAAGGTCGTTTGAGGGTATTTTGGGGGACTTGTGGGTATCTCCATATACCATCCCATCTGAATAATATTGCATTTTTTTTTTAAAGTTGCTTTTATTGAAACTAGCCCCCTAAAAGGTAGAATCTAATCATAAACCTCAAATGCTTAGCACGGTTCTTTTAAATTATGTGATTTTGTGACACCGGTGCCCCATCACTCCAAAATTTTTACAAAGTGTTGTCCATCGGAGAAACACATGTGTATAAAATTTGAAGAAAATCGGCTTAGTTTTTATTGACCGACTCTGGGTCCGGGGTCTCCAAAATTTTTACAAAAAGTTTTGCCCATTGGAGATACACAAGTGTATAAGATTTGAAGAAAAACGATTTAAGTTTTAGACAATAGATATATATGTGCACCCCCAGAAATATTTAAAAACTAAAGGATTAAATTTCGGCCACACTTGAGTGAAGCCACCAGTATTTTCCCTTTGTCTAAACGCCCCTTGTCTTTCAGGTGTTTTTCAGGCATGCTAAGAAAAAATCTCGAAATAGCAATTCCAGCACCAGCACATTGAGCAGAAAGGTATGCCGGATTCTTTTGTCAGTGGCTCTTCTAGCAACAAAACAGGTACGTTGCAAGAATCTGACAAGTGGCCTAAAGCGTACAGAAATTTCTCAGGTCCACACTCCAATGTATTTTTAAGGTACCCAGAATTAGAATTAAATGCTCCAGAAATTAATTCATTTTCAATAGAGGCTGACCGAGGGTAATGGTTCCTAGTAAGGTTGGTTAAGAATGACTTTGTTAACTCTTGACAGTCCGGAAGCATCCAGGAGTTTTTTGTTCGACACATTATGCCTATACTCAGAAAGTTCGCTTCAGTACATAAGCATACATATGTCATATAGGAAATGTCCTCTCGAACACACCCCCTAGCACCATTTGGATAACTACTGATAATAGAGTCGAATTATTTTTGAACCAGGAAATATCGGAAACTCAGCTAGTATTGTAATAAAATTGGCTGTTTGGAGCTAACTATCGCTTGGAAAATATTTAGCGTTAACTGGCTTCGGCGAGAAAATGTTTTTGCAGTGTGTCATGACAAGGACTATACACTGAGAGAGTCTGCTGTCCTTTGAACTTCGCCACGCAGCCTAACTGAATATCCCTAGCAATACCTTTCGCCGGAGTTTATTCATTATCTTTGCAAATTTCAGGCACTGGCGGGCTCCTGACTCCGCAAACGAAGTAATCTCTTCTTTTCGGACTTGAGGGCGCATCATCGATATGTTATCGTATCTGAATGCCACAGGTTGCATATAATAAGCGAAATTATCTCACTTCTATGAGATCTCCTGAGGACTGTGGTAGCACAACGACGCATTCAAGCGCTATTTAAGGCCCTCGCTAAGACGGCGAGGACCACCACTCTACGTACCTACATATACCAAAATGTTACCGGAGATAACGTAGATATTAACAAACCATACAATGCTGTTAATTTCAATTAACTGAACATTGAAATACGGCCAATTAATGAGGCGCAAAATTGTTGCCACTGCATTGGATGAATACGAAAATTCAGCACCCAAGTCATTAGCCTCCATGGTGTCATATTAACGTCTGGCTTTTAAAAAAAAATTCAAACAGATTTTGATCACGTATGCAGGCAATTTTTAAAAACAATAAAATAAAGTACATGAATTAAAAAAAAAAAATCAACAGCATAATAATTATGATGTAGAGGACTTTATTAGCTTTGTACGCTGTGATGCGTACGTACGTGCGCTTGATGAATAATTTGCTTCAAAGGAAGAACAAAACTTTAATAAAACAAAAATCAAGAGACAAAAAGAAATTGTTGTTTATTTCTATAAAATAATTAACAATGCATCCTTAAGTATTTGCATTGTTTCTGTTTTGATTGGAGTGACGCACTGTACGAAGGTGGATAATGCGATGGGATGTTATCACAGGTGAGTGTGGTGATCATTGTACTAATTGATGAATAATTGAAGGAGGGCGAAATAAATAAAAAAACAGAATAACAATAAATAAAATGCAAAAAAGTGAAAAAAAAACCAACCTCTCTAAAAGCGAAATGATAATTTCGACTTAAAATTGAGTTGCAAAGTTGCACTGGGATTTTAGTAGCAGCGTACGCGGCATTTCATTAATTACAGAAGGACAAAACGTTTTCGTGTCTTCCATTATAAAACCTAGCTTAGTCGTCGCCTCTTGTTCTTCTTCTTCGTCTTTAATTTTCCCGTTCCATGCACTCGAAAGCATTATTTGTGATTAATGTGAAATCACGAACAGACTGATGGGGGACAGACATATCGGCATAGAAATAATTCTTAGCTCAACTTTTGAGTGGCAACAAATTGGGAGATTAATATTCTTCTTGAAAGTGGGGGTGCAGCAACGCAGCAAACGCCACTTGGTTGGTCATTTATCTGACAACTGATAGGGAACTCAACAACCTACAACACATATACAAAGTACTTTTTAATATACAAATTATTTATTAAAAAAATTTCAACAATGTGGCATGACATTTCAGCGACTGACTGACTGTTAATGTTGCATTTGATGATAAAACTCGATGGTGTTTTTTATGACCCTGCCGCACAATTATTGTCAGAACAAATAACATCCGGTCTCGGTGTTGGTGTCGTTCGTGTCAGACTGTGATAAATTATTACCAACAGTACTGTCGTAATATCAATCAGCCGGCCGGCAGTCGTCAGAGACCAGCGCCAGTCATAGAATCAATTCGTTTGCCTAAATGGTTAGGTCGCAATTGTCAATCATCTACAAGTGGATTTTGAAGAAAAAGATTTTAAAAAAAAATTCCTGTGATTTTCATTGTTTATTTCTTTAAGTTGACTTATCGGCATATCTATACGGGGTGAGTCTATCTTTTAATAATTAACAGACTTGTCTGGTGCAAGTAACAACAAATACCCAAAACCAAACTCACGGGTAAGCTGTCAAAGTAACAGAGTTTTCGCGGTGAATGCTTTGCAAATAGAACGCCCAAAATGTCAAAAACAAACTGAGAAATTAGTCTGCTTGCTTTCTCTCTTCGCCAAATTGCTGAGTAACCGAAACCTTAACCATCGATTGCCGACGGGTAGCAAAGTTACAGTGTCGTTTACAAAACCTTACAAATAAAATGCAAAATCAAGTCATAAAACGGGTACAGTCTGCAAATAGAACGCCCAACCAAACCAACCAAAATGTCAAAAACAAACTGAGAAATTAGTCTGCTTGCTTTCTCTCTTCGCCAAATTGCTGAGTAACCGAAACCTTACCCATCGATTGCCGACGGGTAGCATAGTTACAGTGTCGGTTACAAAACCTTACCAATAACATGCAAAATCAACTCATAAAACGGGTACAGTCTGCAAATAGAACGCCAAACCAAAATCACGAGAGGGAAATCTTAACATATGGCGTGATGTTCGTATAGCACAGAAAGCAGCGCAGCGAACAGTGCAGCACACAGTAATTATGATGCCTGACCGTTTTTTCGTCGACTTTAGTTATTTAGCTACAGAATACAGCGCCACGAAAGGCCCTGATAGTCCATTCTAAATACTGGTGAAAGCATTTTTGAAATAGGTCTAGTAGTTTCGAAGATTACCTCCAACACACAAACTAACATTCATCAACATATTTGGCTCTACAACCGGGGTCCGGTCCTGGCCTCCCGCAAAAAGTCTCTCCACCAGTCCCGATTTTGAGCCGATGTCATCCAGTTTGGCATCCCTAAACTCTCGGCGTCCTGGTCTACGCCATCCTTCCAGCGTAGGTTTGGCCAACCTCGCTGTCGTGTTCCATAAATCCTACCGCAAAGGCCTTTCCGAGCAGGATCCTCTTCGCTCATGCGAGCTAGGTGTCCTGCCCACCGGAGTCTACCGAGCTTAATTTTCATCGCGGTAACGTTCGTAGACCTCATCATTATAAAGTCTCCGGAATCGTTCTTCCTCACATACGGGGGCAACAATTCTCCGTAAGACTTTTCTCTCGAACGCGGCTAAGAGGTCAGAATGCTTTTTGCTAAGCCCCCAAGTCTCGGATCCATATGTAAGTACTGGTATGACCATTGTCTTATATACCAGCAGCTTGGATGTTATGGTTAAGTTCCTGGATTTGAAGAGTCTTGATAGACTATAGTAGGCTTTGTTGGCTTTGAGCAACCGCAGCAGCCCCAGATTTCGTGCCGCCTGCTCGATCATGATGAAAGCTTCCCGTACAGCTCTTCGGTTTCTACCAACGATGTCAATATCGTCTGCGTAAGCCAGTATCTGAATGGACTTATAGAGGATTGTTCCTCTCACCGTTACGTCAGAGTCTCGGATCACTTTCTCCAACGCCAGGCTGAAGAGGACGCAGGCTAGTCCATCCCCATGTCGGAGCCCCTTATAGATGTTGAATGGGCTTGGTAGCGGTCCGGATATTTAACCTTGGTCATGGTCAACCTACATAGTCGTGTCAGTTTATTTGGGATGCCGAATTCTCTCATGGCTTTATAAAGTTCTACTCTGGCTATGCTATCATAGGCGGCTTTAAAGTCTATAAAAATATGGTGTAGTGAGTTTTGAAACTGTAGACATTATTCTATCACCTGCCTTAGGTTGTAAATCTGATCAGTTGTTAATTTGCCTGGTATGAAGCCACACTGGTAAGGACCAATGATCACTTTAGCGTATGGGGCTATCCTGTCTTGAAGGATAGGGGAGAAAATCTTATACATGGTACTCAACAACGTAATACCACGATAATTGCTGCATTTTGTTATATATCCCTTCTTATGTATGGGGCACAGGATGCCTCTTCGCCAGTCTTCTGGCATAGCTTCTTCTTGCCATACCTGCACGTTTATTTCATGAATTGCTTGGTGTAATGTGGGGCCTCCTATTTTTATCAGTTCCGCTGGGATCCCATCAGATCCCGGGGCCTTATTATTTTTGAGCCGATTTATCGCTCTGCTAACTTCGTATATGCATGGTGGTGGCATAGTGTGGTATTCAGTCATTGGTAGAGCCTCCAATTCCTCAGTTAGCTGGCCATTAAGCAACTCATGAAAGTGCTCTTCCCATCGCTCTAAGATGCCTTGGAGATCGGCGATCAGATTACCCTCTTTGTCTTTGTAGTATCTGCAACGTAGTGCATATTGCGTCATACCGCGGACTCTTTGGCAGAACTTCCGCGCCTGGTGCGGTACTTGCTATATGTTCACGGATGAGAATCTTCTCCCATTTCACGCCATTCGCAGGAATTGGGAAACTCTCAGTCCAAATTGTGACGAATTTTGCATAAAGATCAAATTAACTCAAGAACTGAAGCCTCTTGATCATTTGAAGCGCTGATACTTCTCCGATTAGGTTCTGCAAAAGTTTAAAGAAAATCCTGAATTTCATCAGCGAGTAAGTTTATTGTTGGCCTAATAGGTTTCTCAATATGCAAAATATGCACATTGGACAGCGACCACAAGCCACATGTGCTTCAAGAGACTTGATTGCATCCACAAAAAGTGACCACCGTGTGGTGTGGATTTTATGCTGAAGGTGTAATTGGATCGACGATGAAAATGATCGTCATTTTACGGTCATTGGAGTACGCTATCGTTCAATGTTGAAAGACTACTTTTGGACAGATCACGGTGATTTGACAGAGTATACTGATAACAAATGTCAGAGAGTGAACGCAATATGACAGCTGGTTTGAAGAGTATACTGATAATAAATGTCAGAGAGTGAACGCAATATGACAGCTGGTTTGAAGAGTATACTGATAATAAATGTCAGAGAGTGAACGCAATATGACAGCTGGTTTGAAGAGTATACTGATAATAAATGTCAGAGAGTGAACGCAATATGACAGCTGGTTTGAAGAGTATACTGATAATAAATGTCAGAGAGTGAACGCAATATGACAGCTGGTTTGAAGAGTATACTGATAATAAATGTCAGAGAGTGAACGCAATATGACAGCTGGTTTGAAGAGTATACTGATAATAAATGTCAGAGAGTGAACGCAATATAAAAGCTGGTTTTAAGAGTATACTGATAATAAATGTCAGAGAGTGAACTCAATATGACAGCTGGTTTGACAGTTAACCCTTTCAGTAAGTTCTGTCTATGCAAAAAAAATACCCTTTAAATAGATCTGCCAATTTGTGAGCTAAAAAAATATTCGCATGTTATGTGACCCTTAGGTGAGGAGCGTTCGGGCAATGGCGCGCGATTAACGCTCGTGTGGCAGCACTTAAAGTGAAACGTAGCGACCTGTGCGCGCACGAATGCCAGCCACGTGAGCTGAGTGACCGCTCGACTTGTTATTATATATATATGTATATACCTACCTATATACTATATTTTCTGTTGCTGTTTGGTTGACGTTAAAAGTATTTTATCTCTAAAGACAACACAGTACCAGTCAAGTCAAGAGACGAGCTTATGCTGAGTTCATTGAACGGGCGGACGGACGGAGCTGTTTGGCTTGCGCGACTTACGGCGGCGACGATTGACCAAAAAGTGTAGATAATAATTGGTTTCTGATTTATTGAACAAATGGGAATATGACGACTTACATTATCTCCGTTAATTTTTCGTTTTCTTTATCAAATTTAATCCATTAGCCGTACAACACACTGGTCATTACTTGTATCTTGTACGGATATCTCTGTGTCGTTGGTCATTGGTGGTGGAGGTCGTGAGATACATATTAGCAGAGTTCGAATTAGCTTCGCCATCGTCGTCGTCGTCGTCGTTGTTGTTGTTGTGAGCACTCGCTCAAAGGTAATCAATTCCAAATGAACCAAAACTCCTTCGATTTGAGTTTTGCAATAAGCAATTTTTTTGCTTTTTATCAAATGATTTCTTTTTCTCGCAAAATGTCAAAGTTTAATTTGATGCTGTTGTTAATATTTGAGTTGAATTTCATAATGACTCACTTGTTGGTTTTTTGTGTTTATTTTATGCTACATTCTTGCATTGCAACAGAGACCCACACAAGAAGGAGATGTTTGTTGTTTATTGCCATTTGGAAATCAAGGTTGTTTTGGTTGATTTTCTTGTTGTTGTTGTTGCCGTCAGTCTCACCTTGTTCGTTCTCCACTCATTTTGTGGTTGTATGTCTTTAGTCGATGGATTAATTTAACATTTCAAGCGTAGCTGACTAACAAATTTGTGTTTTTTTTCCTTTCACATTGGATACTTAAGCTGTCACAACATCACATCCAAAGTTCTTTGTTTACCTTCGCGATATACTCGTATGTATGGACAGACAAATGATTTACATTTTATCAGAAAACTTAGTCATAGTCGTTTAAAAAGAGATTTAATGTTAAAACCCGACAGTTTCTGGGCACTATTCTGGATGAAATACCAATTTGGAAAGTAAATATTTTAACAAAGAGAGTTAACAAAGCTACTAAAGCTCTATATGGGTGTAACAATAACAAAAATAACATATAACTTAATAATAGGCAGTATAATTGGAAAACAATCAACGGCAGAGAGTGCAAAACTTCAGGAAAGATGTTGAGACAAGTACCTACCAAAGCTATCCAGAGAGAGTCAAACATAAATGGTCTCTTCGAGAGTAAACCGCAGCCCCCGCGTTGCATCCCCAGAACGAGCTGGGTCCTCAACCGAAATTGTCCTCAGACCGGTCGAACCTTACGGTCGGCCTTATTTTATCTGTGGGCACGGACAATTCCCGCGGTACCAATGGGGACCTTGGTGAACTCTGACATCAAGGGACTCAGCTCATTCAGAATGAGTGCCTGGGCGATTGCAAAGCAGACCCTGGCAGCACATTCGTCCCGAACCGTGAACCCTATCATTTGTGACTAGGATAAACAGGCATTCCTAGGCCTTTGGAATATAACTATTCCTGTCTGTCCCTTAACACAGACCTGTTTTATTGTACGAAATGAGCCACTAAATACAAAGACTTGCCCATAAGGGAATTCTAAGTACCAGTAGTCGCCAGCCAGCCAGCGTCGCGTTAACTACGATGAAGACCAACGCCTTGATCGTATATACGAGAACGCACTGCAGTAGTACCAGTTGTACATACGTCGCATAGATTTCCATCACCTGGAGGAGCTGATCGAAATGGTTGAGGACCTCAAGTAGATTCGGGGAAACAAAGACCCACCCTCACCCAGACGCAGTCATTACACTATGGAATTACAGCAGACGCCGAGTTTCTTATCTATACACGAACATCATGCCGACGATGTGGCTAACAGGGACCTATCTACAGAGGTTGCAGGAATGAGTCGCTATTGTTTTGTTGGGAATGCGGCCGAAGAAAAACACGCACCGAAGAAAGCTGCAGAATAAACGAGTGGACCGGAAGGAGCGGCGCACATCCGGACCGCTGATACCGTTGCCACCGATAAGAGTAGAAGTCCTTAAGGAGGACGCGAGCCGGGTGTACGCACATGTAACTCTCAACGGTACACCGGCGGTCGCAGCTATAGACACGGGAGCAACACGGAGCTTTGCTAGTGAGGATTTCATCCAAAAGCGGGGACAGTTACTGACAAGATCACGACTCACAAAATGGTTGATAGAACTCCAAGAAAAATTAACACCAGCGTTGACGGCGCAGTAAAATTGAGAACAGCATGCTGTGAAACTTCTCTGCAAGTATTGCCATGAGCGAAACGAAACATGAAGGACGAAATCAAGTCAACTCAAGTCATCGCAAGTCAACTTAAGTCAAGTCGAGTAGAATCGAGTCAAGCCGAGTAGAATCGAGTCAAGTCGAGTCAAGTCGAGTCAAGTCGAGTCAAGTCGAGTCAAGTCGAGTCAAGTCGAGTCAAGTCGAGTCAAGTCAAGTCAAGTCAAGTCAAGTCAAGTCGAGTCAAGTCGAGTCAAGTCGTGTCAAGTCGAGTCTAGTCGAGTCGAGTCGAGTCGGGTCACGTAAAGTCAAGTCGATTCAAGCCTACTTTAGTCTGTTAAGACTCTTTAAATCCATGAATTTAAACATAACATCCAAGCTGTTGGTGTATATGACAATGGTCATACCAGTACCTACATATGGATGCGAGTCTTGGGTGCTTAGCAAAAAGCATTCTGACCTCTTATCCGAGAGAAAGTCTTATGGAAAATTGTTGGCCTGTATGTGAGGAAGGACGATTCTGGAGACTCTATAATGATGAGATCTACGAGCGTATGGGGTAGACCAGGACGCCCAGAGTTTAGAGATGTCAAACAGACATCAGCTCGAAATCGGGCGGGGAGATTTTTTGCGGGTCGCCAGAACCGGACACCGGTTGTAGAGCCACATATGATGATGATCTTAGGCCAAAACAACTTTACTTCCCCTTAAAATGCTACGGACACCGCATTAGATTGAAAACAGACCCGCCCCACTCAACACACATACGATTTTTTTTCTCCTAATTACCTTAGGAATCACCCTCGTAAGTATTTGTTGTTAATTCAGATGCACCCTGTATATATTTATATAACTATAAGTTAAAATATTACCAACATTTTAGCAACATTAATATTAAACGACTAGGTTTCTAAAAAACATTCTCCTTTTTCTTTACTTTCTTTTAAATATATACCTAAATTAGATAAATTATATAATGTCACTGTCAATTTGTGTCTCATAATGCTGACATCAGCTGTCACTTTTGACATAAATATACCGCAAACGTTTCTTTTTGTCACATTCTATAAATGTGAACTTTTTTTGTTTTTTTTTTTTAAATATTTTTAAGATCCCCATGGTGTCAACATTATGGAATGTTTATCGTTTACTCTGCGAGTAGACTGTGATTTGTTTATTTAGGAAACATTTTTATTAGACGGGAAACGGACAGTTGTATTTATTTTCAAATTACATTTTGTCACATTGTCACTGGATCATTGAATGAAATTTTGAATTCTCATTTCACAAAAGCGATTACATATTTCATCAAATGCAAAATATAACATTTTCTCCGATAGACTAGACGTTAGGAATGAATCCATTAATAGATATTTTTTTAAAGTTGAATAAAAACAGGAAGAAGAAGTACTAAAATGCAAATTCCAATTTAGATTTAGAAGAGAAATTATAGGAACAGGTAGGTCAAAAGGAGCCAATATTGTATCTACTATCTCTGAAAGGTATATCAATAAAAATATATGGAATTATTGCGTCATTTTATCCTGAGATAGGTTATAGAAAAATCATGGCAATTAAAGATAATACGAATGTTAGTTTTAACTTTACTAACCAAAAGGATACCAATAGAAAATTTACTCAGGATACGAGTACATGCATTTAAATACTTAGGTACGACTCTTGGCGTAAACTAAAGTTGAAAAAGATTAAAAAAAATTAAAAGGAAGAACTTAAAAATAGATCCAAAAAAATGTACAGTTTATTGGAAAAAACTCAAGCTAACCATTATCCGTTAACTTTTAACCTAAATTAAAAACAGGATAGGTCCTAGAACAGAGCTCTGTGGAACACCTTTCTATTTATATAAGGAGAATTTATTTTTATTTAAATTCAATTTTGGAGCCCCATCCATTCCATATATATGAATTAAATTCTAAAATTGGTCTAACATAAGTTTTATATAATCTTTTCACAAGACCCCAGATGAAAGTGACTGTTTCCTACGCTATAACTTACCCTCGAAAGTAGGCATTATCCCCAATAGTATGTTATAATAGTAAGTGTTCAATTGATATACCTTTTCTGAACCCAAACTGAGAGTTTATAAACCTCTTTAAAAAATCTTAGAAAATACTGATAAAAAGGAAATTGGACAATACTTGTTTACTAAAAAGGTATTTCTTTTCTTATATGTACTTGCTTACTTACTTATGTCCTATATCCCCTTGTGGGTCTTAGGACCTCTACTACGCCTACGCCATAGCGTACGGTTCCTGGCAATGAGCTTCAGCTCTCTCCAACACTTCCCCAACTGCCGTGACTCCTCCTCAACTGTTCTGCGCCATGTATTTCTCGGACGACCCCTTCTTCTACCATCCTAAGATTACATTTTCCATTGCATTGCGTAGTTTGCTATGGAACTGTCGCTATTTCGGAGTGTATGACCAATCCACTGCCACTTCCGTCGTTGGATGGTTGTGCCTATTGGTTCCTGACCCGTTCTCTGATAGAGATGTTCGTTAGAGATACGGATAGGACAGAAGAACCTTAAGATATTTCGTAGGCACCTATTTACGAACGTTTGTAATCTTTTTGTGATAGTAGCGGTCACCTTCCAAGTGCTGCACCCATACAACATCACAGATACAAAATTTGAACGGAACAGTCGTAGCTTGGTGTTTAAGCTGATCGCATTGCTTCCCCAAATCATGGATATCATTCCAGACATTGATTTGGCTTTGCCGATTCGGTTGACAACGTCCTGTTCGGTCGAGACAATACTCCTAAGATATTGGAAACTCTCTACTCTCTCTACTCTACTCTACTCTACTCTCCAGCAAAGAGTTACTGAGTTAGTGCCGAGGTTGATGATTTTGGTTTTGGCAGCATTAATCCTCAAACCCGCAACATTTGCCTCGCTTTCCACATTTGTTGTCATTTGGTGCAGCTCCATAATCCTGTGTGAGAGTAAACAAACGTCGTCAGCGTAGTCCGTATGTTTGAGTTGAGATGTAAGAGTCCAACCAATTCTTACGTTTCCAGTTGATAAAGCTGCGCGAAGTACATCGCTAATCACCAACAAAAAAAGTATCGGCGATAGAATGCAACCTTGTCGTACCCCACTCAGGATCTCGAATTCCTCTGACAGTTATCCTCTATGCAGCACATGAAATTTAGAGCAATCATAGGTTGCTTTAATAACAGCTACTAGTTTATCGGGTATAACCCTCCTGCTCAAGGCAAGCCAGATAAACTGTCTGTTGACACTGTCAAATGCCTTCTCAAAATCGATGAACAGCAGGTGAAGTGGTGACCGTAATTCAACGCACTGTTCAATACTGATCCGCAGGGTGTTGATGTGGTCAACACAGGAGGATCCAGTGCGAAAACCTGCTTCTTCGGCATCGAGTGTATCTTCCATATGTTACTTAATTCGCTTAAAGGCCTACTTTGGCTATTACCTTTGCAACTGCAGGAAGAACTCAAATGCCTCTCCAGTTTTCGCACTCCATAAGACCACCTTTTTTTGACAATCATTTTCTTCTTCCACTCGGCGGGGAAACTTTCAGCCTCCCAAGCTCTCTCTACAAGATGATATAAAAGCTCAGATGATGTCGTTAGAGCGGCACGCAGAAGCTCTGCGGGTATACCGACTTGATGTTCTTTAGTGCGTTGATCGCGGTAGCGATCTCATCTTTGCTGGGACTTGAGGTGCGAATTCGGGAAATTACTTCCGGCAGCTCTGTTGATTTGGGTCTCACCTACTCGCTGATTCCTCTGCTTCTGAGGCCAGGGTGTTAATTTTGTTACGTTACGGGTGTTACGTTTGTCTTCCTTCGATACAGGGACACAAGCTCGATACTCGCTGCTGCTGGGTAGCTTTAAGTAGCTTACTTTCTTCAATCCGCCTCCAGGTATCCTCGGTAAGCCACGTGCTGTGCCTTACCTGGCTTCTACCAACAATACTTTTCGGAGTAGAGTAGAACAGTTTTACACGTTGGGGATTGGTACTCTCCCATTTCGAACCATCTTACTTCAATCACTCCCAGTATGTCCAAATTATATTGAAGAAACTCACGTTCCAGTTGAAGAAATCTGGCATTTTGAAGTGAGGTAGATCTTAGAGTTGAATAACTAGTACTGTTGTGAGATTGGGGGAAAATTCCTTTCAGAATTCATTTTATATAAACATTTTGAAAAAATAAAAACTTTTAACAAATTTCTCCCTCTCTAAACTCTTAACTCACTAACTATGTAAAGTCTATAAATTTTATAGTGATATTATGACGAAATACTGCTCACTGGCTCATGTGTTGAAATACATAACTTTTTAACAATATACATACATACATACATATAATGTACTTCTAATTAAAGTGCAATGCTAACAGATAATTCAAAAACAAACAAAATTTGACATTGAGAAAAACAGCATTTTGTGGAATAATAATAATTTTTAATTTGAGATTGAATTTTGAATTTAGAACGAAATTGTGAACGTCAATGTTATGCTAATCAATTTTTTCCATAAAATAACAAAAAATTAACGCTCTGTGTGAAATGCGAGAAAAAATCCAACAGTTCTAGTCATATGCTGCCAATTATAGCAAACAAACAAAACAGAAATAACATCCCAGCCCAGAGCTGATAAACACCACACTCAGTGACTTAATGTTTTTAGATTTCATTCACAAGCTCTCTCTAACCCGCGCCGCGCCACAACCGAATCTTAAAATATTTATGAGTCCCATAATAACCTTATCGCTTTAACCTTCCAATGTGCTATCGAGAAGTGACTTTCGTCATGAAATGTGTGCACATGTGTCGGTTGGTAAACTTTATTTAATCGCAGTTCTTGACAATGAGTTGGAAACAACAAGGCGTAGTAATGCTTTTGTGGATATTGCCAAAAAGTGAGGTGGTTCACTTCCGTTTTCTTGGATCAATGGTTGGAAATCGGCTTCTTGCTTTGAGCAAATAAAATAAAACAGCCAACCAAGCAACAACATTCATTCAATTAACTTGTTTTGTATACTGCGCGGCCTTATGGTGTGACAAAACTCATCTTTTAAAATTTAAATTTCCTCAAGCACAGAAATCAAAAGCGAAAAGATCAAAAGCGAGAAAAAATCAAAAAAAAATTTTAAATTACAAAAAAAAAACTATGAACCGCCCAAAGAAAGCGCGACAACCTACAAATTTGGTAGCAAGCGAAGGCAGGCAATCGTCTATTCTGAATCTGATGAGAATGCAAATTACCACAAATACACCTTGAAGCGAGCTTCTACTATTTATCCATCCAGTCAATCAACCTGATAATCAGTGTGTCCCAATTTCGGAATTGCTCTATTGTTGTCCGGCAAATTGGACAGACGAAACTGCCGACTGAGCGAGCGACTCAGGAAGGTAGATTTTTGCATTTCACTTTCATATAGCAATTGATTAGCTATTCAGAGCGACACACGAGTGCAGGAGCAACAAACTTTTTACAATGCAACCAACCAAATCTTGATGGTCAGCGAAAACAACTGACAATGTGCGTGATATACTTGGCGAGTTTTTAACTTTCATTTTTGCTATATAATGTTTTGTTGAAACGATTACGACGAACTCAATTAACACCAAATTGTACCAATGGGTCAATCGAAATTGAATTAATTAAAAGTATGTTGAGACATATCTGATTGGCCAAAATTCACATCAGGTTATGCTTATTATAGATGGGCAATGGGCATTAATAAATTTGCATATAGTGTTGGTTAGCGAGGTAACTGAAATAAAAAACTTTCGCAATTTTCATAGTTTATAAATAATTTTTTGTTGTTGGGTTTTATTTTTATTTTGAAAAAGAAAGTGAACAATCAAATATGTGCTACCGCAAATTATAAAATACAAGGGGCATCTGATTTAGTGAAAAATACTTAGTGGGGCAGGTAGATAGGTAGAGTGGTGGTCCTCAATTAGCGCTAGAGTGCTCCATTTTGATGCCACATAGCTTGAGCTTGACCTAGCATGGGTATTTGAGTGTTTAAAATCCAACCTATAACGTTTAGATACGAGATCAATTCGATGATCCTGGAATCTGAGAGCTCTTTCAGATCGGTTAAAAATGATGTACCTAAGGTGCGAACCCTGCCAGGTCCGGACAACTAAAGAGAAAGTGTATGACAGTTTCTTTCTCATTTGCATCCTTACAACTTCTAAAAAAGGAACAAAAGTGTATGATTTATACAAATGCACACTCGTTGTAAATTACTCGGCTCGAAGGACCAAAATGTTAACTATCCCGAAAACATAAGAAATGAAAATTATCCGTCTTAAAGGACTTGTAATTAATACAAATACACAGTCAACGAGTAGTTGTAAGTTACTCGGCTCGAAGGACCAAATGTTAACTATCCAGAAAACATAAGAAATGAAAATGATCCGTCTTAAAGGACTTGTAATTAATACAAATACACAGTCCACGAGTAGTTGTAAGTTACTCGGCTCAAAGGACCAAAATGTTATCTATCCAGAAAACATAAGAAATGAAAATTATACGTCTTGAAGGACTTGTAATTAATACAAATACACACTCGATGAGTAGTTGTCAGTTACTCGGGTCGAAGGACCAAAATGTTTTCTATCCAGAAAACATAAGAAATGAAAATTATCCGTCTTAAAGGACTTGTAATTAATACAAATACACAGTCAACGAGTAGTTGTAAGTTACTCGGCTCGAAGGACCAAATGTTAACTATCCAGAAAACATAAGAAATGAAAATGATCCGTCTTAAAGGACTTGTAATTAATACAAATACACAGTACACGAGTAGTTGTAAGTTACTCGGCTCAAAGGACAAAAATGTTATCTATCCAGAAAACATAAGAAATGAAAATTATACGTCTTGAAGGACTTGTAATTAATACAAATACACACTCGATGAGTAGTTGTAAGTTACTCGGCTCGAAGGACCAAAAGGGTAACTATCTAGACAACATAAGAAATGAAAACTATACGTCTTGAAGGACTTGTTTTTAATACAAATGAATATTTATATATATTTTATACATATATAGTTGATTAATTGAATCAATCGTAGATTTTTACAATAAGTTTTCAAATCTTAGGGACTAAAAAAAATAATACAATTATGTTTTTTGCCAGAGTATTGAAATATTAAATTTTTAAACAAAGATCTGAATTACAATTTTAATTGAGAATCAAGTTGGAAAATAATCTAGAAATTCTAGAGTAGGGGTTCTTAAACATTTTTTCTCGCGGCCCACTTTTTCAGTTGAAGCATTATGGCGACCCCACTAGTTTTATAAATGCAAATAAAATAGAACATTTAACAACAACATAAAAATAAAATATTAATTTTTAAGATTCCCTTTATTGTTTTTGTTAGGAATTGCTGCCAAATACATTGGCCTAATTGCCTATGATTATGTAAAAATTGTAGACAATGTAAATTTATGTTTTGTTTCCAAAAATGGAATCTATTGGTGTCCTAATATGAAATCTTCCAGTAATGTTAACATTTTTCGACCTTTCCAATATCAGAGGACGGAAGAGCTCCTCTCCCAAGTTTTCGATGAGCTACCATCTTCCGGATTTATTGGCGGAACCGATTGGGTTGTTTCCCTTATGTCCAGAATATTATTAAACATCGCCAAAGGACATTGTGAAGTCGTCGTTTTTTGGAGTACTGGAACAAAATTTTGTCCATCGTGTCCACCCACCCTTTATTTCATTATAATAATATCGGCGCGACAGACCATGCGGTCCAAGGCCTGACTTCTCGCAACCATTTGTGTTGAGCATGTATATTTTTGCACACAAATGGACCTACAATTTAATTCCGGATCCGAACGGCGAATTGAGAAGCTTTCAGTGACAAGTTTTTACTCTCGGACGTTTGTCAAACTTTCGCGAGAGTGGGATACCGTAAAAAATACTTTGGTGTTACTGGGATTCGAACCATGAACCCCCTGCTCAGCAGTCCATGCTCCTATCCACTGAGCCACGGCGCCCACTTATTTCATTATAATACATTATTATTTCTGGCTTGTTCTTCAGAAGTCATGTTCCAACTTGACAACTCCTTGACCAATGTTGTGAAGAAGTTGTCCATCGTGACATTTCTCCCTGTGCCCCTGTAGCAGGCAACTAGCTCCCTCACAACCCTCTCGCATTGGTTGACTTGGTCCATTGTTTATTTTGCCAGAATATTTTGGCGTTGTTTTGGATAGCACGTCAGAGAGTCACAGACCCACCATATTTTTATACCATATTTGGCAGGTTTGGAGTGGCATATATTACGTCCCCTGTACCCGAACAGTTGTAACGCACTCATAGGGCCGATAGTGGGTTCGCAAATTAAAAAACATCCCTAATGAGTGCGGCCTTATATTCTGCCTTGCGTACAGATCTAGTTGCATGTTTAATTGGCATGCAACCAAATCTGTATGCGTATGAATTGCAAAATGTCTATGAACCGATTACGAGCTATGGTTTCTTGATACAGCGGATAGGCAATATTTTTCCAGAGTTCGGAAACTTAGTCTTGCTCAACATTCGCAACCTATTACAAGCGAAATTCCTATTGAAATACCGTATTGAATTACTAATCCGCGTCTGCTTGTGGGGATTTTAGACATTCCATTAAGCATACCTGACTTGCCTTTTTGTTCGAATACTCTTACCTACATATAAGGTCTCTTATAGCCGAACTCATGAAACAACCGAAGGTACCTACCTATATAATATCTATTAGTTTATCAGGGAGATATACCCTGTCGAAAGCCGCATCCGTAATATACTCGACACTCCTGGTGCTTTTCTTTCGGGTGCTTCTTGCAAACTCAAAGTAAACGTCGTCGTTCTTTATTATGATTCTGCTTAGTTTTGTGTCTGATGTAAAGACACTCATATCATTGTCTGTCTATTATCAAAAAATTTCTAAAAACTCAGAGCCTCTCAATAGCACGGCAACATGCAACTCTTCAATGCTGCTTGACATAACAATACACTTCTACTATTTACAGATAAATCGTATCTTTGTATACCTTATCTTGAGATAAACTTATTTCTTTCCTGTGATATTTATTTATTTAAGCCCAAGTATTTGCTTACAAAGATAAGATAAGAAGACCGCAAACCAACCAACATGCCTTACCAAATAGCTATAAGTGTCAATGAAATTAACAGAAAAACTCCTTCTCAATGTATTGTAGCTGCTATTAATTAATTATTTTATTGACCAACCGTTTTGCCCTTAAGTACGAGTACATTCGATGAATGAAAATTTGTAAGTTATTCGGCTCGAAGGACCACTATGTTAACTATCCAGAAAACGTGAGATGTAAAAATCATCCCGACTTGTGATTAATACAAATGCACAGTAAGAGTACATGCATGCAGTGTGCTGCTTCTTTAACTTGTAATTCCCATAGAACGACAAAACAACTTTGAGCGCCTAATCGTCGGCAAGCGCCGCCGCCGTCACCGTCGCCTCATTAACAAATTTAAGCATTTAAACTTTTTAAATGCAAGCTGTAAAGTGGTGCACTTGTTTCGCTGCACTATATGACCGCACACATAGCTATAACCACAAATGCCCGCTAACACAACAACTGACTACAGTGAGTCAGTCGTACATAATCAGCTTTTAAACTTAGCGAGCTAAGAATATCAAGGACGTGTCTCATAGTGCACTACGTGCTTCGCTTGCCTACTCCTACAGGTCTAAGTATGTTTGCTGCAGCGCACACGCAGCCATTACAACGCTAGATAAACATTTAGTAGTTGAGCGAGCACGGCACGCGGTACCAGTGTACTGTGAGTATTGTTAAGAATTTTATAAATAAATTTATTTTGCACTAAATAGGCTGAAACTTAATTGGCTTTATCTTACTGTCGTTCATTCATTAATTCATTTATTCAAAATGGCCTAGTCTAGTCTGAGTCAGTCAGGTCTACTAGGAGGGGATGGGGAAGATAGTGAGATAGATTGATGAGAAATTGGAACGAAGAAAAATACGCTTGTGGGTCCCACTAACCTGATATTTAAACATAAACTCGAGGAAATGGAAAACTTTATAAACAAAAAGGAAAACAATTATTTTGGTCAAATCAACAAATTTCAAGCTTCCCATTGATTCTAATCAAGTACGAGTACTCGTACAGAAAGCGATGATAATAGAACATAAAACTTAACTAAAGGAAGGGTGTTTTTTCCGATCATCTCTCAGTGAGATGGCGGAGCAGTTCAACTTTCATCTGTGCCGGTGCCGGAGCATAGTAACATTCTGGGGAACTGAATGGCCGATGAACTCTCCAAAAATGCTACTACGCTGCCCCTTCTACCAGAAAATGGTTCCCTAGGCAAACCGATTGCTACATGCAAACTCATGTTATAGCAGTATGCTACTGACAAAACCAACCTTATATGGAGAAGTGGTATAACTTGTGCAGCGACAAAACAGATCTAGCCAAGCGCAGGTCGGCTTTGACAAATAGGCCTCTTACTATCAGCGGTAAGATTGTGGCAACTCATGGCCCTTCCGCTGGCTTTGACAAATAGGCCTCTTACTAGCAGCGGTAAGATTGTGGCAACTCATGGCCCTTCCGCTGCCAGTAATCTTGTAGCCGCATCTGGTCGTTTTCAGCAGACAAGTAGCGGCTAGCTCGGCTATTCGACTCAATACTATCTCCTAGAGACTAGAAATTAAATCGGTCACTCCTCTCTATCCTGAATTTAGTCAGGATTCCAGATAACATAGATTACACCATTCCGCAACTCTATTTCAACAAAAACTTCAAGGTGACCTTCCCCTCCAGGTCATTCTGTGAGGAAGACGCCGACCTAATAGATGAATACATATATTTTTACACAGACGGGTCAAAAACTGATGACGGTGTCGGCGGAGGTTAAAAAAGCTAAATCTTAGCCTCTCTTTCCGTCTTCCAAGCCACTGTAGTGTTTTCCAGGCAGAAATTATGGCGATCAGTGAAGGCTTGTCTTGGCTGAAGAGTAACATCATATCCGCTAAAGATATCCGTATATTCTCGGATAGCCAAGCCGCGCTGAAATCCTAGCCCTTAACTGCCGATCAGGCCTTAGGGAGATGGCGGAGCAGTTTAATATCCACATGTGTTAGGTGCAGGGGCATAGAGACATTCCGGAAAACTGTATGGAACTCACCAAACAAGGAACTTATCCGCTACATGCAAACTCATGTTAAAGCGGGATGCTACTGACAAAACTAATCGTGGGTGGTCAAACGGTACAACTTGCATAGGGACAAAGCAGATCTGGCACAAGCTGGATCCGAACGCTCCAAGTGTTGTCAAAATTGTAGGTGTCTTCACTGCACACTGCAACAAGACTTGGACTCTTCTTGAATAACTTCTGCTTGGATGCTTTAAAGAATGAAGCTGCTTGGATAATGACGACGAGGAGACCATTATCCATATTCTCGGTACTTGTCCAGCCCTCTCCCAAAAACGAAAACTCCATATGGGAGCTTTCTTCTACAACGACACTAATGATCTTACTTAAAGCTGACAGCTGGAATCCCATTATAAATGAACGTTGGTGAAAGGGTTTTCCATTTTGAATAAATAGCTTCTTGAAAATATGGCCAAGTTATGATGAAAGTGTTGTCAGCAAGCAGCTAACAAAGCTCGTATGGTTGCGCCTAAACTTTTCCTTTTATTTTTATTGTTTTATTATAAAAAAAAAAACAGCATTAACGTCATTTATTCAATCATGGTTGAATAATTCCGTATTGGTAATATATTTACGACTAATTATTTATTTTTTCATAAAAAAAAAACATTGTTCCAACCACAACTAAATCGTTACTATGACTGTAAATCGAACAGAGAGACGACAGTTCCAGTGTTAGCAACCCTAAAAATAGCGAACCAGGTAAGTAATTTTATCGTAAATAAGCAAAAATTATCGTATTTTTAAATTCTCTATATTAACTTCGCGTGCACGTGGCTGGCTGGCTATGATAAATTTTTAGCCCACTTCCCATGGCCCGATTTTATTGAAATTTTGTACACATGTACACATGTATATGTGACAATACTTTCTATTAAAATTTGAGGCCCCTCGGACCTCGGGTTTGGGGGGCTCCCATACAAATATTTTAAAAAATTTACCCGATTTTCTTTAAATTTTGTACACATGTGTGTATTCGATGGAAAACACTTTTTGTAAAAATTTGGAGCGATCGGCCCCTTGGGGACCCCAATATACAATTTTTAAATATCGCTATATCGCTTCAGATCACGGCAAAGTCTGAGCTCTGTGCTTTGTGAGCAGCGCTGTTCGCAGCCGCTGCGTAATTTGGTGGAATATTTTGCCACAAGGCTAGCACGCAGTGTGTCTGTGTGTGTGTGTATCTCCGATTAGAGAATTTACAAGAAAAATTTTAATTTTTATGGGTTGTTTTTTTATATTATATTTAAATTCCGGTGAACGTAAGCGTATATTGCAGCAAAATGTTTTTTTTTTTAATTCTAATTTTGCACACATGTGTATCTCCCATGACAATACTTTGTATTAAAAGTTGGGGCTCCTCGGGCTCGAGGCTTGGGTTGTTTTATTTATCATAATGACGAAAATAAAAATAAAATAAAAAATTACCAGAATTATTCAGTTAATTATGACTACGGCTGTTTCCTTTACTGGTCTTTTGAATACTATCGCGAGGTGACTTATTTTATATCTCTGGCTTGGAAAAAATCTAACAGAGACATAACTTTTATTTTGTTGTCAAAGTAAGTAAATCTTAGCTCATCCGATATAGCTAAACCTTTATGATGTGGTGTGCCTTTTAGAAGCATATCAAACCTGGACAGTCACAGAGATGTGCCGAATTTGTAGTCCTCCTCCAAGCTGAACCTATATTCCATGTTTGAGCACAGCAAGCCACAGTGACCTGTGAGAAAGCTCACTAGCTTTCTGATGCTATCCTTGTCTAGATCAAGGATTTCCTTACATGAAAAGGGTCTGATCAACAATCTAAGTTAAGTTAAATCAAGTTAGTCACTTGCTTGAGACGATACTTATAAATGGACAGCAAATCTAGTTCTCTAATAAGGTCATGAGCTTGGGTTATACATTGGATTAAACTCTATCGTGGGATTTGCACATTTACTGTGTTATCTGTCGGATTTAGTCAATCTTACGTAAGCTCGATGCATTTTTTTTTACTTCTAACCCTACTATGACCTCAAATGTAATGCCTCTTTCGATTAGCTCAAAATTATACCCGGAACAATACCCATGGGTAGGCGGTCAAAGTGACAGAATTTCCGTGGTGAATTTACAAAATAGAACGCCAAACCAACACCAAATTTGACAAGAACAACAAACTGAGAAATTAATATGCTTGCTCTCTCTTCGATATTATTATTATTAGCTGAGTAAACGAAACCTTAAGCGGCTGACAGACTATCTAACAATGGCATAGAGTTCCGCTTGGAAAACAGCGGGACTCTTATCCGTTGGTATTGAGAATTTGGTGTAGGGTCCGAATACCTATCTGAAAAGAGTTAAATCGTAGCCCCTATACTACCCTTACTATGGTTTATCCTAGCGCAAACCAAATTGACATGGAGTTCCGCTTGGAAAACAGTTGGACTCTTACCCATTGGTTTTGGGTCCAAATACCCTAGCTCCCACTCCAGAATCCATCTTCGATCCGTCTGTGTACCAGACCAGACCTTAATTGTCCAGTGCTGGAGTACCATTCGACCAGATTGTACGGTCCAATATTTTAACCTCAAATAACCAGCCGAAACAATACTCTCTGGCCATGGTGTACGGAATAGTATTACGGGTTATAACAGCTTACTAGCCAACGTCAACAAAGTGTCAGGTTGGCTTAGTTTCAATGTAGCCAGAGAGACATGCCGGAAATTTCATAAGCGCGCACAAGGATGTAAGTTTAAAAAAAAAAAAAAAAAAGGAATATCCAAAATATAATTTTTTTTATTTCTTCGCTTCTCAAAATTATCGTATTCTTGCGAACGATACTGATACGTGATAGTACGTCCTAAGCTGTGTGGAATTATCGTACGGTTGCTAACCCTGTCAGTACGTCACACGCCAATCGCCAACTATTGATATTCAGCACGTACGAGTGAGAGAGCGAGCGAGTTAGTGAATACACAGGTAACGTGTAACACAAACGGCGAAGCCAATGCCAAGTCAACCAAGCAACCACTTGTTGCCGTTGCAGCACGGGGCTCCGGTCAACAGTACTCACTCGTGTGCAAAACAACAAACTGAGCAAAAAATAAAACGAAGAACACACAGATGCACTCACCTTTAGCGGCGTTCATTAAATCCTTAACCTCTTTGATAATCCGTTTGATCTGATGACTAGTATGATCCAGTTCCTTTTCGTGGCGATTCAGATTATCCCGAAATTCTGGACTATCAACGATGCACTCCTCGAATTCGAGTGGCTCAAGACCACGACGAGTGCCACCACCCATTTTGCTGTTGGTCTTTCTTAAATTGTTTTTGTTGTAGAAATTAATACTGTTGTTGTTGTTGTTGTTATTATTGTTATTTTTTATTAAGAGATTGTTGTTGTGGTTGAGGCCGTAGTTATTCTTCATTATTCAACAAACAGCAAAGAAATTACCATCGCGGTCAACCAACCGGACACCCAATCAAAGCCAAGTTTTAAAATGTTTTTGGGTAATGAGAAAATATATTACAATATCTACCTATATATAACACACGCACGAGTTATATATAATAAAACCAAAAACTATTCCAGTAACAGAAAAGAATTTAAATCAAAATAAAAATGCACTTTTTGGAGGAGGAGGAGAAAAAAAGAAAACATTTCCGACGCCGCGCAAACTGGAACTTTTTGCGAAAAATAAATTCTTTGGCCATTCACTATCTCTGTCTGCCGCACACGCCACACTATCCACCAATACTCCACAAATTGCACCACACGAGTCTCCACTTACCACCAAAATAAATCAAAAATTCCTTTAGGGCTTAGGGCAAACAAACCAAACAAAAAATAGAAATTGTTGGTTGGTTGAAGAAAAAAACAAAAATATTACTCGCCACTATTAATTACATTTCTATGAAATTTTTGTGCAAGGAAATTGCAATTTGCCTTTAATGAAACACAAAACTTCTACACAAACTAATAAATGGCAAAACAATGTAATGTGGATAAACACTTCTGCCTCTGCTGGAAATGCTCTTCTATTCCTTCCAATGTTCCAATAAGTAATTGTTCTTGCGGTGGAATGTTTGACGTTGCGAGTGCGGTGCGACTCACGCGTTTTACTAACGAGTAATCAAGTTAGTGAGCAGAGCGGCGAGGACAAAACGCCGAATTGAAGTCGAAAAAGAGAGCAAACAAGAAAAACTCACGAGTAGCAAATTCAATACAATTTTGGAATTAAAAAAAAAAAACAAACAAACAACATAAAGGTATTTGGTGACAGCGACGATCAACCACAGTCAGAACTCTGAGGAGAGCAGCGCAATGCAAAAACTCCGTTCGGAATTTCACGTAAAACTCGTTGTGGTTTGATTTGCGAGGCTCTAAGCTCAACTAGTTTGAAGGAGATAGCGATAGCAGCAAAAATTTCGATTCAAAATTGACGCAGATCGAACGAGAGAGCGCGCACAGCACAGCAACAATTATCAGCGATCAGGTGAGAGTAGTGTGAGAGCGAGAGGTATGTATCAATACTCTCTGCATAAAAATTGATAGCTGAGAAGTTTGATTGGAATTGCAATTTGCAAAAATAAAAAAAACTTTCATTTTTGCTTTCTTTTATATTTCATTGTTTGTTTGTTTCACTTTAAATTTAAATTTTCTCATTTACATACAATTGCTATAATTCACATTTTCGCTATTCCCCACTTGACCGTCCACAGATCACACCGATGTTTATAATTTTTTAACGAAAGAAAAATTCGAATGAGACACGACGACGAAGACCAAACGTCCGTCAGTGGTAACTGGTAAATAGAAATTGCTTTTCATATAAAAGAGCTCAACATTCAACAACGAATCGAACGAACGGAAAACGGAAAACCGCAAAACTACGTACTATCCCGAACAAACGTGACCACCACCACCGGTTGCTCGTTTGAAACTGATTTTGATTTTGATATTTCCTTCGAAGTTCGAACAAACGAAAGACTGTTGTCGGCCGTTGCTGCTGCTGGAGCTGGAAATGAATACCATACAACATAAAACAGAGCTGCTGCACTGCAACAGGGATGACAGGCTATATTTTAAAAAAGTAACAGATATTTGCAGTTTGGTATAGTAACAATTTTTTTTCGTTTCCCAAAATTTTAATAAACGAACACAAAATCATTTACCGGACTCCACATTCGTGTTTTGAGGTTATAGAAAGAATTTTTCTATTGATCTGTACTTCCAGAGATGGTCTTAATATAGCAAAATATTTCTTACACAGTTTTATGAAACCTAAATAAAATTTAATTAAAAGTATGACTCAATAGACATTATGAATGTGGCGTCCGTGAATCTCATTATTCGGTTTAAATGCGTTTTAGGGAGCATAGAGTTACGGCTTTTGGACCCCCCCATCTGAAAGCCCTTATTGAGTACACTTCAGAAACAGCAATCTTGTTTCTCGAAAATTCCCCCTCGAGGAGAGAGGGGGTTTTAATTTTTTGGGCACTTTTTTGAAAAATGAATTTTTCTAAGTGGTTTGATTGATGTTAGGGGTTTAATTGGTAGCATATAAAAGGCAATAAAAATACCTTCCTTCCTATAAAAAATTTGGTCCAATCCAATCCCCCTCGACAGACTTAGAGCCAAAAAATGACTTTCACATTGAAGTACAGCAGGGGGCGTGTTCAAAAGTGGGCGTGCCCAAACATTGGTATGAAAGGTGAAAAATACTTCTACACGGCCGTACTTTTTTATGGGCGTACGCCAGCTAAAACGCAAGTTTGATCAAGTTGTACCGGGTTCCTGTAGTTTTTCATATAATTGAGTGAAATATCATATAATTCAGTTGTTCCCATATAAAATCAGGTATGAGTAACAATTAATTGGTATCATATGAAAGGTAATAAAAATACCTTCCTTCCTATAAATTTGGTCCAATCCAACCCCCCTCGACAGAGTTAGAGCCAAAAAATTACTTTCACATTTAAGTTCAGCAGTGAGCGTGTTCAAAAGTGGGCGGGCCCAAATATTGGTATGAAATGAAAGGTGATAATTACTTCTACACGGCCGTACTTATTTTATGGGCGTACGCCAGCTAAAACGGAAGTTTTATCAAGTTGTACCTGGTTCATGTGGTTTTTCATTTATCTTAAAAAAACCTCTTAGCAAAATTCATCTTAGCTGTAATAGTCTTAACAGTCTTAAAGTCAGAATCGCGCTTTAAATCTACCTACTGACGATCAGTGGGCGGGTGGTCAGTGGGCGGGTGTTAAGTTGGTGGGGGTCAGTGGGATGGGTCAGCTGGGAAACGCCGGGTATTTCCGCTAGTTAAATAAATATAAATTTAGAAAATATCCCGTAGGAGTACAAAATGATGATGGGTAGCACTGAAGTACAGACTAGTAGTAGTAGATTACTCCGATAGTTCTAATAAAAGCTGTATTTTATTTCCCGACGAATAAGGAATTACAACAACGATTGTACTATCTTTTTCCTCCTTGGAATAAGAAAACCTGCTGTTTTGCTGGTTTTTCAAATTCTAATTCCTTATTCCTAGGAAAATAAAAGACTCCTAAAGTGTAGTAAGTCTACTACTCTTTCTGCATATTAAAAAGTCAAATATAATACTTTTGTATTCAAAATGTAAAATTCGCCTGTTACTCTTCTCATCAATCATATTCGAAACTCTGAACGATGTTTAAAGTCCACCAAGTAAGCAGCGAAGGCAAAAGCGCAGAGAAGATGTTAGCAAAGTGACAAACCACTTTCAATAATCATCAAAGAGACTAGGCAGCATTTAATTTTTCATGTTTTTCATTGTTTTTAGTTGTTAATTACACTGAATAGCACTTGATCTTTCTGCAACTATATTTTCCTTTGGAATTTAATGAAGATGTTTTATTATCTTTTAATAATATGTAATTAATTTTACTAAAAACTCATAATGGAGTACCTTACTGTGTTTTATTATGCATGGACAAATTCTCGCGATAACAGCTATTTCTTATGAGTAGCTCATACTTTGCAACAGAAATATACAAACATTAAAATTCTCTTTAAATACTAAGTATGTAGTAAATACCACAACTTAGTAAAGCTCGTTTTCAATTTATGTTAAAAGTTAAATGTAACGGCTATTTTTGAGCTTTATATCAATTCTGAAAAACTAAAACTAGAATTCCTTTTATTATCTGCTCACAACTACACTTGTCTTGGGAAGACATCATGGAAAACAGCGTGTAGTTGCAAGCTACTCTTCTTTTCTAATTGCGAAATTATGAATGGTTAGTTACTATTACTGGCTACACGAGACTGCACTTGCTCTTGTTTATGTGTAGCTTTAATTTTCTTCGAAAACTAAAAGTTATGTATCAATTAACATTCGACAATTAGTTGTCAACTTAGAATGAATATGGTAACTTGAGTGTAGATGTCAAATAGAACGTAAATTACTTATATCAAAGTAAAATATAAAATATAATCCGAAATAGCGTACAGCAAGGTACAGTACAGTATTTGTGCGTATAGAAATTTTGTATTTCTTTTAATTAAAGATTAGCAACGGAATTATGTAGGTACACGAAGGAATCTCGGGCTTATATCCAAGTCGAGCGTCGTAAGCTCGTTTGTTTGTTTGTGCTTTAGATAAGAGCTTTTTGTTCAGTTTGAAAAATTCTCGCGTTTGTTGCATTTCCAGTTCCATTTCCATTATATTAGGGCAACATTTTCGAATGCACTGAAAAAAGAAACGTTTGAGCACTACAGTATGTATTCATAGTATACTTACTATCACAACAGCTGTGTTCTTAAAATCAGTCTGTAAACGTAAGGTTCCCTGGCTAAACTTAGAAAACTCTTAAATTCTCATTTGTTAGGAGGGAGGAGGGAATTGAGACGATCTAAACGTGTCACATGGAGGATATTCTTGGAAAATATTGCTGACACGCCAGATGTGGCACGAATCCATAAAGCACTCGTTAAAGATCATACAACTTGTGTAGGTTTAGTAAAAAAGACCGATGCTGTACCTACACGTCGGACAGTAAAGATATTCTTAGAACCTTACGTCAGGTTCATTTCCCAGGTTCGTCTACTGGTGTACTACACACCTACCTCTACGGATCTGACCAAAAGGTCTGCATTGTTAGTAGAGTAAATAGTTAATCCGGTAAAATATTCAGTCTGGAGATTGGCCTGCGGGCAGCTACGTCGTCGGTACAGTTCAGCTTATCGATGCAAACGTTTTCCTTTGCTTTCGCTGCCAACGTCGTCTCACAACGTAGCTTCGCTGTTAGATTGCCATGCGGGTTACTAGGTCGGTACACTTCAGCTTATCGCTGTTAGTCTTCCATGGAATACAAACACGTCATCAACGAATTAGGTTAACAAACTTCTTAGTCTACAGATTAATCACTTCGTCAAAGCTCACGTCAAGGATCATTCCTTCAAGGCTCACATAATTTCGTCAAAGCTCACGTCAAGGATCATTCCATCATTATCAAGCTGGACTATGGACCACGCAGAGAACTGATATCGAAGCAGATGGGCTTCAACTCCTGAGTGATTTGGACATTGTAGGTGTATTCACCTACGTGGTCTTTGTGCAGTATTCTCCTCAGGCTGGTGCGACTAATGGCCAGTTGCTGCGATCGATCGGCGTTGAGTTAAGGGCAATGGATTCTGTCCCACGCTATCGGCCACATTCGTAATATTCTCGGGCATGCACACTGTCCGAGCTTGGGGACCACTTCTTTTGTCCAATAGCAATCATTTCTCATGAAATTTCTTCACTAATTTACTACAGCTGTTCCGCTTGGCGCTTTTGCACAACTCTTGTTTGTTTGTTTGTTTGTTTGTTTGTTTGTTTGTTTGTTTGCTTGTTTGTTTGTTTGTTTGTTTGTTTGTTTGTTTGCTTGTTTGTTTGTTTGTTTGTCTGTCTGTTTGCTTTCATATTTCTTTTCAAAATCGAAACGCTCCTCAAGCAAAAGCATGATTGTTTCGTGCTGCAGAATATCAGACTGACGAGCTATCAAATTTAACAACAAACCAGTAGATGGCCTATCCTTTACAACAATTTTGTTAGTTTCACTTATTTTCTTTTAAATATAATAATTGTTTGCTTATAATAAGAACTTCACTTATTTCTATAAAGTACAATTAAGCATCATAACCACAGGCTCGTGACGACAAGGAAGAACCAGTCGCCAGAGAGTGTCTCAGGCAGAGACTCTTCATGGATCGGGAGCCCGATAAGAAAAGCAAAGGAAGGAACAACATGTATAATTCTTTCCTATAAATGTAAATTTTTGTTAAGGGAATACGAGGTACATTTAAGAATTTGCATAAGTCAGCAAGTTAGTCGCAAAAAGAAGTTTCATTTCTCTTATGTGCGCTGGATGCAGAAGCTTTCACTTTTTGTTTGTAACTATAGCTAAAAATAAACCGTCCTCCTTTTAAAACTTACCTTCAATTTATTTTTTTTTTGAAAAACCGCACTGTTCTGTAGGTATGCTCGTTCAGTATTGTTATCTGCCACCACCAACGAAGAAGAAGAAATCGCACGCCTTTTTAACAACACCAACAACAACAAAGTCAATTTGCAGATTTTTTTTGCTGTATTTGCATATTTAGCCGACACACAAAAACTGTAAATTTTATTGTTTACGTGTAAGGTCAGCTTGTTGCCGGATTTCAACTAAAATTATGCAATCATTGCAGTAAGCAAATTGTGGTTGGCAATAAAACTCACATCCTTGGAGGAAGAATGCATTAATTTTTTATTGTTGCGTTGACCAACTTTTTTTTATCGTTTTGTTAACACACTTCAGGTAGACTGACAGACAGACAGACGGACGGACGCACAGTTGCATCTTCGCATGCTCAATTTTATTAACATTTCTTTTCTTTAATTATAGTTATATTTTTAACAGTAATGTTTTACATTTGTGTATAGTAATTAATATATATATATATATAAGGAATGACATAAAAAAGGAAATATAAATAATAACACAGAAAAGAACAACGATTTGTTTTGTGTTGCTCTCTCTCTGCTGAGTTACATGATTTATATATGTATTTTACATATAGATATGTATGTAGCATATACTGTAACTCAATAATACTTAACAGCATATTTCTTTATATTATATATATAATAAGAATATATAACAGAATACACGAGGATATATTATGAAGTATGTAATTAAAACTCGACTGCTAATTCGTTTTCGTCTTATTCCGGTTCGCTAGCATATTGGTGATGTCTCTCGATGCTTCGCGCAGAATCTTCAATTGCTCCTGGAAGGATCTGACTTGGGCGTCATCGTCATGTTGGCTGGGATCGTGATGATGATGGCTGTGGCCAGCGTGCAACGATTTGCTATCATGACTGTGACCATGAGCGGCTAGTTCACTGCCACCACCACACGAATGCGAATGTTCGTGACCTCCTGGTGGGATAGAAGAGAAGCAAAGGAAAAATCATATGTTAATGTTAATTGATGTAACGATAGTTTTATGTGTATCTATTGAAGAACGAAAGAGAGAGAGAGAGAGAGACAGAGAGAGGGGGGCGGAGACTCATGACACAGCTCCGTGCATCTTTACTTGATGCAGAAGTGTAACGTAATATATAATAATAAAACATTATCATTAACCGCAAAACCTCAAAAGATCCTGAAAACCCTACCAAAAAAGACCCTTAATAGACCAACAAAAGACTCTCAAAAGATCAACGAAAGACCCCCCAAAGTAGGTACCTTCAAAAAGATCCCTCATTCCCCTCCCCACAAATCCCTCAACAAAGAAGTTTCACTTCTTTCTTTCTTTTCTTTCATTTCTAGGTTGTCTTTTCTAAATCTAAGGGTTCTTTTAGCTAAAATGATTCTATTAACTTTAACGACTATCCAAGTTCTTAGTATTAGGCCAGCCGCACATTGAGTGCACCCCAGACAGCACAGCGTAGCCCAGGTTTTTAGAGCACTCAGCTTTTAATGCAATGCTGCAAAATATGAATCATATTTGGCTCTACAGCCGGAATCCGGTCCTGGCCTCCAGCAAAAAATCTCTCAACCTAAACCCTGGGCGTCCTGGTCTATGCCAACCTCCTAGTGTAGGCTTGGCCGTCCTCGCTGACGTGTTCTATAAATCCTACCGCAAAAGACTTTTCGAGCAGGATCCTCTTCGCTCATGCGAGCTAGGTGTTCTGCCCATCGGAGCCTACCGTGCTTAATTCTCTTCACAATGTCGACATCGCGGTAACGCTCGTAGATCTCGTCATTATAGAGTCTCCGGAATCGTCCTTGCTCACATACGGGGCCAACAATTCTCCGTAAGACTTTTCTCTCGAACGCGGCTAAGAAGTCAGAATGCTTTTAAATTCCTGGATTTTGTTGGTTTTAAGCAACCGTGTGCGCGTATTTCTGGTTCCATGCTGTTATCGGCTGCTACATTTGATCCGAGACAGTTAAAGGACTGCACTACTTCAAATTCTCGCTCCAATATTTTAATTGCGGAAAATGTTGGATCTTCTACTCGCAGACGTGGCCACCATGTACTTTGCTTTGCTCTCATTTATGTGCAGTCCCAGATTTTGTGCCGTCTGCTCGATCTGGATGAAAGCTTCCTGTACAGCTCTTCGGTTTCTAGCAACGATGTCAATATGATCTGCGTAGGCCAGTGTCTGAATGGACTTATAGAGGATTGTTCCTCTCACCGTTACGTCAGAGTCTCCGATCACTTTCTCCAACGCCAGGTTCAAGAGCACGTAGGCCAGTCCACCATCTTGTCGGAGCCCTTTATAAATGTTGAATGGGTTTGATAGTGATCCTGATATTTTGTACTTGGCTTATGGTCAACCTACGACTACGACTAAGACACGACTATGTCAGTTTATTTGGGATGCGGAATTCTCTCACGGCTTTATTAAGTTCTACTCTGGCTATGCTACGAGTATCATAGATGGCTTTAAAGTCTACAAAAAGATGGTGTAGTGAGTTTTGAAACTCTAAACATCACATCACCTGCCTTAGGGTGTTAATCTGATCAGTTGTTTATTTGCCTGGGATGAAGCTACACTGGTACGGACCAATGATGACTTTATCGTATGGGGCTATCCTGTCTTGAAGGATAGAGGAGAAAATCGTATACGCGGTACTCAACAACGTTCCACGATAATTGCTGCATGTTTTGATATATCCTTTGTTATGTATGGGGCACAGTATGCCTCTTCGCCAGTCTTCTGGCATCGCTTCTTCCTCTCATACTTGCACTATTAGTTCATGAATTGCTTGGTGTATTTCAGGGTCCTTATGATTTAATCAGCTCCGCTGGGATACCATCTGATCCCGAGGCCTTATTATTTTTGAGCCGATTTATCGCTCTGCTAACTACGTCTACGCTTTGGGGCGGCAGCATAGTGTGGTATTCGGTCATTGGTGGAGCCTCTAATTCCTCAGTTAGCTGGCCATTTAGCAACTCATAAAAGTGCTCTTCCCATCGCTTTAAGATGCCTTTAAGATCGGCGATCAGATTACCCTCTTTGTCTCTTTGTTTTCGCCGGTGAACTGTTTTTTCATATCTTCTGAGCTCTTTATATTCATCTTCGCGTGCTCGCGTTCTATGAGAAAGTTGCATTGCGGTACACGCAACATTCTTACGTTCAGTCGCTAGCTTACATTAATCATCGAACCAGTCGTTCCGATTTCTACAACTACTGCCTAAGAGTCAGCAGTACTTAAGGCGTGTCCACATCTCTTATCCGCCTTACATCTCAGCCCCGGGACTTACTCTCCCTCCATTTAGTGCGAGTCCTATCGCTTGACCGTAGTTGGTCCTGGTTTCTTCGTTGCGAAGGGTAGCCATGTTGACTCGAATCTTATTCGCGCATGCAGTCTTTCGTGATGATGCAATCAGCGCTCGGAGCACCATACCAACAAGATAGTTGTCCAAATCGACGTTGGCACCTCGGTACGTTCGGACCGTTATCAGGTTCAGGTTGTAGCGGCGGTCCATCAACGCATTTATCTGGTTGCGAGTGGCTCCATCATTCTTCGCCCAGGTGGCTTTGTGGATATTTTTACTCGCGCCAACCTTTCTTTGAAGCCCGATATCATTCAGCTTTTCCTGTATTAGAGGAAAATTAGCGGCGGCCATCACGCGGAGGTTTGATCGCACATCACACTACCACCAGTCAGAGATAGTTACAGCCACCGGCAATTCAGATGCATTCTGTGTTATTCTGCTGATGTCTTACCGCCTAAATATTACATTGTATGCCCTGAAAACCTCGGTCTTGGAGGTGTAACATCAGTTCCACAACAGGTCTTTAAAATCTTCTCTATCTTTACATAAAACCCGCAACATACTGGTACCGCTGCAAGATGGAGACATGATATCACATCGGCGATTTCCTGTTTAGTATTTTAGACTCGTTTGTGTATCTACGTGTGTTTTTTAAGTACTAGTACCTTCTTGGTGCGCGCTTAAGAGCCAAACGATAGCGATAATTTGCGACAACCCACGCAGAACAATTCACATCATTAGCATAAAAATGTGCCTAATACAGGCTGTGCGTACTACATTCGTAGAACAACATGGCGACAAATAAGCGAAACTTTCCCTTCGCACTCTTCACTCTTCCATTCACAGCTGCTGAACGCTGCTGAACACTGCTGCTGACCAAAGACAAAACAAAAACCAACGTCACATCAAGTGATCAGTTGTCAACGCATGTGGTATGCGGGTGACTATCGTTAATAAATTTTCTTTATAAGCAACCGAAAAAAAAACGGCAACAACAACAACAACAAACAAAACATCCAGGTATATACCAGAACAGCAGCAGCAAAATATAAAACAAAGGAAGAAATCTACATATGAATTTAGTATCTAACCATGATCAGTAATAGACTCAGGTTTGGCGAGCCGCAAAAATTCCTATGGCGGTCGAATAGATTTTGCAGCGCGTGGTGCAAAAAGTTAAGCCGGTCGGAGAACAGTGGGACAAGGTGGATATTTTTGCACTTACATATTTTGTTGTGGTCTTATCGAGTGTAGTAGAAGGTGGTTGTGGGATATAGAACATATATGCAACCTTACCTTGCCTAAACCAGCTGTCATTGACCCCTTTCTAGATATTGAAGAAGTGTTCGACAACACCGGCTATGACTCAATAACTAGAGCAATCTATCATAGGAAATTCTATTCGAATGGCTGGATTCGGGCCATTCTACAGTGTCGTCTAATTATTTATATGAGTGGCGGTTACTGCAGTAAAAGGATGCCCACAGGGCGGAATTCTTTCCTCTTTATATTCCTATCATGATATTATAATAATAACAATAATATTCGGCGCGACAGACCATTGCGGCCCAAGGCCTAGCTTCTCGCAATCATTTGTGTTGAGCCTGCATATTTTTGCACACAAATGGAGGGGACTTACAATTTAATGCAGGATCCGAATGGCGAATTGAGAAGTTTTCCGTGACAGGTTATTACTCTCGGACGTTTGACAGACTATCGCGAGAGATTGGATACCGTGTACTTTTGGTGTTACTGGGATTCGAACCACGAAACTACTGCTCAGAAGCCATGCTTTTATCCACTGAGCCACGGCGCCCAGTTTATGATATTATAGACTTATAGAATTTTCTCTCAAACCGAAATGAGCTAGGTTGTACTGCCATAGGGTAAGATCGAGATTTTAGTCGGTGGAAGACATGACAATCGAAATGCAACGTGTTTTACAGCACCACTCTGAATGGCGTGAAAGGGTACGTTTGTCCATTAAGACTTCTTAGCTAACTCATCTGCTTCGTTGCATGCAATTCGAGAAACCCATCCGTCACCCTGTTATCTCTGGCAAGAGATTGCAGTGCATCTTAGCAGCATTTAACTGATAAAGAGTCCATTCCGTTGGGCGACAACCCTTTAAGTGCTGCCTTGCTATCTGACAAGATATATATCCCAGACCTCTTAATGCATTTACTAAGGTTTATCCTTGCGCAGATCTCGATGGCATGGAGCTCATCCTGGAAAACCGTGGGACTCATTGCTATTGGTATCGATACTTTGGTGTTGGGTCCAAAGACACCAGCTTCAACTTCAGATTCCATCTTCAATCCATCTGTGAACCAGGCCAGACCTGTAGCGTCCAGTGCCGGAACACCATTAGACCACTTTGCATGGTCCAATACTTCTGCCTCAAATATCCTGCTAAAACAGTACTTCCTGAGCGTAATGTCGGGGATAGTGAAAAACAGGTCTTTTGGGAATTGAGTCAAGAATTTTCAAGTGTCCCACGTATTCACCTGGTTTGTACCCACATTCTAATTGTAGCGCTTGATAGCGCATCTAGCGGCCGTCTTCCTAATGAAGATTGGCAGGGGTGAAAGCCCTACAACAGCTTCTAATGCAGTCGTAGGGCAGGTGCGCATGGCACTCGTTATACATAGACAGGCAATTCTTTGTAGCTTCTGAAGCTTAATTACCGTTGTCCCTTCAAGAATTTTCGGCCAGCATATGATGGCCGCGTACGTGATAATTGGTCTCACCATCATAGTATACATTCAATGTATCATTTGAGGATTAAAACCTCAAATTCTGCCGTATAGGCGTCCACAGGCCCACAGGGCCCTAGTGACACGTTCAATGGCGGACTTGGTATGAGAATTCCAGTTTAGTCGTGTATCAAGGATGACTCCGAGATATTTAACCTCACTGGAATACTCTAAGGTAGTGTCTTTTATGATGATAGGTCCCTTATCGGACAATCTTCGTTTCGTGAAAGGCACTAGAAAGGTTTTGCAAGGATTGATGGAAAGCCCTTCTCTACTGTGCTTACCACTAATTATGATCGCCAAATCATCAACATAACCAATGGCGATGTAGCCTGATCTATGCAGATTGGCTAGAAGGTTGTCTATGACGAGTGACCATAGAAAGGGGGAAAGGACCCTTCCTTGAGGATAGCCCTTAGCTGTAGTCACCGACATAGACACTTCCCCTGAGGAGCATGCATTCAAGCATGACCCTTATTTATTGGTTGGTCGAACCCTAGATACCTCTGCTACTGATTGCTCTTGTTATTGAGTCGTAGCCAGTGTTATCGAAAGCGCCCTCAATTTCGAGGAAGGCACACAGGGCCACTTCCTTGGAACGAAAAGTTCCTTCTTTCTTCTTTACAAGATAGTGAAGGGCACCTTCTGTTCTTTTGCCTCTCCTGTATAAAAACTGACTTGAGTGCAGAGGGCTAGACGTATCTAGCCAGGCTCTGATATGAACATCAATAAGTCTCTCCATAATTCTAAGAACAAATGATGTTTGACTAATAGGTCTGTATGATTTAGGCAGCTCACTATGCCAATTGCCTGGTTTAGGGATAAAGAAAACGTTAGCCTTTCTCCAGGTAGACGGAATGTAACCCCAGTTGTAGCTGGCTTTAAAAAAAGCAATCAAACACGGCAGGATGAGCTCAAATGAAAAAATGCCGGGTGCTTTGAATGTTTTTTTTTGTTTTTTATTGAATTAAGTTTAATTTAATTAAATAAAAAAACGAATTCCAAGCTCAATTTTGACTACAATCCTAAAATCTATCTATTCTATTAAAAAGTATCTATGTACATCAAATATAAACAGCATGCCGAGACAGTCCTCTACAGCTACCATCTAAATATCTATTTTAAGCAGCAAATCTATCTGTCAATCTCCTAAAACTTCACACGCGAGACAACTTCGATTTCATTTTATTACGATCTACGCATTGATTTGCATTTTCCGCTTTTGAGAGATGCATTTGCATTTTCGAAATCACCATACCGAACGATAATGGCAGACGTGACTCGAAATTTTGATGAGATCGAAATTGTTTTTAATTTAAGCTGGTGTTGGACTAGCCAGCCAAGCACAGCAGAGTCACGCGCAATGATGCCAACGACAATAAAGGCCGCATATTACCGCCCTACACTAACCACATTCTGGTGTCTGGATCTATTCTATACCGAAAGTAGGCGACAGAGGGATAGCTCTGTGATGCAACATGGAACCAAATACAGCAAAATAGTTGGCGCTGCGATGCCCTTAACAAGTTCAGCCAACGATGCGATTTATTGCGACGTGCATCGCAGGTTCATTGAATGCGCAACAAATAGATTATTGCGTAAGAGTGAACAGTTGGGTGGTCAGGTCCGGGTGAGGATAGTATCGGCCTGACTTTTTACAATGTATTGGTCGTATAGCTGTCGGTAGGAATGCAGTTGAGCCCAATATGATAATAAGAAATTGGAGCTGTCCTTTAATCGTTTTTTTATCTTCTCAAAAAAAAGAAGTTCCAGGCGGTTACGTTTTTCGTCGGAAATTCAAGCAACAATCAGTGAAGTGTGAGCAGGTGAGTGTTGCAATTTCTAGGAATCCCGAATGGTTCACGCAAACAAAGTAAGCCGTCCAGGTAGTACTCATTATTGACCTCAGGCTGGTTGAACTGGTGGCAAAAACTTGAAGTACACTAAGCCATTAAAAGCACAATTTAAGTTGAGTTAACAATTCGTGGAACTTGACGAGTCTAGTTTTCGGTCTTAGCTTTGCAGAAAGTCTTCATTAGAACATTTCGGTCGTAGTTGCGACCCAATACACCAATAGCTGTGTTTTCTATCGCACAACTGATTTAGAACTAAAAAACGCAGTGAAAATTACTGGGATATTTTCATATGGCGATGTACCAATATAATGGTCCTTCGAGCCGGATCACCGAAAAAGTTTATACGTTACAAACATTAATAATAGTGAGGACAGGACAACATTTGAAGAGATATCGTTAAGTCAGTCAGTCAGTAATGAATTTTGCAAATAAAAGCACAAAACAAGTTCCTTAAGTCACAAATTATAACTTTAATTAACAAATAGCAAAAGTTTACAAGTTTGCACTGGTGATTACTTATTACTCACTCACTACTATTCACAGATGCGCTAGCTCTATATACTTTTCAACTTTTCAAGTGGTAGTAATTACAAATATGAACTAACTTACTGTGATACGAAAACTACAGATTTCAGAAGCTTCTAATATATCTGGGTCGAAAGAAAGGGAAAAGCTAAGCAGTTTCTTTGCCGAAAGTAAGGGAAAATCTAAGAGTTATGACCACTAATTAGTATCATTGGAAAGCTTGTCTTATATGCTACCAAAAATGTTGATATTGTTTGGCAGTAAGATCAAGTCTAAAGGAATCCTCTATTTCATAAATTTCATAAATTCTTAGGGGTATCTGGGTCGAAAGTTGTTTCTGGGCCGAAAGTAAGGGGAAAAAAATGTCAAATAACGACACTGCACTAACGTCTCTAAGGCTAATAGTTAGGTGATTATTAAGGAAAGACAATGTTACCCATTTCGTTACGCTACTATTTTTGTTCATGTACCCCAATGTTGACGTATCACGTCAAAAAGACATAAGTACTGCGCGCACCGCCACAGCTGTGTAATTAAGAACTTTACACGGCAATGCCAGCGGTCATAAATACTTGTGTAAATGCGATATGAATGAATGACAAACAAAATTAAGGATAAATTTATGACAAAATAAATTAATTTATTAACTAAACATTTGTGTAGAGACGTTTTTCAACAAAAACAGAAACCCCCAAATCATAAACAACCGGTACGATGGACGATACCTTATTTCCGAGAAGTACTACTGACGTCTACGACAGTGGTTTAAGTGCCAAGATGAATCAGTGAGAAGCTTTTAAATCAGACCTGTGGGTGAAATGCATCTGAGAATATAATTAAGTATTAGGGTAAGTTTGGATAGATACATTGTGGAGCTGTTATATTATATTATATTAACACTTTTTGTTATACTTTTTGGCAAATCTCTTTAATTTTTGTTTTCGGTTTCTCAATATTTAATTATTCGTGTCCTCTATTTATTTTACAGTATAATAAAAAAAAACCCAAACAAACAAATATTGCTCCTTGGAGAAGCATAGAGCGGAAACGACCTCCTCCCAGCACCGTCTGTCTCTCGCCAGCAGTTTGACTTCACGCCATACGCCTAATTGTACGCGATTCCGCCACGCCACGTGTTCACTGGGCGTCCCGGGTTTCGTCTTTCTTAAGCGTTCCATCCAAAGGCCATTTTCGCAATGTCATTGTCCGATATTCGCAGGTTGCGTCCTACCCATTGCCATTTCCTACGCTTATTTGTCAGGGCAAGTGGATCCTAGTTTGAGATCGTGTATGACCAAAAGATGCCACAGATTCCACATAGACACTTGTGGCGATTGGGAAGCTTTCCGTGACAAATCATTACTCTCGGATGTTTGTCAAACATTCGCAAGAGGTGGAACCGTTAAAAATACTTTTGGTGTTTTCTGGGATTCGAACTACGAAAACCCCTGCTCAGAAATCCATACACTAACCACTGAGCCTCGGCGCCCACAAAATATAAGAGGACCGATTTAACACTAGAGTTGAACATCTTTAGCTTGGTGCCCCTGGAGATGTTATGCGCTCGCCACACTTTGTTTAATGAGTAGCAAGCAAGGCGTGCTTTGATTATGCGGGCTGTTACGTCTGATTGGGACCCGCCCTTCTTAGTAGTTAGGCTCCCTAAGTATCATAATTTATCCGCGTCTTCAGTGGCTATCGTTGCATCGTTGGTGATTATTAATAATTAGCGGTTGTCGGTCGTTCCGATTCGCAGCAAGTTCGTCTTTGAGTAGTTAATCCTTATGCCAACCTTTTAAGCTTTATAAATCAACCTCTCAAACTTACGCTTCATATCGTCCAATCTGTGAATCATCATACTGATGTCATCAGCGTAGTCGAGATCGTTAAGCTTTTCGTTCAAGCGCCATTGAATACCGTTTGGTGCATCGATGTTTGTTTTGCACCATAACGTGATCCAGAATCACTAAAAAAGTATAGGTGAAAGGATACATACATGCCTGACCCCTTTGAAAATAGTATACTTGGCGCTGTTCTTGCCCCATAAAACGAACGCTGGGGATCGACTGGACTGCGTCCTCTTCAACCTGGCGTTGGAGAAAGTGATACGAGACTCTGACGCAACGGCGAGAGGAACAATCCTCTATAAGTCCATTCAGATACTGGCTTTCGCAGAAGACATCGACATCGTTGGTACAAACCAAAGGGCTGTATAGGAAGCTTTCATTCAGATCGAGCGGGCGGTACGAGATCTGGGGCTGCACATAAATGAGAGCAAAACAAAGTACATGGTGGCCACTTCTGCGAGTTGAAGATCCAACATTGGTCCCGTAATTAAGATAGTGGAGCGCGAATTCGAAGTAGTGCAGTCCTTTAACTATCTCGGGTCAACTGTAGCAGCCGATAACAACATAGAACCAGAAATACGCGCTCAGTTACTCAAAGCCAAGCCGACTCTTTAAATCCAGGAATTTAACCATAACATCCAAGCTGCTGGTGTATAAGACAATGGTCATACTTGTACTTACATATGGGTCGGAGGCTTGGGTGCTTAGCAAAAAGGATTCTGACCTCTTAGCCGCGTTCGAGAGAAAAGTCTTACGGAGAATTTTTGGCCCCGTATGTGAGGAAAGACGATTCGGAGACTCTATAATGATGAAATCTACGAGGGTTACCGCGATGTCGACATCATGAAGAAAATTAAGCTCAGTAGGCTCCGGTGAGCAGGACACCTAGCTCGCATGAGCGAAGAGGATGCTGCTTGGAAAGTCCCCTCGGTAGGATTTATGGAACACGACAGCGAGGCCGGCCAAGTCTACGATGGATGGATGGTGTAGACCAGGACGCCCAGAGCTTAGGGATGCCAAACTGGATGACATCGGGACCGGTGGAGAGATTTTTTGCGGGAGGCCAGGACCGGACACCGGTTGTAGATGATTGTGATGATAGTTTTTGCACTTTCTCCATTTGGTCTACTGGTTGCACTGTATACCCAAAGCATATTACCACATCGAGCAGCCCTACAAGCCTTCACTGCAACCTCATTTATGAAATGCCTGCGATCGTTTCTTGCCATTCTTTTTACTCGTTCTTCTGGGCGGTTATATTCCCTCTTCATTCGTTCGTTTAGCACGATGAACGTTCATTTGTAATATGGGTTTTAAGATTGCGTCGTTCTTCGATCTGATTCCACGTGTCATCTCTAATCCATGGCTTCCTGTGAAGTTGAAATGTTCTGGCTGAGAGTAGACTAGAGGGATACTATCGGGTGGATTAACGTGACTAGCTGCCGGGAAAAATCTACTCCGCAGTCTTCTTCAGACACTATTTCTGCAAAGCCCATTGCTAATGCAAATATTCCAGCAATCACTGATTGATAGGAGGAAGATCTACGTTAAATCTTTGAATAATCCAAAGTAGGTATTGTAAAATAAAATAAAAATCATGTATACCACAACACCCGCACTTACTCTAGAGTTTTGCAATTGATGGAGATATTGCTTTTCTGGTGGATATAAATTTTTTTTGATTCATAAAAATCTTGGTAACAACAATTGAGGGGATTTTTAATTTCTCAGCAATATCCGAATTCGGTTTTTACACGCGCAGCCAAAAATTTCCCCAAAGCCCAGACTGACAAGTGCGACTTCGATTTGGAATTTACATAAATTTGTTTATTAATTAGTGGTCATGGTTATTGACGAGACAAAGAAATTAGGTACTCGTACACCAGATAAAATAAACAACCTCTCATATTGGGTCGATTACACAGAGGCAGGGCGAGAGAGATACTAGTATCTACTATATACATAAAGCTGTTTTTTTTTAAATTTTGCTGCGCAATACTTTCAAACCCCCTTTGCTTAGATTTGTATTTAATTCTTCTTGAAAACTTTTGTAAATTTTTGTAGTAATCGTAGTGGAAACACAGTCAGTGCTGTGAACAAAACGGCGAGGAAGATCAATATCCTGCTGTCATGCAGAATGAACTTTTTAAACTGGACGATGACAGCCAAAATGTCCGTCCAAATGTAGGCAAGGTGACGGGCTGTTGTATCCTGTTTAAGTTGACGGACGTTGGAGGTGAAGCAGATTCAATAGCGTGAAGCGAAAAGAAACACATACTCTGGATCCCACTGATAGCTGAAGAGATCATAAACATCATCCTTATTGGTAAAAGGGACCTTTGCATGAATAAATCTGTCAAAACAAAGGAAGATGAATAGTACGAGTATGCCTCGGAGGCTTTTTGGAATAAAGAGACTTGCTTTCGGTCTTACAAAGTAAACTCTACTGAGGAATACCGAATACATTTTAAACGAGCCAGAAATGATTGCAATGCCCACATTGCGACCAGAAATTCAGGTAAAAAAGTACTACAATGTCCCAAAGGTAGTAAAAATTTTTGGTCATTCGTCAAAATAATTAAAAATACAGCCTCATCATCGATTTCAACGCTCATTTAATGATACTCCAGCTCTGTAGCCTCTAAGAACAAGGCCAATCTTTTTAGTACGCATTTTACAGCTAGCTCCATGCTTCCAGATTGTGCATTGCTCCCGCCTATACCTCCAAGTGTTAAACACTCTATGGGCTAAATTTGTATTCGTACTCATGGAGTTTTAAATGATCTCAACACTCACAAATCTGTTGGGCCAGATCGTATTCCCCCATTACTTTTGAATATGTGTACTTCCAACCTGGCATTACCAACCTGGCATTACCATTGCGTAAGCTTTTCCATCTATCCTATTCTTCTGGACTCTTCCCAAGTAGTTGGAAAATAGCCTTTTTTAAGTCTATGCCCAAAAAAACGCGATCATCGTCTTGTTCCTCGTACCAACCCATATCACTTACAACAATTCTTTCCAAAGAAACGCTGAAACGCTGATCAATTATTAGTGTCGGTGGTGCAGTGGTTAGAACTATTGGCTCCCACTCGGAGGACACTGGGTTCGATTCCCAGCGCGTACAAAAAAATGCACGATTTTTTTCACGACACTGATCATCCAGATTACAAGTACACATCATGCGATGCTGTTGCCATATACTGCTGTATTCATAAGTTCCCCAAGGGGACCGATGTATCTTACTTTTCGATAGGTTTGATACTTGATTAAATTCGGAAGATAAAAGGTGCAAGGCTGCTAGTACTTAGAATGTCTAGAACGGGCACTGTCTTCGTATGTATGTAGCAGCCTTACCGTACAACACTGCAGGACACGTACGTGCCTGGGATAGCTTCTATCCTGGGTGGCCTAGGATATTAGAGGTGGTATCCTAGTGACAAATGATGGGGTTCGAGGTTCCGGACGATGTGCTGCCAAGGTTGGTTTTTCCTCGCCCAGGCACTCATTATGAACGAGCTGAGTCCCTTCATGTCAGATCTCAACAAGGTCGCGTTGGTACTACCGGAGTTGGCTTTACCCGCAGATAAGGTTGATCTCTGGGTCAACTTGTCGTTGAGGACCCAGTTTCGTTCTGGGCTTGACCTACGTAGTGGCTTACGGTTTACTCTCGAAGAGAGGACCGCTAAGTGGGAATAGTTCATGAGCATGCTTAATGGCGAAAGCTAGGCAAGCAGGGTTCGTCCCACTCGCAGAATGATGTATTCATATGTACGGTTGAGTTGATGTATGAAATAATCTAGATGTAGAGCCATCAATGTGAACTTATGAGTACAATATTTGAGTTTGTAAGTGCTCGGGTGGGAACTCAACTTCACTTCCCTCTTCTATTCAAAATATTTCCAAGCCCAAAATACCTTGAGGCGTGCGCTTATTATAAAAAAAATATATATCTTAAAAATCACGGAATCCTTAGTGACCGGCAGTGGGCAAAGTTCTACCGGCGATTTGACTGCATATTTTAACGAACAGTGGAAGCAGTCTATTCATCAATTTGGTGAAAGGAAAGTCGTTGCACTCGATAGTTCCAAGGCATTTGACAGAGTTTGGCATCAAGGTCTTTTGTTGAAAATGCGTGCTTATGGAGTCGATGAAAAACCGATTCAATAAATAACAAGCTATCTTTTCGATCGCTCAATAGAAGTTGTTTTGGACGGTTTCAAATCTGAAATCCATCGCTGAAATGCTGGTGTTCCACAGGGGTCTGTTTTATCCCCAACACTTTTTCTCATTATTATTAATGATCATTATTACTTCTAATCTAATTCACTCTTCTGTCGATGGCAGCACTCTTAGCTTCTCATGTAAGAGTTTTATAGCTACTGGCGACTAGCAACTTTTCTAATATCATGTATCTTGAACTCACACTCATCTGACAGGAATATAAGATCCAGCAAAAGTTGAATTGCACTAATCAGAAGAGAGGCGATAAATCACCTGTTGGATCTCTTGTGTTGTGTTGAATATCTCGGAATCTCTGTATCTACGATAGAAATTGCAACAGAGGCCTACATGGTTGTTGCATCTGTAATTTATGTACATTGTTGTTACACGTTTTTACCTACTACGTACGGACACGTACAGCACTTTGACATATACGCCGCGTCGTCTTCGTTGTTGTTGTCATTACAATCAACGTCCAGATATGAAGAGACGCATTGTGTTGTACTAGTTTTTGCCTGTTTGATTTAAAGCGGTGGCGGCGGTATGACGGCGGTACGGCGATTGTTTGTTGCTGTTGAGTAGGAGAAATGTGGGTGGGGCAAAACACATTAGCGATAATATTCTGAGAAGAAAATGTTGTAACTAACAGTAAACACCATTACAATTTATAACAATCGTAGATAGCCTGTCATAAAACAACAACAATTTATGACAATTACGTTGTGTTGTAAATAAATTGCACTGTAAAGATTGATTTTTAAAATTCAAGCAGAGGGCATCTTATTTGTTAAGAGGAGTAGCAACTTTGTCGCCCGATGAGCTCCACCTAATTTGAAGAAACTTGAACAGTGTTATAAGTCGTGGCATTTTTCCACTATCGTTGAAAAGTAATCTTTATCCCTATACCAGGCAATAGGCCTAGTGAGCTGCCTAAATCATACAGACCTATAAGTCTAACATCATTTGTTCTCAAAACTACGGAGAGACTTATTTATGTTCATATCAGAGCCTGACTAGATACGTCAAGTCCTCTGCACTCAAGTCAGTTTTTCTACAGGAAAGGCAAAAACACAGAAGGTGCCCTTCACTATCTTGTAAAGAAGAAAGAAGAAACTTTTCGTTCCAAGGAAGTGGCCTTGTGTGCCTTCCTCGACATTGAGGGCGCTTTCGATAACAATGACTACGACTCACTAACAAGCGCAATCAGTAGCAGAGGTATCGAGGGTTCGACCAACCACCAATGAATAAGGGTCACGCTTGAATGCATGCTCCTCAGGGGAAGTGTCTGTGTCGGTGACTACAGCTAAGGGCTGACCGCAAGGAGGCGTCCTCTCTCCTCTATGGTCACTCGTCATAGACAACCTTGTAGCCGATCTGCATAGATCAGGCTACATCTCCGATCATAGTTAGTGGTAAGCACAGCACGACCATAACAAGTGTACCATTCAATGTGCCTTACTTCACGTCTTAGAATGGTGCAGTAGAGAAGGGCTTCCCATCAATCCTTGCAAAACTGTTATAGTGCCTTTCACGAAACGAAGATTGCTTGTGATGGGACCTATCATGATAAAAGGCACTACATTAGAGTATTCCAGTAAGGTTAAATATCTCGGAGTCATCCTTGATAAACGACTAAACTGAAATTCTCATATCAAGTCCGCCACCGAACGTGCCACTAGGCCCCTGTGGGCCTATAGACGGCTCTACGGCAGAACTTGGGGTCTTAATCCTAAAAAGATACATTGGATGTATACCATAATGGTGAGACCACTTATCACGTACACGTATATCACGCGGCTATCATATGGTGGCCGCAAGTTCTTGAAAGGACAACGGTAATTAAGTTTCAAAATCTACAAAGAATTGCCTGTCTAGGTATAACGGGTGCCATGCGCAAGGGAGTACTGTTTCGGCAGGTTATTTAAGGTATTGGACTGAGCAATCTGGTCTGATGGTGCTCCAGCACTGGACAATAAAGGTATGGTCTGGTATACAGACGGATCGAAGATGGATTCTGTAGTGGAAACTGGGATATTCGGACCCAACACCAAATTCTCAATACAAATAGGTGTGAGTCCCATTGTTTTCCAAGCGGAACTCCATGCCATTTAGGTCTGCGCTAGGATAAACCTTAGTGAGGGTATTATAGGCTCTACGATTTATATATTTTCAGATAGTCAGGCAGCACTGAAAGCGCTATCGTCCAACAAAATGGGCTCCAAATCATTTAAATGCTGTTACGATGCACTGCAATCACTGCCAGGGCTTAACAGGGTAAAACTCGGTTGGGCTCCTGGTCACCAGGGAATTGCATGCAGATGGCTTTTTCAGAATCTGCATTTTTAGGACCGAAACCTCTCTGTGGTGTGAGGTTGTGAGGTGATTAATAATTGAGAAGGTAGACTTCGTCTGACCCACTGGGATAATATCCCAGGGATTAGACAATCAAAGGGTTAATCAGGCCCTTTTCCTATAAGGAAATCATTGGTGTAGACAAGGATAGCATCAGAAAGCTAGTAAGCTTTCTCACAGGTCACTTAGTATAATTAATCTGGGCTCAAACACGGAATGTAGGTTCTGCTTGAAGGAGCACGCAGGAGACGTATTTTCCACAAGGTAATATGCCTATAAGCGGGGCGCTAAGATCTACACCAACTCGCGCTCTGGAGGTTATGCTCCACCTTATCCCACTAGATATACTTGGCAAACAGAAAGCGGCAATTACTGCTACGCGACTGTTAGCTGTCAATCAGTGGAGAAGTCTTCAAAAGTGGCACTCCACCATAACTAAATCGCTAAAGCAGGAGCTGACAAAACTGGATTACATAACACCAGTGTTATGCTTTCAAAAAGGTTTTCGGACAACAATACCCTCCAGAGAAGACTGGAAAAGTGGATCCGTAACCAATAACGAAACAATACAGTTTTTCACGGATGGCTCTAAGCTAGAGGGTAAAGTAGGAGCAGGAGTCTTCTGTGACAAGCTGAAAGTAAGCATCTTTGTCCGTCTACCTAGCGTATACCAGGCTGAGGTGATAGCGATTGAAGAGGTAATGAGTTAGCTGAAGCATAATGTATTATCCTCAAAGAAGATTATCATTTATGTGGACAGTCAGGCGGTCATAAAATCGTTGGAGGAGGTCTCACTGAAATCTATGGTGGCGTTGAGCTGTCACTCATCTCGTTAAGAGAGAACAGTTCAATATAAGGATCATATGGTTCCCGTGTCACACGGATGTTGAGGGGAACTGCAGTGCGGACGAGTTAGCTAGACGTGGTACGACTCTCCAGCTGCTATCGGAAAGGGCGGAGTTAGGGAGTCCTATCGCGACACTGAAATGTGAGCTTCGGAAAGAGGATCATGTCCGGCATTAATGAACAGAAGGTACAAACAAGGTAAGCGGTTAATGAATAACCTATCAGATCTCGAAAACGGCAAAGTGCGAGATATACTTCGATTCATTAAGAGCTCTGAATGGATCTTCTTTAAAGTTGAAAGGTATAAGATCCTGTGGTAACACAAATGGTCTAAGTGAGCATTAGCTGCCACCGCAACCTAACCTAACCTAACCTAATATGTTCGTCGGCAGATCTGCGAAACTCTGCCACTAAGGAAATACTATCCTTCATTAGGATGGGATTAAGTCTCTTAGATTAGTTACACATTAAATGCTACGATACAATAGATCTTTTAATGTCGCAGTATCAGTCACTTGGGGTAGGGTTTGCCTTTATAAAAAAAAAATCGCCGTCAGCTATAGACACTCCGTCCAATCCGTACTTCAGAAATATATACATTTTTCGCGAATCTGATTTTAAAATGCTTCTGCGCGTTTCTGCCAGTAGCTATTGGCTATTGTTGTTCCAACAGATTTAGATAACATCCAGTAGAATTTTTGCTATTAACTTTCGGGACTCTCATACGAACAACCGGCAGTTCAGTCTTACTACACAGTGATTAATTTTCTCGTTCGTCAAAACTGGATTAAATGCTAGTGAAAGTATCTACGACTTTTTATGGTCATAAACAGCACCTAGAAGAGCTTTTAACACAAACGATAAGTAAAGTTCTTCTCTATGGTATAGCAAAGACGAAAGTTGACCGCAGATATTTCTCGGCGTCTCCATGCCTTAGTGAATAGATGCTTAAGACTAAATACTGAAGATCATCTGGCCGAAAAGAATCTCAAATGTAGATCTTCTCCAGCAAGCCGGGCAACGAACAATCCCGACTGAACAAACAATATCGCGAGAATGTCATTTGAATGAAATCCGGACGGGAATCTTAGGGTTAGTAGACTAAAGATAACATGGAGAACACGATCGATTTTAAGGGAATGCAAGTCTAAGGGAATAACATGGTTACAAGTAAAGCGGCTTGCATGAAATTAGCTATATGCCCATCAGTTAAGAATTTACTATAAATAGACGAGTAGATAACATGATAGCGAGTTAGTGGCGAGTATTGTGTCACAGAATTGTTGAATATGAATTCTGTGCCACAATTGTTGCCCACTAACTTTTTACTGCCTTTTGTTGTCACAGCAGTAAGATGGAATTCAAGCTCACGTTTTACTGATTACGTTCGGTATTTTGACACACTTGTCACGATACTGCATCTGTTGGTTATCATTCCGATAAATCACAACACTGCGCACCTGTATACTGTAGAAATACTTGTACATTACACCAGCAAAGTACATACAGTTGCGTAATTTTTCAAATTTTTTCTGTTCAATGTTGAGCCGGGAAAGCCTACTGTTCGGTGGGTTAAATGCATTGCTTTTCATTGTTAAGCTCTTCTGATTGCCTTACCGTAGTTTGGAAGCCAACAAGGATTTGAAGTACTACTAATCCATCGCAAATTGAAGAAAGCTGCGGCAACTTTTAAGAGAAAAAAAAAGGTAAACATTTCAAATTGAAACTTTGAAGCACTATCTGGATACTGTTAACAGTTATCAGTTTGTAATCAGTAACAGTGTGGTTATCATAGTGATAAGAAATGAAATGTGATAAACTGAGGAAGGAAAGAGCAACAACAACAGAACAAGGTAGGTATTGTACCAACAAACTTGAAACTTTGCTTTACTTTCAGTATACGCACTGCCCCGCAGATAGGCTTAGCCGTAATAAATTGCTGTAATTTAATTGATTTGTTGATGCGATTGAGATAAATTATCAATAACAAATACTGTACGTTGATAAACAATAATAACGATTATGTAATAATAATATTATGGTTAGCACGTCTTCATCGAGGCAGTATAGTTGCGGCGCTTCAGCCACATAATGATTAGTGTCCATTTGCGAAAAGTAAATGAACTTGAGACTGCGATAAACAACAACAAAAACTGAAACAACAACAACAACGCTTTGTGAACCTAAAAAAAAACTGCAATATTCAAATATGATGCATTTACCATTTGAAGGTTTTAAAGGCGATTGTGGGCGCCGGCCGTGGCTCAAGTATTTAGTGTGTTGGACAAGTGGGCGGCAGTTACAGCTATCACGTCAACATCAAGAGGAATAGTCGTGAGAAGCTAGATCGTGGATCAGAACCAACGTTCTGTTGCTCCAAATAGTATAAGTCTTTAAAACCAACTAAAGAGCTTTTCAATTGATACGCCTCATTTTTCCTTTAGGGTTTCGCGGCTACGCGTATAGTAAGCTATAGATGGTTCAACGTTCTATAATCATCTATATATGCCATTTAATTATGGAAAATTAAAAACGTCAAACATGTTTGCAAATTAGCAAAATTTCTTATCAAAGTTCGCGAATAGTTTCGAGAGCTTTACGCGTGCTTACTGCAATCTTTGGTCGTCATACTTCTTTTTTTTTCATAATTATCTAACGCTTTAAGTGATTTGCATCCGCTAAGGCATAGCTGAGTAGAAAATATTTTGGATAGAAAGGAAGAAAGTGTTGTGGTGGGTGGAGTTGAGTTCACATCCATGCACTAGAATATTGTGCTAGTCCGACTTGTCTAAATAATAAAACGATAAAAAGTATGATCGCAAAATTTGACTCAATAGTTGAGCAATTGATAATGCCTCCGTTTTCGTGCCAAGAAGACAAAGAAAGTGCCAAGTGCCAAGGGTATTGCGATTCCTCCCGGTAGTGTATGTGAGAACCTAAAATTGTCAATTCTGCGTCAATCTCAAGAAACTGGCACCTCTGTGATCAGTTTGTGACGAATTTTGTGCACTGACTTGAACCTGCATCACTTAGAAAAAAGGATTGCATTATCAAGAAAGAAAGCAACGAAGGGACCAGATGTATCTACGGTCAAGCGATAGGACTCGCTCTAAATGTAGACAGAGGCTGATATGCCGGGCGTAGAAGAAAAGTGGACACGCCTTAAGAATACTGTCATTAGTACTGCTGACTACGTCTTAGACAGTAATTGTAGAGATCGGAATAAATGGTTCGATGACGAATGTAAGAACGTTAGAATGTTGCGTACCGAGCAATGCAACAATCTCATAGAACGCGGGCACGCGAAGAGGAATATAAAGAGCTCAGAAGATATGAAAAAAAAAAAACAGTTCGCCGGCGAAAGAAAGCTCGACTTCATCACCACATTAATCCTGGAACTATACCACTCTTGGACTACAGAAATCTAGTAAGAAGACTAAAAAGAATTAAACCTTTTGAGCTAGTAACGCATTTATAATTATGTATAGTATAAGTATTATGTAGTGTATAAGTGTGGGAGCCGTATCTCAGTGGAAATGCGCACGGCTACTGAGCAGGAGGTTCGTGGTTCGAATCCCAGTAACACCAAAAGTATTTTTAACGGTGTCCCACCTCTCGCGATTGGGTTGACAAACGTTCCGAGAGTTATAACTTGTCACGGAAAGCGGCTTCTCAATTCGCCGTTCGGATCCGGCCTTAAATTGTAGGTCCCTTACATTTGTGTCAAAAAATATACATGCACAACACAAATGGTCGCGAGAAGCTAGGCCTTGGACCGCAATGGTCTGTCGCGCCGAATATTATTATTATTATTATTCTTCTATTAATTAAGTCAAACCGAATTTGCTAGTCCGAAGACTAGATTGTAATATTTTACTAACACTGTCATGTGTTTTTCAATGAAAAAAGGTGTTTTGTTTAATATACTTCCTTAATTGAAAACCCCATTGTACTCGTAAATGTAACTTAAAAATTAAATAAAGAGTAGATTCAAAATGCGCCTCGTAAATGTCACAGTTATTATACAGGTACATTCGAATTCTTCGAATTTCATTGTCAACTATCAACAAGTTGAGCATTTGTTCCTTAGATTCCTCTATTGACGATTCCACTTGAAAAGAATGCACTTCCAATGCTGTAAAGTTAAGTACAAAGCGTAATAAATTTATAATTGAAGATAGCAATATAACAGAGAACGAGTGTCTAAGACAAAGGCTGCTTAAAAAATTCCACGTAAAAGCGTTACGTAACGTTATTTGTTTCAAGTTAACAGACTTAAATTTTACGTAAGAATAATTGTTGCAATAGTTCCGGAGCGATAAGAGAATAAAGAGGCAAATAGGTAGATACAAACATCATCATCATATTTGGCTCTACAAGCGGGGCCTTGGCCTGGCCTACCACGAAAAATCTCTCCACCAAGTTGATTTCGAGCCGATGTAGTCCAGTTTTCAAATATAATCACTAAGTTGTTTAATGAACAGCAAAGGACCAAAATGTTTCTCCTGCGGAACTTCAGGCTTAAGCGTTTAATTGTCACGTTAAGAAGTTTTTTTTTATTTTAAACAAGAAAATAATGAGCGTCGCTCCGATGGTCTCTTCGCCAATCAGTCTGAGCAAAAACTTCACCCTCCATGGTGGTGCGAATACCTTACTAAACTTAGGATCGATCTTCAATATTTGCTATACCAATAAATACTGGCAGCCTTACAAAGACTGCCTAAAAAGGTACAAGAAGGCCATCAAAGAAGCCAAGCGACCCTCTTGGATAGATTTCTGCCAATCAGACGAAAACACATAGGACTCTGCTAGAATTTGCAAGATCCTGTCCAAGGAGAGCACTTGTCCGACCTTCATTAAATAAGCAGAAGGTGTCTGGACGGCATCTGCGGCAGAACACCTGGATATTCTCACTAACACACACTTTTCCACCAGCAGTTAACAATGCGTACATAAATTGGAGAGAATTAATCCTGAGAACCCAGTCCCTCGTGATGTAGTGGATAATATCATAACCCCGAGAAAATGTTTGCTGGGCTCTAAGAAGTTTTTCGGCCTACAAGTCTCCCGGCCTGGATGGCATACGGCCGATTATGCTACATGCATGAATCAGCGAAAGATTTTCAGTCTCTAATTGTTCTTGCTAAAGAGTCTGGAGCGCATTCTAGATCATCATATCAGGCAATGATTTAAAGTCCCACAAGTATCGAGATCTCAACACGCATATCTTAAAGGCAGGTCCATGAACAATTACAAGCATTTTACGCTAGCCACCTGCTAGCACCAAACTAGTCGACAGAGGTACTTCCCAAGGAAGGGCCATCTCTCCCTAATTGTGGCTAATGGTTATTAACAAAATGGTACTAAAACTTAGGGAGGATAGAACGAAGGTAGTTGCGTGCGCAGATGACGTGGTGATACTCGTATCAGCATCAGCATCTTTCCCTAATCAGCGATATTATGAATAAAGTCAGCTCCTGGGCAACACGCTGTGGCCTTGGAGTTAACACAGTGAAGAGCTTCACCACTAAATCTAAAATACCGGCTTTTTTCTTTCCAAAAACTCAATGGGCAAAGTCTCAGTCTTACCTCCAGCGCCAAATATCTCGTAGGAATCTTACCATCAGTGAATTTCGAGCAAACTCTGAGATTGCATAGTTTCCCATAAGGTCTCTTTTCTATCGGGAATCGTTGCTTTACATTCGTTGGGAAGATACCACTGAGTTTACTTCGCTTCTCCACAAAGCCTGCAGGTGCTATCCACTTCTATTCTTAGATTCTTTAGGTGTCGCTTTAGTCTACAACGGCCTGTTAGGAACCCTGTAATGATTCTAGCATAACTTCTGATAAGTCCCAATATTGAGAGCGAGACGTCTTTGGGTTAAAGCTCCCCAACATTTCTCTTTCTTGTCGTAAGCCTGGAAGATTTTTCCATCTTACGGAGGCGGCTGCCTTACCTCATCTGCGTATCTCTTTTTGTATTGTGCTGTAGCCTATACCGCAGAATGGTTCTGACCCTACTAGTGGAGTTTCTGTCCCTTTATTCGTACTTCGTTGTCTTCTATGCCAGCGTGTTCGACACCCAGTACAAACGTTCCTTATTGACTTCGTCAAGTCTGTTTAGCTCCACCAGTTTTGTGGTGATGTATAATAGTTATTTCCCGGCTCATGTAGTTCCTTTTCAGATTAAAGTGAGCAGATCTATCGATGGCATATACTTCCTTCTAGAATATACTCGGGTACTGCCCGATTGCTTCAGAGTACATGGTTCGTGGCCGATGGACTATTGTATCCGTGCATTCTGCTTTCTTTGATTCATCCGTATACCACTTTATGGGTCCTGGATGTATCTGGTATCAGTTTCAGATCTGAATTCCTTCTTAGTGATCATTTTGATTTCAAAGTTATTCTGCAATTCAAGGTGCAAAACCATGTTATCAAACAGCATTTACGCTAAAGGAATCTGCTTAGCAAGTTAATCCACTATTCCTTTTGCTATGTCCTCCGTAAAAGCAGCATACCTTGCTCAAACGTAACTTAGTCTCCTTGGATTTTCTCTTTACCAATATGTGTAGTAGGAATAGCCCAAAGATTACCTCCTTACCCGCTGTGGGGAAGGTTCTTATGACCCCCATAATTAAAAAACAGGCCAGCCTCTGTACTTTTTCCAATTCCCTTGTCGTGGTGCTAACTTGGTTCTATGCTCTCTACCACTATGTGAAGTGGGAATAGCGCAAGGATTACCTCCTTACCCGCTGTGGGGAAGGTTCTTATGGTCCCCATAATTAAAAGACAGGCCAGCCTCTATACTTTTTCCAATTCCCTTATCGTGGTGCTTAGCTTGGTTCTATTCCACTGCTCAATAGGTAATCATTGCAATAACAATCATGGTGTACATCCAGAGCAGTCATCGGAGATTTGAATAAAATCGGGTTAGTTTTTTAAAAGAAATGTATTGGAGCAACCACCAGGCTCTGCGGCCCGATCAATTCCAATTTTTTACATAATGTGTTGTCATCGGAGATACACATGTGAAAATTTTTTTAAGAAAACCGGGCTTTAGGAAGTGGGTTAAAAATTGATCACAAGATTCCACCAGCCATCCATAATAATTAATATAAAGAATTAAAGAAAGTTAATAAATATTATGGATAACGTTTACAAAATTACTTAAACTGAGTCAGTTTTAAAAGATTGATGTATTTATATTGGGAACAGATACTGCTGGAAGGACCTAGTGGCGGTTTTTTGGAAAACAATTTATTGTCCCATAAAAAACTTAACTAGCACTTGATCATAAAAAGTTAAGATGTGCTCGGAGTAAATTGTGTCTTCCGAAAATATTCCTAGTGAAAGTGATCTATAGTCGGCCTTGAATCCTAAGCGCACCGAGGGCTTTAGGAAATTAGGGAATAAAGGAGAGGCAAGGATGAGATGTCTTGAATGTCAGCGGATCATAAACAGAGTAGACGACTATATCATAGTATTCGGATACATGCGTTTCACCTTTGTATTTCTTCAACAAAGAAATTTTAAACAAAAACTCGCTCACCGGGGGAAGAACACAGCGCAGCTGCTGCTGATGCGTAAATTAAAAACATTTTGCAGTGATAAAAAAAATATAATTATTTTTATTTCGTTGGCTAATTAACAATTTCATGTTATTGTCGTGTTTTGCGGAAATTTAGGAACATTTTCGTTATTCTTTCTGTTATCAATTGACGTGATGTATGCGCTCACACATCATCAGATAAAGGCAGGTTGATAATTAAATTAGTTGCGGATATGTGTAGTTCCATATATGTATGTGGCTTAACTAAATTAATTGTTTTTTAAGGTTTTTGTTTTAAATAAAATAATAAAATAAAATAACGACGCAAACAAATCACACCTCTGTCGTGACTGTATGGGCCAGCAAAATTAACGCCATTCCCGCGTGATTCTTTGATAACAGCTGTACACGAATATATAACCTGAGATTGAAATTTGCGATAAGCAAATTGTTTTTTAATTACTCCATGAAGCGACCATAGCTGTTTACGTAAATGACTTTTGTTCATGGTCTCCTTAATTCTGCATAGCAATACGAGATAAACTGGGGGGAACAAAGTGAACACAATTGATTACCTGACTTTTAAGTGGATCAAATTATCATGTATTGTATGTATATAGCAGGAATTAATTAATCACCCTGTTTTTATTTGCAAAAAAATATTGGTAAATAATTTTATTGCAATTAATTGATATCAGCATTGTATTGAACTTAATCAGTAGGGACGGAAATTGTACAAGACTTTATTTTGGGACGATTTTTTTTATCAAATCGATTTCCACTTATTCCGAATGAAATCAATCCTAGTTTGGCAAATGTGAATTCTGTAGTTTCTCGTTAAAATAGTCTATGTGTACAACAGAGTAATAACAGTGTAACAAATGTGTACAACAGTTAATATATAGAACAGAGTAATAACAGTGTAACAAATGTGTATAACAGAGTAATGTGTACAACAGACTAATAACAGTGTAACAAATGTGTATAACAGAGTAATGTGTACAACAGAGTAATAACAGTGTAACAAATGTGTACAACAGAGTATGTAATAACAGTATAACGCTTAAAAATTGTAACCCCCTCCGTAAAAAAGTTTCACTTAAAAAAGTAGCAGATTTCCAGCATCGACGACATAAACTCATTGCGGAGAGGTAGTCTCCTGTTTAAGTTGTTGTCTATCGATTTTTAAAAGACTTCTGAAAAAAGCCACCTATAAGGTCGATTCCGGAGACTCATAATTGATGAGATCTATGAGCGTTATAGCGATGTTGAAATCGTGAAGAGAATTAAGCTCGGTAGTGTCCGGTGGCCAGGACACCTACTTCGCATGGGCGATGAGATTCGAGTCAACACGGCTGCCCTTCGCAACGAAGAGACCAGAAAAACTACGGTCAAGCGATAGGACTCGCCCTAAATGCAGGGAGAGTAAGTCCTTGGGCTGAGATGTCGGGAGGATAAGAGATGTGGAGATGTCTTAAGAATACTGTCATTAGTACTGCTGACTCCATCTTAGGCAGTGGTCGTAGAGAGCACGACTGGTTCAATGACGAATGTAAGCTAGCGATTGAACGTACGAATGCTGTGTACCGAGAATGCAACAATTACATGGAACGAGTACACCCGAAGATGAATATAAATAGCTCAGAAGATATGAAAAAACAGTTCATCGGCAAAAGAAATCAACGAAATCTGGGGCTGCACATAAATGAGAGCAGAGCCACGTCTGCGGCTAGAAGATCCAACATTGGTCCCGCAATTCAAATAGTGGAGCGCGAATTTGAAGTCTAATAATGCACGTATAGGCCCATATTTTTTCCCATCGATATCAATTCTTACTTTCGCGAGTGCAACCCTTTAACTATCTCGGGTCAACTGCAGCAGCTGATAACAGCATGGAACCAGAAATACGCGAACGGTTGCTCGAAACCAAGAAAGCCTACTATAGTCTGTCAAGACTATTCAAATCCAGGAACTTAACCATAAAATCCAAGCTGCTGGTATATAAGACAATGGTCATACGAGTACTTACACATGGATCCAAGACTTGGGTGATTAGCAAAAAGCATTCTGACCTCTTAACCGCATTCGAGAGAAAATTCTTACGGAGAATTGTTGGCCCCGTATGTGAGGAAGGACGATTCCGGAGACTCTATAATGATGAGATCTACGAGCCTTACAGCGATGTCGACATCATGAAGAGAATTAAGCTCGGTAGGCTTCGCTGGGTACAGTACACCTAGCTCGCATAAGCGAAGATGCCACGCCCGGAAATTTATGCGGTAGGATTTATGGAACACGACAGCGAGGACGTTGGAAGGATGGCGTAGACCAGGATGCCCAGAGTTAAGGGATACCAAACGGGATGACATCGGCCCGAAATCGGGACCGGTGGAGAGATTTTTGGCGGGAGGCCAAGACCGGCCACCGGTTGTAGAGCCATAAAAGATGATGATGATTATCCCAAAAAGATAATAGTCAAAATGTATTTTTAGTTCTCTATTTTTGCATTAGTGTACTAGTGGTTAAAAGGTCAAATTGTAAATTTCTGTATAATTAGAGTGTCTTCACTAATTATTTCTAGATAAACTTTGGTTCGCACGATGATCTCGTTGACGGTTGCTTTGCTTTGCGTAAAACATAAATAAGAGTGTCACAAGTTAATATGTGAAGTGCATGATGTGTTTGTCGTGTGTGTGTTTGCTGAGGTTGTGTGGTTGTGATCTTTTGTAGTTCGATACAGCAGGTACTACTTCTCTGTAGGAATCTTCATGAATTTTGACCGTAATGTCAGAAAACAGGGTATACATACATATCTTAGATGAAAAACACAAACAGCTGAAAATTTGACAACTGCTATCCCTGCTGTCACTTGTTACTTTGTTGCCTTTTCTTCCATCAGTCGCAAGTTTGCCATTTTGTAAGTTCGCCGCTTTTTCTTACGTTCGTAAATAAATGCTAATATTTTCCGTATGATTTTAAATATTTGTGTAAATATCTGTTTAATTGTGTTTTTCCTAACAAGTTGCAAATATAACGCGTGTTTTTAGTGGCTCTGTGCGTTTTAATAGTCTTAATTTAGTGGCGTCGTTGTCCTGCCGGCGCGAGTGAAAAAATCGGCATGAACAAAATTATTGAAATTGGTGTTGTGTAAAAAATATGTAAAGAATACATACCAACATGTAGGAAAACGTACAGCACAAAATTTAATCGTAAGTTGACTATCGTGTCTTAGTGGTGCTCCATCACCAAAAATCGATCAGCCACAGAAATAATCTACGTCGTAGAAGACTGACTCTACGCTAATCTTCATCGACGGACTTGTCATACCAACTTTCGATGTATGTATGTACAAACGTATGTGGGTACTCCACGACTTCGTTCAATGTACAACGAAATTATGGTAAGTTTATGTACATACAACTAGATTCTATTTGAAAATATGTATTATTAAGCTTCTAGCATATACTTCCTGTAAGGAATGAATGTAGCCTTATGCCTTACTGTTATTTTACAATTTTATAGGTAACTTGTGTTGTTTTCCCCTTAAAAAATTACCAAAAATTTACATAATTGCTATCTGGAGGATTACATTCAATTCCACTTGCTCTGGATTATATTTTCTTTTGAAATCGCAATACTGCGTTTCGTTTATCTTCTACTAGCTGTTTCCAGGCGCTCCGCCAGCCGCACACATGAATCTCCGCCTTTCCCTTAATACCACGGGAGGGATGTAAATACTATTATCTAAACTTTTTCCACATGCCAATAATATACATTGAAATATTCATAAAAATCGATTTGCAAATTTCTACACTAATAGGAGGAAGAAGGGTGAAGAGGGTGTACTTTAGTCTATACCCTCTAACTTTCCTCCAACTGCCAATAATATAAATTGAAAATTTCATAAAAATTGGTTGGTAAATGGGAGTTTCTTTAAAGAACAACGTTGCATTCATTTTAGCTTTGCCCCGGTGCCGTGCTGCTCTTACACACATATGCACAAATATCTCCGCTCAAGCGCCATCTTCCGGGCAAAAAAAATTTAAGCATGTTTGGTCACTAATCCAATCATATGTTGTGAACAACGCTACGTCCAGTGGTTTAGGTGTGATGAGGTTTAAATATATATGAATAATCATATTTTCAAAAATATATCCAATCCATCGCCTCCTACCGTGCTCAAAAAAGAGGAGCCCCAAACGAACATATGGTGTGAATATGGCTTCAATATGTCTAGTGGTTTAGTCGTTATGGGGTAAAAAAAATATGCACGAACGGACCAAACGCCAAACCACATTTTCATAAATATCTCCACTCCAGCGCCACCTTCCGGGCAAAAAAAAATATAAGCATATCGGGCCACTAATCCAAACATATGTTGTGAACAACGCTAAGATAAGTCCAGTGGTTTGGGCGTGATGAGGTTAAATATATATGCAAAATCATATTTTCAAAAATATCTCGAATCCAGCGCCACCTACCATGCACAAAAAAGAGATAAACCTTAAGGAGTGCTGATCGAACATGTGGTGTAAATAAGGCTTCAATATGCCTAGTGGTTTGGTCGTGATGAGGTAACAAAAATATGCACCCAGGGACCAAACGCCAATCAACATTTTCATAAATATCTCCATTCTAGCGCCACCTACAAACAGCGTCAAAGAAAACATGCACTTATCGGACTGGTTCGATGACGAATGAAGCTACGCAAGAATGTTGCGTACCGAGCAATGCAACAATCTCATAGAACGCGGGCACACAAAGATGAATGAAAAGAGCTCAGAAGATATGAAAAAGTAGTTCACCGGCGAAAGAAGGCAGCCTGGGAGAAGAATCTCGTCCGTGAACTAGAACAGTATAGAGAGCGAGGACCGCATCAGGCGCCGAAGTTCTACCAAAGAGTCCGCGGTATGACGCAATATACACCGCGTTGCACATACTGCAAAGACAAAGAGGGTAATCTGATCGCCGATCTCAAGGGATCATGAGTTCCAAAATGGCCAGCTAATTGAGGAATTGGAAGCTCCACCAATGACGGAAGAGCACATGACTTAGACTTTAGAGCCGCCTATGATATTATAGCCAGAGTAGAACTTAATAAACCCATGAGAGAAATAGACTGACTGACTATGTCGGTTGACCATGACCAAGGTTAAATATCCGGATCACTATCAAGTCCATTCAACATCTATAACGGGCTCCGACAAGGGGATGGACTGGCCTCCGTTCTCTTCAACCTGGCGTTGGAGAAAGTGATCCGAGATTCTGACGTAACAGCGAGAGGAACAATCCTCTATAAGTCCATTCAGATACTGGCTTACGCAGACGATATTGACATCGTTGGAAGAAACCGAAGAATTGTTGGCCCCGTATGTGAGGAAGGACAATTCCGGAGACTCGATAATGATGAGATCTACGAGCGTTACCGCGATGTCGACATCGTGAAGAGAATTAAGCTCGGTAGGCTCCGGTAGGCAGGACACCTAGCTCGCATGAGCGAAGAGAAGGAGGAAAGTCCTTTGCGGTAGGATCTAGGAACATGATAGTGAGGCCCGCCAAGCCTACGCTGGAACGATTGTGTAGACCAGGACGCCCAGAGTTAAGGGATGCACAACTGGATGACATCGCCTCAAAATAGGGACCGGTGGAGAGACTTTTTGCGGAAGGCCAAGACCGGACTCCGGTTGTAGAGCCAAATATGATGATGATGTTAGAGTTTGTAGGATACCGAGTTGTAGGAGGGTCACTTGTATACTAAAAAAGAGTCGCACAACACACCAGCGAAGATTCTAGCCGTTGCCTTCACTTCGCGCATGAATAGTATACATTCTTTCATGTATGACTATTATTATTAATAATTAATTAATTTTAAACCATGTGTGCTTACCAAATTGAGTTGAAGCAACAAAAATTAACTGAGCAGCTGTTTAAGCACAGGAAAGTGTATCGTAATAGGTGTTTGAACAATCCGGCTAATTTTTTTTTCAGATTAATTTTTATTACCATCTTTTCATTGAAGTGCAGTATTGTTGCGTCACACTGTTGTTCTTCTTAATCTACATATTGTATTTAGATATTTTAATTGGCTTAGTAATTCAAGTGAGCGGATAAGGAAAGATAAGAAAGCTAAAGAATGTCTACTACACCCGTACTATATCATGTGTGACACGACACATAGTCGAAACATTAAAGTGAAACAAATACAAATCATATGTCAATTAAGTGTCAATTGACGATTTGTCAATCAAAAATATTTCGATCAAAAATGTCGGAGTCAAATTTGGCATTCATCCAATCCATTGCTTGTTAATTTATTTCTTATTGAAATAAATGGAAACTGATCATGTAACCCTCCTCTAGAGTGGAGGGTAGCTCGGAATCATAAGAACAAATTACAACAAACCCACAAGATACGTCAAACACGGCGCCGCACCATAGCTGCCAAATTGATGGAATGCCTTTCTGTCAGGAAATAGTGGCCAACATTTAATTGTCTCAAGAAAAAGAAGAAAAAATGCTGGAGAATTATGTCTGGAATGCTTGCGCCTCATGCTTCGTAACAAGATATTTGGTACTCTGGAGGGGAAAAGTTCTCTATGGAATGTTCTTTTGTAAATTGATTTCGGCGGCGACATGCTAAGTTTTCGTATGTGCTACCTCTTAGTTCTATAGCTACATACAGGATAAGGGTACAAATAAACGGGTCGCTAGTTTTTATTATTCAATTCAATGTCAAGTGTCTTACAATTAAAATATTTCTAAATTTTATTTAGAAGAGTTGCTCCCATTATGTTTTCGTATATGCTACCTCTTATTTTCAATTAGCCCAGCTCTTGTAGAACCTATTCGTAAAAGCTTCTGTGGCAATTTAAAAATGCTAACCAACTGAACCCGAACCAATTTTATAGCTCATATGATTGGTCAACCTGCTTTTCCAACAATAATGCTAATGAAGCTTCACAACTTCTCACGTCGATAATTTTGCTAGGAATAGAAAATTGCATTCCTTCGTAAGAATAAGTGTTTTGTACCTTGTTTTACTCTCGTTAACATGAAGTTCCAGATTTCGTGCCGCCCGTTCGAACTGCATGAAAGCACAGATCTACTAACAATGACAATGTCGTCGTCGCCAGTATCTGAAGAGGATTGTTCCTCTCGCCGTTACATCAGAGTCTCAGATCATTTTCTCCAACGCCAAGTTGAAGAGGACGATGGACGCTTGTCAGAGCCCGTTATAGAAGTTGTATGGGCTTGATAGTGATCCGGATTTTTTACTTGGGTTATAACAGTGGTCATGGTCAACCTACACCGTCCTATCATGGCTTTATAAAGTTCTACTCTGACTATGCTATAATAGGCTATATGCTATAAAGTCTATAAAAAGTAGGTGTAGTGAGTTTTGAAACCCTAGACATTTTTCCATCACATGCCTAAGGGTGTAAATCTGATCAGTTATTGATTTCCCTGGTTATAAAGCCACACTGGTATGGACCAATGATGACTTTAGCGTATTGGGCTATCCTTTCTTGAAGGATAGAGGAGAAAATCTTATAGGCGGTACTCAACAACGTTATACCACGATAATTGCTGCATGTTGTGATATTTCCTTTCTTATGTATGTGGCACAGGATGCCTCTTCGCTAGTCTTCTGGCATAGCTTCTTCCTCCCACACTTACAGCTTACAGCTAGCTTACATTCGTCATCGAACCAGTCGTTCCTATCTCTACGACTGTTGCCTAAGATGGAGTCAGCAGTACTAAGGACAATATTCTTAAGGTGTGTCCATTTCTAGGGCAAACCCCGTTGTTTCTGGTCTCTTCTTGACTCGAATCTGAATTGCGGATAATTTTTTTTTGATGATGCATCTGTGCTCGGAGCACCATACCAGCAAGGGGTCCGAGTCGACGTTGGCACCTCGGGACGTGTGAACCGTCATCAGGTTCGGGTTGTTGCGGCGGTCTATCAACACGTGGTCTATCTGATTGCGAGTGGTTTCATCAGGAGATACCCAGGTGGCTTTGTGGATATTTTTACGCGCGAACCTTGTACTCGCAACGACCAAATTATTGCTTACTCCCATCTCTATGACTCGTTGTCTATTGTCATTAGTGTTCTCGTGTAAGCTATGGGTGCTAAAGTACTGCCTGAATACTGACTCCCTTTCTATTTTGTCATTCACATCCCCCAGAATGATTTCTACATCATACTGAAGGCAGGCGTGGAGTTCCCGTTCGACTGATTCAAAGAATTCTTCTTTTTCATCATCTGTGGAATCCTCTGAAGGTTCGTGAACGTTTTTGAGGCTTATGCTTTTAAATCTGCTCCGCACGCGAGGTGCATAGCTGTTCATTTATTGCTTTAAAACCGATAACAGTGGGTTTCATTCTTTTGCTGACTAGAAACCCTACCCCGAACACATGATATCCTGCATGACAGCTGTCATATTCTGATTTTTGTAAGGCACCATTCCCCGTCCACCGCATCTCCTGAATTGCTGTTATGTCAGCGTGTTATGTCATATTTGGACAGGGTATCAGCTATCGAGCTCTATAAAGTGAGCGTACGTTCCATGAGAAAATCGTTTAGCCATTTTCGTTGTCGTGGTCGTCGTTCATCAGTGTATCCGAGGCAAATTTGGGATTTCGTAATAAAGTTTTTTTTATGAGCGAGATTATTGGCTATTTTTTAAAGCGACTAGCCCGATCATTTAGCTTTTCCTGTGTTGGAGGAAAAATACCGGCGGCCACCACGTGGAGGTTTGATCGCACTTCCACCAGTCAGAGATAATTACGGCTACCTGCAACTCTGAAGCATTCTGTGTTATTTGCCCTATTCTGCTGATGGCTGACCGCTAGTGTCAGTTCAGTGTCAATTTCAAAAAGGGCTCACTTTATTTATAGAGTATAAAACAAAAACTTGCTTTCCAAATAAAATTATTTATTATTTGTAGAAATATTTTTTTTTAATCACTTTTGAGTTATATTTAAAAAAAAGATTAAACAAAGCACTTCCCAACACTTAAAACTATGCGAAAGCTGAATTTCGCAAATGTCATCGCTCTTAAAATTAACTGTTATTGGTGTGATTAAATTTAAGGTGTTTGTTTTGATAACTCTTCCAAACATATTAACCTGTTCGTACATAATAAGGTTTGAAATAAAATCAATAAGAACTTTTGTTATAAACTCATAAACAAGTGAAGTTGCAACATTATGGTTGAAAGCTTAATACAGAGAATTTCAAAAAAATTGTGTTCGTTAGTTAATTGCTGTTCAATTTGTTTTTATTTAAGTCAAATTTGAATAAAAATATTTGCAAATCATTATGTGTTAGTCCCACTGTGTAAATTGAATGCGCCACACAAACTTATTATTGTGAATGAATAAATTGCATGAAATGCGCCGAGACTACCTACACGCTACACCTTCTCTCTATCTGTCACCATCATGCTCTTTTCTATACAACAAACGCATTAATTGAGTAAAGACGCGCGCCGGCTGGCTAACTGACAATGATAACAACAACAACCACCAGTAAGCTCTCATTCCGCTCTCTCTCTCTCTTAGATTATGCTGCTGGTCGAGATAGGTTGTGTTTTTTTAATATTGTAATTACTTTTGTTGGCGGGAAACAATGCCATTCACCTGCTATGAGGCACCATACAATAGACGTCCAAACAACAATCATTGGTGACATTGTTAGGCACCTACCGGGAACAAAGAAACAACGCAACAAAATTACTGCATCGAACGCACTGACTACACTTAGTTGGCAGGGGTTGTGTATACTTTGCGTCGGTTTATCCAAAGTTGTCAACTCTAGAAATGGTAAGAGTGGTGTACCCCCTTTTTTGGTTGCGCTCCGAAAAAGGACAGAGAAAACTCCAGTCTTTGTAAGGTTAATGGGATACAGGACGGACAACTTCTCAGCAAACAGGTTGAAGTAACTATACCTGTTTTTGATTACTTTATAAATAAAAGGATTCTTTACGCAGCCGTATTTAAAGTGGGGAGCATTCTTCAAAAAATCGGAAAAGTTTGACGAGACGTGGATTCATATTTTAGTTAGAATCTTTTAAGTGACAACTCAAAAATTTTGTAAGAAAGTAAGATCTCAGCTTAATGGTTATGTAAAATTTTGACCTTAATTAAGATTTATTATCGATCATACCAAAACTATTAGCAAAAACGTAAACAAAACTCATATAAAAGCTTGGATTTTCAATCGTTCCCAGTTACGAGTACATACATCCGAAGCAGGCTGGCAAAATGGTACTGCCAAACTAAGGTAATACCATTTTGCGAAAGAAATGTTTTTTTTTTACCATTTATCCGCTTAACAGGTGTGCCAACTGTTATGTTATTCATAGTCCCATGTACCACCACACGTAATTCTTCACCTCGCGATCTCCTTGGATTACAATCTTTGATTGCCGTCTAGTTTATGAGTCAACTTCTATTAATGCATGGAGGTCATAAGTATGTGTTTGACACAACACACCTCTGTGTAAGAGTGGCAATCTGCTTGACTTAAGTTACCAAGTAATCTCTTTCATATCATTCATCGCGTCTGTCCCCTGTCCGTCTATGAAAGTGGTTCACGCTGGCTGGCTGCGTAACAGTGTTGCAGATGTAAAGCGGATGCATAGCCATTGTTGTTGAAGCAGCAGCAGAAGAAGAAGAAGAAAGTGAGATTTACCATTCAGGCACGGTTTGAGCAGGTAAATATGTACAAGTGTTAAAATATTGCAGAGTATAAGGTAGAAGGTAGTCGCATTGGCGTAACGAAAGTTTTTGATTGGGAAAGTTGGGAAATCAAAATATCTAAATCAAAATTCTAAATATAAAATCCCCAAATCAAAATCCCCAATTCTAAATCCCCAATACAAAATCAATACATAATATCCTAGCACAGAATGCTTGGGGATTTTGTGTTTTTCGTTATTGTGTTTGTGGATATTGTAGCTCTGGGGAAAATTGTAATTTTGACTTTGTTTTTGGGGATTATAAAATTTTAATAGTTCTGCTTGAAATGTCCAAGTACAAAATCCCCGATTCAAAATCCTCAAATTAAAATCCTCGATACAAAATCGCCAATTCAAAATCCCCAATTCCAAGTCCCCAATTCCAAGTCCCCTATACAAAATAGCTCTGGGGATTTTGTACTCGGCGACTTTGTTTTTGGGGATTATACAACTATAATAATGAAATGTCTAAGTACAAAATCTCCGAATCGAAATTCCCAATTCAAAATCTCCACATTAATATCCTCTATACAAAATCCCCAAACCAAAAACCCCAAAACCAAATCTACAAATCAAAATCCCTAAATTAAAATCCCAAAGTCAAAATCCTCAATAAAAAATATCCATGCATAAAATGCTTCAGAATCTTGTGCTTGAGGATTTTGTATTTGTCGATATTGTAGCTTTGGGGATTCTGTAGTTCGCTATTTCGTGTCTCTCCCAGGAAAATATTCGCAAGAAAAGTTAGAAATTTTTATCGTTGTTATGTAAGCAACTGCCTGAATTTTCCTTAACGCTCCATAAAAGCAAATAATTTTCGGAGGTGTCTGTCACATATGTGGCCTGCATGGCGTATGAGTAATTAAATTCAGTTTTAAAGGGCGTATGAGTAATAACTGAGGGTAGGCATCAAAAGAAGCAAGTTTAGAGGATCAAGGGTAGTCATCTTGGTAGTGAAAACATAGATGAAGATAGACTGTGAGAATCATCAGATATTGGCAGTGTCGTCTATGATTAAAAAAAAAAGAACGAGGAGGTTGATAATTACATGAGGCAGTTTATTAGCAGCACGTATACTTCCAAATAGAATGTGGAAAACTGACCATGTATAACCTTCACATTCTTCGCAGGAAGGATAACCAAATACTGTTGCTGGAAGATCATGATTCACAGAAAAGTCAAAGTACGTTGGGGTATTAAAATGTCGATCTTGGGACTAAGCGAGATGGCTTGATGTGGGAGAGTTCAAATCTCCTTCTGAGCTTAATACCGAAAGAAGGGAAAGCGGAGGGCTTTCCCTCTAACATATCAGCTGAACAGAACTATGTCTTGCCGTACTTAGAATAGCCTAATTTACAATAGGCACCCTTTGTAAATCCTGAGTGGGACTACTGCTAATTTGAACCTCAGCCAAAAGTCTCATGTCATGGAAGCCATTTATCGACCAGGTACTGACGGCAATGAAGGCAGAGCAAGCATAATCTCGGAACGACAAAAAAATTAGGAAACTTTTATGAGTTGCAACTTCCAAACAACACCCAATGAAACGTATAGACTGTTCCCTTTTGACTTCGGATGAGGATCAGCTTAGAAAATGGAAGGAAATTAACGGGTTAGATGTAAATGCAGTTTCCACGAGCTTGTAAGAACTGGTCGGAGCTACAAATTCGCCCGTACATACTTGACATAGCAACAACGTAATAAAAGCACTCGAGTAAAAATCAAATGGGGAGCTTGATGGCTTTTCTACTGAGCTTCTGAGCATCCCCAGATTCAAAAACAGATACGCTCATAGTAAACGTATGGGAACTGAAAAGTTTTTCTGATTATTAAAAAAAAGAGAATGATCGATTATCTTCTAAAAAATGTGATGGAAGGTAGCAGTTGAAGAGGTATGTTTGCTCTTCTTGTGGGGTACAAAATAATAGCTAGATTTTTCTTGGAACGAATTATAGATTATCGATGCCGCCAAAAAATTGTAAAGTCTTCCGATATCTGCTCTTTTTGTAATCTACGTTTTACCCAAATAGAAGATATCAGAAGACTTCGCCATTAAACATAAAAACACTTTGCGGATCATTACAAGACATTAGGCGCGTTTGAAATACGGATGGCTCCGTATTCTCAGTAACTCAAACACGATTCCTCAAGGCAGAATTCGGAGACAAAATTATTTTGGATTCTCACTCTCCTCGTTATGGTGGTTGACTTTGACTAGTTTTTATTGCTGAACTGGCAGATATCTGCGAATGTTGTCCGACTGAATGTAATTCTCTTCAGTTAGGAGAGAGAGAAAATCTCTGAGCCCTCAGCTATATTGAACGCGCCTATTGTGTCAGTTTAGCCTGCTCTTCATAGGTTTTGAGAAGGCATTTAATAGTGTAAACGGGATTTCGTGCTGGCATTCTTTGCGCAGAGGAATCCCCAAAAAACTAATAGCTCTTATTCAAGTTACATACGAGAATGCTAAATCACACCTCGATATTTGCAATTCAAAGTGCGGTTCGACAAGGCTGCATTCTTTCACCACTCTTATTTTTAGTGATCAGCTCTAACAACTAATACCCGAGGAATATATTGGACGTTCACATTTTCAATAAAGCATTTGGATTGCGCTGACGATAATCGTTTTCTTTCTCGCTTACACTAAATATGGCTTAAAATATGGAAGATTGGATTTGGAAGAATCAAAAACGGACTAAGGACAAACGCGGCCAAAACAAAAACCGAATCAGCATTTCGAATTCCACCTTTCAAGCTAACATTACTGGACTGTAACTGACATAATTTGAAATGTGCGTCAAAAATTCGCAACTTGGCCTCACGTCAAGCAACGCAGTTTAATTACCAACATACGCTTAGCAGGACGACATGTATTTAATGAAAGGGTTAGGTGATGGTATCTTAACAAACGATTGTGACGATGAACTTTAATTTGTTTTAGAGTAGTAATTATATATTTGGACTCAAGTGAAAAAAGGTTAATTCCGTCATTTTTGACGGGTACTCACTAGTAACATAATAAACTCAAAATTTTTTTTTGACAGATGTACACATTTCGAGCTGTCAAAGCTAAAGTAATACGAACACATATATAATTGGACGAGTGCTATTAAATAAATTATTATTTAACAGTTGTTTAAAATAAATGAAAATGAAAAACAATTTAATGTCACAGGTTGCCACCTTTACACTACTCACTCGTTCTTCATATTACATCGATACTCGTACGTGCCCAGTGCACACGCTGCAAGCGGTTATTGTTTCCATTTAATTGTTTAAAGCAGTAAGCTTATACGAGTACGTCTGTACATACATATGTATTATAGCTAAAGTTAATTATGTTTTTTCCGATCTGGTTGCACGCCGTCGCATTGGTGCCACGCGTGCGCATCGTATGAATGCATTTGAGGTGTTTCACTTTTTTTTCGATTTATTAATGCGCACAACAACAATAGCCTCTGGTAGTAAAATAGACAGCGTCCGTCCGGTTGTGGTGCGTCAAAGCCTCAGCGGGCAGTGGAGTAGAAATGGTGATGACGGAGCGGAGCTACAACAAAACTTAATGACAGACTGAAGAAAAGGTCGGTGGTCGATCGGTCGTTCGGAGGCAATGCAATTCATTTCTTTTGTTGTTGTTGTTATTATTATAGCTTTTTTACGGTCGCATAAATTATTAAAATTCAATGTGACTCAATTGGTTAGCAACTTTTTTCCCCTTTTGGATTCACTGATTGTAACGGGGTTTTTCATTAAAAACAACATAACAGCAACTAATAACTTATGGTTTGCTTTGTTGTTGGATTTCAACTGACACCTCCACCTCGAAATGTGCAACATAAATCTTTCATAAAATGTTGACTCAGTTTGGGAAGTGACTTGGGGAAATTTTTTTTCCATTGAGGTTATCGAAAGTTTGGCTTTTGGCAGACACTGCGACCTGAAAGATCTATTGTATCTTAGGGTGTCTTTACTCTAAGAGAGACATACAGCTCCCCAATGAACGATAGTACATCCTTAGTGGCAGAATTTCTCAACTCCGCTATCGAGCATATTTCCTAGTGGCGTCTCTTTAACCAAAGTAATGCTGGGCATTCGCAGAGAATGTGCTCGGATGACTCTTCTTCTTCCTCCTCTTCCGATCAGACCTACATTCTGTATCAGAACTCGCACCAATTTTGTTAAGGTGAGCCACAATGGCCTGTTAGGAAACTCACCAGCTTCCCAATGCTATCCCTATTAAAATTAAAGATTTCCTTTTAGGAAAAGGGTCAGATTAATTGCTTGGATTGCCTAAGCCCCTGGATGCTTTCCCGAAGATTGTGCTCCCAACAATTTATCAGTGCTGTAGCGGAAGCCCAGATGACACCACATTTGGGTTCAGGTCCTATGAATGCAGATTGCAAGCCAGCCCTAGCTAGTTCATCTGCAGATTCATTGCCTGCAATTCCCTGATGACCAGGGAGTTTGACTCTATTGTGTCTGGTAACAGATTGCAGTGCATCTTAACAGTTTTTAACGTATATTGAGTCCATTAAATTGAACGACAGCGCTTTAAGTGCTGACTGGCTATCTAAAAAGACATATATTCTAGCGCCTTTTATTTCTTTATTGAGGTTAATTCTGGCGCAGATCTCAATGGTATGGAGTTCTGCTTGGAAAACCGAAAAAAACGTTTTCCCATTGGTATCGAGACTTTGGTGTCTCGACAGAAAGACAAAGACACAAAGACAAAGCTCCATCTTCAGATTCCATCTTCCATCCATCTGTGTACCAGACCAGACCTATAGCGTCCAGTGGCGGAACAGGAATTGAGTTAAGAATTTTCAGGTGACCCACAAAGTCCCCAGTTTGTACCCGTATTCTAGTTGCAGCTGAATAGGGCATCTAGCAGCCGTCTTCCTAATAAAGATTGACAGGGGTGAAAGCCCTACAACAGCTTCTAGTGCTGTAGTAGGACAGGTGCGAATGGCACCCGTTATACCTAGACAGCCCTTTGTAGCTTACTTGCCGTTGTCCATTCAAGAACTTTTGGCCACCAAACGATGGCCACTACAATAGGTCTCATCATCATTGTGTACATCCAATATACCACTTTAGGATTTAAACCCCAATTTCTTCCGTAGAAGCGTCTACTGGCCCATAAGGCAATAGTGGCGCGTTCGATGGCGGACTTGATATGAAAATTCATGTTTAGTCGTTCATCAAGGATGACGTCGAGAAATTTAACCTCACTGGAATAATCTAACGTGTGCCTTTGATGATCATAGGTCCCAAATCGACCAGTCTTCTTTTCCTGAAAGGGTCTGGAATGGGTTTGCAAGAATTAATGGATAGTCCTTCTCTGCTGCACCATTCTAAAATGTGTAGTAAAGCACCTTGCATGACACTAGTGGTACTCTTGCAGTGTTAACCACTAATAAAAATCGCCAAATCGTCCGCATAACCAATGGCGATGTAGCCTGATCTGTGAAGATCGACAAGAAGATTGTCAATGAGTAGTGACCATAGAAGGGGAGAAAGCACTCCTCCTTGGGGACATCCCTTAAATTATGCGGTCTGTCATACACAGTCGCATATTACAGGTTACATTTTCCTCGTCGAACCGCTTGCTGAGGGTAACTGACGTACACTTCGCGTGATGCAGGTTCACCTGTAACACTCTAATGGAACTAATTAGTCCTCCCTGGATGATGAAGCTGAAGGGGTGGTTTCGGCAAGAGCGCGCTCTCTATCCTTGCCCATACGTAAAGCATGTTTAAGTCGCCTTCTCTCTAGCGAGCTCAATTTAATGAATCCACCTCGGTGTTGCTGGATCAGTAGCCCATCTAATGCCTTCCCAATGGAAGACCATCCGGATTTCTGCGAGATGACGCTATATGCATCGAGCGTCAGAATCAGAAGTGACTGATTCTACGTCTTCAGTTCTAACGCCCTAGCGAGTTACAGATGGGTAACAGATGGATAGGGTTCGGCTGCTCAGCAGCGGACCAATCAGTTGAGGCCAATATGAGGTAGGGCATCGAGTTTAACCGTTTCTCTAAATACAGCGAGTTGCTCAACAGCAGGGTCCGAGGTTAATGCGCTTTGAGATGCCTTGATCTAATAATTACTAAAACTTGAATCAGTAATGACCCACGAGTATCCGTGAAATGAGGTCACTTATGACAGAGCCCGAAATGTCATGGAAAGGTCAGTTAAACTGAAGGTCGCCAGGTATTCAGAGTCCGTATTCTATCGACTTAGCATCCTCATAGCCATGCATCAATACGCGTATGCTGTTCCACCTGGGATTAGGAATAGCTTTTACAGAGGATAGGACAAATCCGTCGCCTTAAACCCACCTCCTTTACCCTGGCTTGGGAGCGGCTTGGCTTAAAACAAAGGTTAACAGTTTAGAAAATTCAAAAAAAAACTTCCTGACTTAAAATAAAACAATCAATAGAGAACAAAAGAATACAATTTTCTCCGCCATATCAAACCGCATAATTTGGAGGTTTTTTTATTAAAGAAATGTTTGTTATTAAAGAAATATATCGCGAATACAAAGTCAAGTTAGAGAATGAGAATTTTCGTTGTTAGCTCATTAGCATCTTGAGATTTTTAAGGCGAGTGTGAGTTTCATCGCTTAAACGTAAAGATGTAGTTACGCTATAACTTGAAAAGCCAGAGAGACAAGTAGTGACCTTTTTTTTTTGGTTGAATCGTTTGTTGTTTACTTGTTTACAACAATCGTCTCAGAAGGAATCAAGTTAATGATCGTAAATATTGTTATTACCTTTCGCTTTCATTTGTTTCGTTTTTATTGTTTTTGTTGTTAAACTATCAGTTTGTTAGCTTTCAATTACACGCATAAGTCAGTCTGTTTACCACCCAAAGTATCTCCGGTTCGCCGGTTTTCTCGACCAAGGCTAACTACTAGTATCGAGTTTTTTTTTTTTTTTTGTTTGTTTATTATTTCTTAGTAATAGGGAGAATGTAAGAACTCAAGCAAATCGAATTAAGCTAAGATTGTGTTCTCGTGTCCTTCAAATCTTACTGTACATAAAATTGAGTTTACAGCATCGACGGTAATGCTCTTCATTATAACAACAGTCGAAGACAGTCTTTAAAAAAGATTAGGCCGGGCTGTGTCGGGGCGCACAGCCGTTGGTTTGACGTGTAACGTCTATGTCAGCGACAAGTCCCTTTTAGTGTAATGGATTGAAATAAAAACAAGACATTGACTGCGTACTAAACATTTTTTAATACAAAACAGACACTGAATGGCTCACAATTATTTATTTTGATTAACATTCGACGAAAATTTTGTTTAAACATTGGCCTGTTATATGAGAAATGAGATGCTTATGTATCTCTTATAATATTAAGATTAATGTGTCTGGTGAACGTATAGTGCCCAATGTTGTCAGTTCTGTAAACACGTAATTGGGGCCGAATTCAACTCAGTTCGAAGACGTCTTCGACAGATGTGTGTGGGAGATATCTTCACTCGATGTGACCATTGGTACCGGCACACAAGAGCGGTTGAGGTACTAGCGGAGTCGGAGTCGTTCACTCGTTCAATAAAGGACACTATTTTACTTTACGATAGTTCTAAATAAACTCTATGTACAGACATATAAACCACCGCGCTAACTTATCTAAATCGTCAGCTAGACTGAAAAAAAATGCCAAATGCTTGAAAAATTCGTTGAGGTACTTCCAAAAACGTATACAAGATCGTGACAGGTGACAAGTCATGGATATTTGCGCATGAGCCGGAAATAAAAGGGCTATTGACTGTTTGGGTCTTCCAATTCGAAGACAAACCAACAAAAGTTGTGCGAGCTCGGAGCGTTGGGAAGCAAATGGTACCGTGTTTCTTCACGAAAACCGGTCATGTGGCCACTGTTGCTCTTGAAAATCAAAAGACAGTCAATTCAGCTTGGTATACGACCATTCGTTTACCCGAGGTTTTCAACAAATTTAGAGAAAACAACCCAAACGGCGAATCATTTTGCATCACGATAATGCCAGCTCACACACATCACATCAAACAAGCGAGTCCCGAGGTGACTGCCTTGTGGTACACCTGACATTACCTGGAAAGAATTCGAACGAAAATAACATACATTTTACTCACCAGTTTGTTGCAATCCAAACATAACAGCAAAACCAACAAAGAACGCCAAATAGGCAATCAGGCCGGAACGATTCTTGGACAAAATCTCAAAGAACACCACATACAATAGTGTTCCGGTTGCAAGTCCTTGCAGCACAGCCGATGGAATACTTGCCGCCGTTGTATCATTACTATGGCTTATCAATATGCCAACGCCAATGCCAATTGGACTGACAATCGCGAATGTCAGAACGTACACTATCGAGAGGGTGAAACGCGTACGCGCAACAATCAATTCGACGCCGACGCAAAAGGCTAACACCAATTTATGGGCGGAAACTGCACCAAACATGAACCATACATTGCTCGTCGATGACTCCAATCCGATGGCCATACCTTCGAAGAGTTCGTGCAGTGACAATGCCAGAACAATCAAAAGTCCACGCAGGGATGATGCGATGGTATCTTCACCAGTTGGCAAGTGACTATGACCATGTCCAGTGGCATCTCCATTAGTGTGACTGTGATTGTGGCTATGCTGATGATGATGATGATGGTGGTTGTGGTTGTGGCTGTGGTGATGGTTATGGTGATTATAATGGTGCTCGTGATGCTGATGGTGATGATGGTCGGTACATTCCTTCTGCAGATCATCGTGATCGTGGTACTTGGTGTGATTCAATTGCGAATCGACGGACATCATCTTGCCGGCTGTGTTATTTGCCTGATATTTTTGATTTTCCATATCATTCAAGAGGAGATTCTGCACAGACAGGCCAGCGGTTACACCTCCATTTGTGACCACCGATGATCGTGCGGACGGCACTTGTGTTTCTGACGGAGCTGTTGCTTTAGCTGGCAATTCAGTACCACTGGCATTGCCCAGTTGGTCACCGTCAGCATGACTCCTGTTCACCTTCACCAGATAACTATCACGTATGCTGATGCCACGTTCAAAGGCAGCAGCAGCTGGTGCCTCCTCATTGGCAATACTATTCTGCCGATGGATATATGCATGGATCAATTCTTCGATGAGAAACATTGCAAAGAATCCCAAACACATCAGCAGCTCGGCAAGGGGGAAAGATAATTCAGGCAATGTACCGCATTCCTGCAGTTGTTCCACTGTCTCTTGGACTTCGGGCAACAAATGCAGAAATGTTGTGCACAGCAAAACACCACCACCAAAATACAGGAGGCACTTGACCACCGTTGCCGATCGTGCATTTGTGTTGCTTTCGGTCCATTTGAAGCAGCGATTCAGTAAAAATGGGATCGAGCCGCACGCTGTTGAGGCACAAAATAATACTACCATGGCCGTTACTTTGGCAATTAACAGATCGTAATTGTCGTTGTCGCTCTGATCGTGATCGTGATCGTGGTCATCATGGTCATGGTCGTCATCGTCTCTGGCTATTTCACGATGAAGTCCCATATATGAGGTGTCGTCGATCTTCGACAGGCACACAAGGAAATTATTGACTTGTGATTGATTCATCGTGTGTGTGTGTGTGTGTGTGTGTAAGATGGTTGGAAGTTTGGGAAGAACTTGTTGATTAGCTCCAATTTGAGGCTTCCTTTAATGTTTTTTTTTATTTTGTGAAATCGTTGCACATATAAATTAGATGCTCTATTAAGTCACAATTGCCGCGATCGGCAAGATTTTGCATCAATGGATGGTCAGTTTTTCTCTTTTTATGATAAACACACTTTGTTGTTGTTGTTGTTGTTTGACTGGTTGATGGTAGATAACTTTATCGTATTGTACCATTTATTTATTGATTTCGGAAGCCGCGACGATTTTATTAACAGACACACGCGCACAAACACATCAGCGAGCAGGTAGTCGCTCAATTAAAAGCCAAAATCAACAAAAAGCAAAAACTTGACTCATCACTCGAATCGTAAATTTCAACTGCGGTTCATCTTTTTTTTACTTTACTTTTTTTATTTTAAATATGAATAAAAAACAACAATAAAGTTATGAACTAAATACGCGATCGTTTTTACCGGCACAGGTGCGTCGCTAAACTTCGCTATCGAAGCAATCGCACTGGAATAACCGACAAACTGGTGCACCATGTGCTATTATACAGGCAATAAATATAAAGAGAAATAACAGAGATATTTTTAAAGGAAGAGAACCATTCGGTGTTTAAAGAGAATTCGATTGGCTCTCTAGTAGGACTCTCTTCATTTTTATCAGTATGATAAATGGTAACAGGTAGTTGTGAATTGGTTTTGTGCGCATTCTATGTTGATGTTATGTTCATTAATTTTATTATTCATTTTTATCTTTTTTTAAATGCATTCAATTAATTTAAGAAGCGAATTTTCTCAGCATACCACAGTTCAAATTACTTTGAAGCTAAAGAGACGAAAAAATATCGAATGGCAACTTTGTTGTGTAACAAAATTGAGATATGTTTTAATTATATAAGAAATTTTGACTTAAAACTAAACTTATAACTAATATTAATAAGTGTCGGCTCAGGTATATACATTTTTTTTTTGTATCGCTCATTATTATGGCATATCTCGCCGAAATGTGGAAGCAGTCCTTTCACAAGTTTAGTAAAAGCAAAGTTGTAGCACTTGATATTTCAAAGGCATTAGTCAGAGTCTGGCATTAAGCCCTTCCGTCCAAAATGCATTCTTATGGAATCGATGTAACCCTACTTCAATGGATTAGAAGCTATCTTTCAAACCGTTCAATCCAAGTTGTGTTGGACGTCTTATATTCACCGCATAAATACGGGTGTCCCTCAGGGCTGTACTTTGTCTCTGACTCTCTTTCTTAATTTCATTAAAGTTCTTCTGTCTGCAACTTCTAATCCAATACATTCACTTCACTGACGCTGCTCATATACGTTACCAGAATGACGTCGCTTCTCTTCGGAACTAAAACAACAGCGTATATTAAGCTCATTAAATTCTGACCTTGATAGCGTAACAAAGTGGGGAGAACACAATAGAGTCAAATTGAATGCTTCCGAAACCCAATGCTCTCTTCTGTCGTTAAAGCGAATTAGTAACCTCCAGCCATTAGCCACTTGCATCGAGGAAACTGAAAAACTAGCAATTCTTGGTCAAAGACAATCTTCATTGGAATGACACCATATTCAACGTCATCCTAACACGGTGCAAGAAATATTTCACTCCCTCTGATCTGGCTACTATTTACAAGGCATTCATTCGTCCTTTACTTGAGTATAACTGTCTGGATGTTCGGTCAGTTGCACCCAAGACCACTTTACATCTGCTTGATTGACAGATAGGGACAGACAGAATACAGAACCATCCGATAAAACTTATAGGTGACAAAAATATTAGAAGAACAATTGATTCGCTTGAACATCGCAGGAATACCTCCAGTTTGTCGTTGTTTTATCGCTTCTTCCACCAGCGGTGCTCAAGAGAAATAGACAGTTGCATTCCGCCCTTTCATGGATTCAACCGTAATACTCGTGGCGCTTTGAATGCGCTATATCCGTAAAACACGGATGTGGAGTACTTTACCAAGGTCTGTGTGCCCGCATCAGTATGATCTACAGGGATTCAAAGTGGATGTACATCGACATCTCCTCTTTCCTTCCTTGAAGTGTTCAAAACCCTTAAGCGTGTGCCATTGTAAAACACAATAACAATATCAAATTACCCCATTCTTTGCCATAAAAGATCACATGACTCTCCAGTGTTATTACTGACCAGCAAGGCAGAAATTATCGTTTAGCGTTTGTTATATATCCGCACAATATAAGCACTCGTAGTTGTTGTTGTTCGTTATCATCTACATATACATTATAAACCACTTGTGTGATTTTTTCTTTTAAAATTAGATATTGTCATTAAGATAGCATAGCCCCCTGATAAAGAGAACACAACGAACGCTTTTGATGAACATTGAGCGTGAGGTGAGTGATGAACATGAAAGCGTGAGCCGTGAGGTGAGCATGAGAAAGTCACTTCTGCAGTGTGTACAGTGGGTGTGCGATGCGTGCCTATCATACAAATTACTCTGGCGGAGTTGGCTTCGGCTTTAATTTGCTTTGACATTGACTGACTTTTCGTGCAGATTTTTACATATTTTTTGAAGAATATTTTAAAGAAAAATAGGAAATGAAGCTATAGTTCGACAGGTTAGTTTAATTCAATTGCATTTAATACTTATATTAAAGCTTTTAAAATTTTTGGAGATTCTCAATAAAAAAAGGTTTACTTTTAATTTATTGCTCACTTGATCATTTGTATACATTGGCTAGTGCTGGTTATGTTTGTTGGTAAAAGCAATAATTTGGTTTCGTTTAATTTGATACGCCACTTTATAGTCCAGCTGTTGATTGGGTATTATTGTCGCCAAATGCTATAATTGAACGTAGGTAAGTCAGTAGAGTACAGGAGGTAAAGGGTTGGTCCTATCACAGTGCTTTGTGGAACACCTGCTTGAATTTTTCTTGGGTCAGAATAGGCTTCCCCTTGCTAAGTTGATGAAGAATCATTCTAATTTATAACATTGTAGCAGTTCTTGGTACTGGGCTGAGAGCAGTAGTTTGAACATGTGATTCAACCACTTATGCCAGACTTTATCAAAAGCCTAGGCGATGATAGGTTCGACATAATCGGTAGTATTGATATTAGTCCATCATATTTACTTCAGCCATCTTCCATAATTGTGGTACGTATTTCAGCCTGAATGATGCATTTGTCAAATTAGCTATTTTATTTATTGCCTTTCTTGGAAGTTCTCTGAATATTTGTTCAGTGATAAGGGGAAAGCCAGGAGCTTTTTTTAAAAACGTTTATTAAACTTGACTTGGCCCCTTTTTGTCTGTATTTTCGACTACTTTGAGGTCCTTTTTAACCAACTTCCACGCGACCTAGAGAGCTGGAGCTGGTGAGGATCTAAGTCTCAAATAGCATTTTTTATATTCCACCTGTGATGCGTGTCGCGTTTCGCGTGTGACGCGTGTAATGGTTGAACATGCTGCGATTTTCACGTTTTTTGAGGTCCATTTAAACCACCTTTCGCACGAACTACAGGCTACAGGGCGGACAAACTCAATGTCAGGGGCTAATTTTGATATCCCGCGTGCGACGCGTGTTGCGCGTGTATTGCGTAGAAAAAAGAAAATACTTTGAAATAGTCCCGACCTCAAAAATAGATGTTTTGGCTATTATTACCAAATAATAAAGGACTGTGTGGCGTGTGGCGTGTAGACTTAAAAATTTGTGCCCGAAAAACGAAGTTTTTTACATTTACTTGTTATTTTTCTTGTAACTTCAGCCAACGTTACTACTGGAATTACTATCCTTTCTTGTTCAATAACAGCAGGTTGTTTTTCAATACAGTCCACTGAGTTCGGTTTTAATACTCCTTCTAGATGTTCGGATTCTTTTTGATCATTTGTTTCTGGTCCAACTGCTATCCGAGCTTTAAACAGGGGTAATTTCCATAATTGTTTTTTTCAGATTCCCGGCTGCTTTCCGTAGTAAATATTCAGTGCTAGAATCGTTAGTAAGCGTACGTACTTTCGTGCCAGTCTTTAAACCATCTGTGAATCACGTTTGACAAACATCTCTCTGATCCATTTTGGTTCTTGAACTTATAATTCTTGTTCGCACGTTGCGGAAGTGCGACAGATTTTCTACTGTCCCCTACACAGTGCTGATCAACCCAATATCTAGTACACAAGCCACTAAACGCTCTTGAACCTTAATTAAACTTGATTGATTTGGAACGCGAAGAAGAAAAAGGCATACTTTTAGACATCTTGTAGAAGTGATTTTGTATTATTGAATGGAGCGTTAAGTAGAGGATAAAATCGAGAGCGTTACCGAAGTGCGGCATGATGAAGCTAGCTTTACTTTTTTTTTGAAGATGGTCTTTTTGCAGTCTTTTCGGGGTCTTTTTGGTGTCTTATGGGGGTATTTGGCGGTCTTTTGAGATTCTTGGGGGTATTTTCTAAGTCTTATGGAAGGGTCTTTGCGATGTTTTCCTGGACTTTTTGGCGTATTTGGGGTCTTTTGGTAGTTCTTTTGTGAGTCTTTTGAGGATATTTTTAAAGGTCTTAAGGGAGGGTTTTGAGGGTATTTTTGGAGTCTTCTGAGGATCTTTTTGATGTCTTTTGGAAGGTATTTTGAAAGTGTTTTGGCGTCTTTTGGGAGAGTTTTTGAGGGTCTATTGGTTCTTATGGTAGTCAATTCAAGATATTTTAGAAGTCTTTAAAGGGGTCTTTTGGTGGTCTTTCGGTGATACTTTGACGGTCTTTTGAGAGTTTTTTTTTAAGTTATTTTGGAGGTCTTTTGAGAGTGTTTTGGGGTCTTTTATGAGGTTTTTGGAGACTTTTAGAGTCCCTTTTAGGTCTTTTTAGGTCTTTTAAATATCTTTTGGTGGTCTTTTGGAAGGTCTTTTGGAAGGTCTTTTGAAAGTGTTTTTTGCGTCTTTTGGGGGAGTTTTTTGTAGTTCTTTTGGGTCTTATTGGAGTCTTCAGGAAATTTTAGTAGTCTTTAAAGATATCTTTTGGTGGTCTTTCGGTGGTACTTTGGCGGTCTTTTGGGTGTTTTTGTAGAATTTTGGGGGTATTTTGAGAGTGGAGTGTTTTGGGGTCTTTTATGAGGTTTTTTGGGGGTCCTTTTAGAGTCCTTTGGGGTTTTTTTTTGGTCTTTTGAGTATCTTTTGGTGGTCTTTTAATTGCCTTTTGGGGCCTTTTAGATTCCTTTGGGAATATTTTGAGGCTCTTTTTGGGGATATTTTTTATATGCATTAAAAAAAATATAATATATGTTAGTCATTCCAATTTTCTAATACATATTGCTGTATTTTATATTATAGAGCATTCTTAATATCTAGTTGTGACATTTTGTTGCGCAGTGAACTTTCTCTTGGTCTCTTGGGGGTCTTTTGATGGTCTTTTTGAGTTTTTATGGCGTTTTTGATGGTCTTTTAGTGGTATTTTGGGGAGTTTTTTGCAGTCTTTTGAGAGTCTTTTGGCGCTCTTTTGAAGAGTCCTTTGAGATCTTTCGGTGGTCAATTGGGGAGTCTTTTGGGGGTCTCTTGTGTGTCTTGTGAGGGTATTTTGGGGTTTTTTATAATTTGTTTGAGGATCTTTTGATTGGGGTCTTTTATTGAGGTTTTTGTGCCCCACAACATCAAAGAAGTTTCACTTACACCGCGCGTAAAGGTTACACGCACTGTGTTTTTTTTTTGCTTCGTTACGCCACAAAGTATAACTTTTCTAACGCGTGTATATAATTTTTTCCGGGAGGCATTGACCGTACCCGATTTTAGAACCACATCCTCCATTCCTCAGCTATGAAGCTTATTTTTGTATAAGTTTTGTCACTGGTTTTGGTAGTGAGTTTAATCACAGTTCTTAACTTTTCTATGATCCTTAAATGTCCTTTACGGTTCCCTTGTTTGAACCTTGTATATTTTGTGAAGTATTATATCTTACTGGCTGCTTCTTCTTGTATTGCTATGTGTAGTGGGGTTACTTTTAGTAGAGCTTCCATCCCTGCCGTGGGTGAAGTTCTCATTGTACCTGTTGCCTTTGCATTTTGTTTAGCTTTTTTATAACCAAACCGTAACATCATTGATGCCAACATTTCAAGTTATGAATCATCTTATCTTACAGTCAGCAGCTACCATGACTGTAAGATAGCAGAAGACAATTTAAGTCAAAGTAGAAATTCTTTACTTCGAGATAAAACTTTTATTGTGCGCATAAGAAAATTTGTAGATGAATTATAAAACTTTTAAAATTATCTTAACCCCATATTAAGTTACAGTGGCGTACGAATGGCTTATTCTGTAAAAGTATAAAACTGCTTATTATGTAAGGCTGCAGAGCCACACGTTGTTGTTGTGGTTCTCTTCAACCATTCCTTTCTTTAGTCGCGGTATTCACCAGCCGCCTTTTAAGTGCTTTTACGTGACTGGGTTCGTTTTCTTTTTGATGAAATTTTCAAAGGCCAACTATGCATGAGCTAATATTCTATTTGGAGTTTGCTAAAAGTTTGACGTAAATTGTGTTTGTGCGCTCGAGTTGTTCTTGTCGGTGTATACAACCCTATAACCATTCTCATATCAAAGCAAAGATATAAAACGTGAAGATATTTCGGTACAATTGGCGTACCTTAGAGCAAAGACAATAAAAATTATATTCTATTATTTGTGCTTAGAACGCATTAATTGTTTACCAGCTCGTAACTACTAAGCCTGTATACTTAGAAGGTACAAGTTGGTAAACATTTAGCGGGTTCTTTAGAAGACGAATTTTTCTATTTGTAACTAATTTTCCACTTTTTCTAAGGGATGAAGTAATTTTTCTTCTTCTCTGCAGTAAATTATCTTTGGAAAACTTAACAATCCGCCTCATACATTTATTGACGAAGATATTAAATTTAGCTCAATAGCTTTTTCGTTATTGGCCAAGTTTTGCTTTGTGTGTCAGACCAGAAATTTTCCAATGAGTTGAATATCTGATGAGCGTCTGTACGCCAAAGAAACAGAAATTACGTAGCTACATTAGTAGTATACTCACGTCTTTTACATGTCCAGTGACCCAGTTCTGGGCACCAATTTATTAACCTGTAGTGCGTTCCATTTTCTTAATTGCTCTGCTCAAATCAGCGATCAGTGGTCGGAGTGAGAGTTTTTCGTGGTATATATACGTTGTGAACATTTACTTTAAATTAATTTACTTTAATCAGACCGAAAAACATAAATTCTACATTCCATTTAGCATGACAATCTACATTCAAATAACTCTGGTAACACGCAACTCTACTTGCTCTTGTGTTATACTGTTAATGATCTTCTGGCCTGCGTCCTCTTCAACCTGGCTTTTGGAGAAAGTGATCCGAGACTCTGACGTAACGGCGAGAGGAACAATCCTCTAAAAGTTATTCAGATACTGGCTTACGCAGACGATATTGACATCGTTGGTAGAAACCGAAGAGCTGTACAGGAAGTTTTCATCCAGATCGAGCAGGCGGCACGAAATCTGGGGCTGCACATAAATGAGAGGAAAACAAAGTACATGGTGGCCACGTCTGCGAGTAGAAGATCCAACAAATTGGTCCCTCAATTCAAATAGTGGAGCGCGAATTTGAAGTAGTGCAATCCTTTAACTATCTCGGGTCAACTGTATCAGCCGATAACAGCATGGAACCAGAAATACGCGTACGGCTGCTTAAAGCCAACGAAGCCTACTATAGTCTGTCGAGACTCTTCAAATCCAGGAATTTGACCATTAGCTCAAAGCTGCTGGTATATAAGACAATGATCTTACCAGTACTTACATATGGATCCGAGACTTGGGTGCTTAGCAAAAAGCATTCTGACCTCTTAGCCGCGTTCGAGAGAAAAGTCTTACGGAGAATTGATTTTTTGCGGGAGGCCAGGACCGGTCACCGGTTGTAGAGCCAAATATGATGAAAACACCGAAATATCCGGTTATTAAATATAATTTTTATTATTTAAAAACAAAGAAAAAAGTCTTTATTTCAGCCAATAATATATCATTTAAATAATTATTTTTAATTTGATTTTTGTAATATTTTGTATGTAGGCATATATTTTTTTTTTTTTTTTTTATCGAAGAAAACAAACAATTTGGTATTATTTGACTTTAGCTACTTTTGGATACCCTAATAAATGGATCCCGTCGAAAATGTTGAAAAACAGCACTGTTCGACATACAGCTCGGCTCGGTAATAAAATTGTAAATTGTGATGATGGAGTTACATTTATGCAAACTTTTCTACTTGCCATGTACAGTGGGTCAAAAGCTCTTTGTAATTCGTATAAGGAATAACTTTTTACATGCATTGGCATGTTGTCTCATTTTTCTATCACTAATCTGTAAGTCAGCTTGTAATTGATGCTATGCGTATGCAGTATGTATAAAAAAGTATTGATAATTAGAGCTCATTTAAGAGCAGTGTTTCCATTGATAATTTATGCCTTTTTGTTATCAAAATTTTTCTGAGTTTAGTGAATACACAAACCAGGTAAACAGCTACACTACCAGTTATACGAAACGAATATCAAGGATCATTTATGTTTTCTTTTATTTTGTAACTATAATTTGTACATTCAAATAGTTATTGCTTTGGTATACATGTGTGTCTGTAGGTGCAGTAATTTGCAATGAAAATTTTAAACGAACAGTCTGAGTGCTTTTTCAGTAACAATACGCACTCCAATTGTAGCTCGCAGGTAAATTACCTTCGAAATTTTCTTGCCGCTCAATGATGGCCAGTTCACAATAGTCTATCTATATTGCTAAACTTTACATTCCTTTCTAAAAGTATCTTTCTGTAAGTTTGGGAACATTATACTAAAATTATTTATTTATTTATTGATAAATTGGTAATTTTATGTTTGAAACCACTAAATTTAAAACTAAATTTTTTCTTCCGAAAACGCTACATATTGGCGTATTACAGTATTGAAACAATGTTTTTTGCTTTAAAGCTGCATTATTTCTTCTTCTTCTAAGTCCTGCCCGGTGCACTAGGGACGTATTTATCGGACGGCTGATATTGCCATTGGGCGCAAATTTCATCTTGCTGTGTCTGGTTGTAGCCAGCCCTGAAAAAAAGTGTAAACGAGTATTTAAGGTTTGTTTTTTTTGTTTTTAAATTTTTGTTAGCTAAGTTGTCCAAAGACTGCTCCTTAGTAACATTAAAAGAAATTTCAAATAACAATTTCCAACTTGAATCTGTTTTCGGGTATTATATAAATTGTTACGAAAAGTATTTATTAGCGCAGATAATAGAATTCGAATTGTAAGATAAATCGCATCGTCGCTACAAGCCTGCGTCCTGAAATGTACTTAAAGAAGGTACAGAAGAACCAAGATTTATGTGATCTCAGACAGTCAGGCACCACTGCTAGCACTAAAAGGTCCAGTCTTTCATTCTAAAACAACGTGGAGCTGCTTCTGCCACTTAAAAGAACTGGCCAAAAACAACAAAATCACACTAATGTTGTCTCCCGGACACTCAGGCATATCAGGAAACGAGGCAGTAGACCTCTGTGCAAGAATTTTCACCAGAACCAATTGCCTACTCCAAATGCCATAACAATAGCAAAATTAAGGAGTTTGAAAACACTACTATCGAAGCGGAATGGAATTCATCGCCTGTGATGAGACAAGCCAAACTGGACCGCCATACACTAAGAACACTAGTCTGGTATTTGACAGGACATGGCCCTTTCCATGGCCATCTTTTGAAAATGTGTAAATCCCAATCGCTGTCGATTCTGCAACGAGGCAAAGGAAACGTCAGAGCACATACTCTTCGTATCCGTAGCCCTGACCCAGAAAAGAAAGGCTCACACAGTTCAGGGACGCACAATAGACCTCAAGGTCGCATTGCATCATCACTGGTCCATACTAGTGTGGCTTCAATCCAGGCAAATCCACAACTGGTCTTATTTTCACCTTTAGGCAGCTGAAGAAAAAAAGTTTACCTGTTGTTAACTCCCTCATCACGCTGTAACTAAGCAATCAAGCACGACCACTAAGATGAGAATAGTGTTTAATGCATAGTATACTGAGTACACCCAGGACACCCAGTTCACCCAATACACCCTGAATGTACTGAGTATATTGGCTGTACTGGGTGCACAGGGTGAAGAACTACTAACGGGAACCCGCTGAATGACATTATGTTTCCAGGTCCATTATGCTCAATTCCAATGCTTGGTTTGGAGAAACTACCCAACAGAGTCTCTTCGAGAATATTTTCTGAAAACAATTACGTTCAGAACGACAAGTACTCCGTACCTATCCATCCGCACCATTCAACAGCTGGCTCAGACTTATCAAACCAAATGTCCATTGGCTTACTCTATTCTTATAGACTCTTTGCTGGTACAAATACGGTCGAGAATGCATCAGAGTTACAACATCAATTGATCGGTATTTGTCAAGAAGCTAAATTTCAACTTTGAAAGTGAGCTTGATATGCATCCACAGAGAAAATCGTGAAGTACAGATTCCAGATTCCTTCCTTGTGGGGTTGTTACGCCTGAAAAGCGAAGGCAACTAGATTTGTGTTATATTCTTCCAGTTTCTAAGGTTTAAACTGTGAAACTCAAAAAGAAACAATTAAATATTCGCAAACAAAAAAAACACAACTTACATCTTATAGTTAATTTTGCCGCACCCTGTATGTAGAGATATGGAATTAACATGTAATAGAATACAAAGCTTTGGGAGATGAACTGTCAAACGGTAAAGGTGTCATTTGTTAAGCATGCTATGCATCAAGCCATTTCACAAGAAGTATTCCAGAATCATTTAAAAAAAAAATTATTCCAAAGAGCCAAGCACATAGATTCCGTTGCGTCAGTTGCGTCGACGTACTCGTAAGTGGAAGTTAGTGTCATTTGTGCAGCAAAAGTATTTCAAAGAGCCAAGTACATAGATTCCGTTGCGTCAGTTGCGTCGACGTACTCGTAAGTGGAAGTTAGTGTCATTTGTGCAGCAAAAGTATTTCAAAGAGCCGAGCACATATATTCCGTTGCGTCAGATGCGTCGACGTATTCGTAAGTGGAAGTTAGTGTCATTTGTGCAGCAAAAGTATTTCAAAGAGCCGAGCACATAGATTCCGTTGCGTCAGTTGCGTCAGTTGCGTCGACGTATTCGTTGACTTTGGCGTATGTAATGCAAAGCGGCGACCCAATGAATACGTTGTCGTCGTACAGGCAAACAAAAACCAATACCAAAATAAACTTCAACAAACTGCTCTGAGAGAGAACTGTCAAAGCATTTGCTGGAGAGAAATTTAAAAGTTTGTCAACTTTTCACGTCACTTGCGTCACATGCTTTGCATATGGGACACTTCCCATAAGAACGCGTGTATTTCGTCGATCTGTTAGTTGCATACGTCGCCTCAATTGACGCAACGGATTCTATGGGCTGGGACCTCAATTATTCCTTAAATGGTAGAAAGGGAAAACGTTTACAAGTGCACTCTCTCTGGAAATATTCTCACTTATTCAGTTGGCCACTCATTTCACTGAAATTTACGTCTGGAGGGGGTTTCAGTCTCAAAAGTACACTCTCAACACATGCCGTCCATGCTCAGTGCAACATTTAAAAAACACAACAAAACAACGAACAAATCGGATTTCATGCGACAGCTTTTATTATAATTTAGGAATAATAAATAAATAAAAGGATAACTTAAAAACTAAAATACTGATAGTCTACTAACAACTATTTACCGCTAAGTAATGATTATTTTGTATATATAACAATGGAAACATTATGAAAAGTAGGATGCAATGTTTGAGTATTTGAAGGTGCAACTCTATGAAAAAATTCCGGATATCACAAAAAAAAAAATGGAATCAACAACAAACTTTTATCATCGTTTCCAGTATGGGCTTTCATCATCGGAATACAAATTACTGGTCGTTGTCGACCGTGGAGATGTCCAATCATCATGATCATTTTCGATTGGACTTGCATTAGAATAAGGAGGTATGTTCCGATTAACCGCACCGAAATGCAGACTCTCCCAAACCACTCGAGGACTATTCACAATTTCTTTGAAGATATTTACTGCAGCTAATCCTACAGAGGCGATCTTCACGCCGATCCTTGTTGTGAATTGATCGAATTTTTCTCTCAGTGAATTTGTTGGTGATCGTGGTGGATCAACTTGTAGGGAACGCCCAACAAATAGTTGTCGCGTTGGTACAAGCGTGGCCGGGGGATTTGGGTTTGCGAACTTTTTTGCTAATCGCGAGATAAAATTTACCAAACTGGGCGGGACATACAGATTGGCTGGTTGGAAACTGATCGTACAATGTGTCGTTTTATGGAAGAAATCTTCGAACCTTTGATGCGGTGAACATGGACTGCGCTCCTGGAAGCAAGTCACCTGTACTACATTGTAGAATATCGCTCCTAAAGTGTTGGCCGTTTCTGAGTGGGACAAAAATACAAAATATGTTATTTTTATCTTTTCGCTGTTAATGGAATTATCTACCCGTGTTCAGTGATTGCAGACATCGCCTTAATCGAGCATCACAGTCACAATGGGATCGTGTGAACGTTCCTGTATTGCATAGGCCTCGACGGCATTCACCGACATTGAGGACATTCGGACAGAGATCATGCTCCCGACAGCAACGATCTTCGTCAGTGTGTTGGCCCAGATCGTTGTAATCACTTGCGGTTGTTCCTGTGTGGGGGACAAGAAATCAAAGTTAGTTGAGTGCGAATAAGAGACCCGCACTACATTGATAAAAAATGTATTTGAATAATTTTTTTGTTGTTGTAACAGAGTTACAGTTTCTTAATTAAATTCTTAAGCGAAATTCCTTTTCTTTGACATCCACTCCATCATTATTTTCACCCACCTGGACCGCACCATTTCGTGCCGGGATAAATAAATCCAAGTCCACCTCGAAAATCCATTCCATGTGATCCAGAATCTTTGCACACATCCTCCAGCTCAAGAACGGACTCACGTGGTACTTGCCGTATTCGTCGCGGATCGGATTGCAGGAGCATTCGCTGAATGTCTCCTCTGTGAAGGGAAATTGTCGAAATTGTAAACTAATTGTAACTTTCTTTATCTCACCACTTACCTGTCTGTGTGCATTTTGCAAAAAGGATGTCTCGATGATAACTCCACCATCACCGTCATTGCTATGTCAGATATTAGCACAGCGGATCCAGTTGCCAAGTGAATTGGTGATGCAATCAATAGAACTACGATTGCCGCAAAAATTCGTACTTTTGTTAACATTCTGTAACTTTTGTAACTGAAACAAAATATTCGATATTAGAAAGATGAAGATGAAAATATTATATCAGAGCTCTGCTCTCATTCTCAAATCGGAAACATTTTTAATTCGCATAGTTTTCCATAAGCAATGATGAAAGAGAGTGCAGCTTTTTGCTGCAACACTTGCTTTGCAACATTTAAAATATACCTCTACTTGCTTCTCAACATTTTGCTTTGCAATATTAAGTCTCTTCTACTTTTCCAATGACGTTTCATCATTGTAGGTAGGTAAGTAGAGTGGTAAACCTAGCTGTACTTGAGAGGTCCTTAATTAGCGCTAGAGTGCGCCATTTTGATACCACAAATCCCGAGGGACCGATCATGGATAC